>CM068544.1:9482137-9874186 GCA_035048495.1 Euptelea pleiosperma | reverse complement strand
GTCCACGGCATTTTTGCAGGTGAACATCAACGTTTGATGTCCACGGTGGACAGAAAAGTTTTGTTGGTACTACCATATGTACCTAGTCTATATCTTTCTTTCTTTCTTTCTTTTTTCGGTAAGGACTTGGTCTATACCTTTTTGATCAGTAATATCTTACGTAGTCCACACCAATGTCCCCTTATTAATATTTAATAATATATGTTGTTGGGAATTGGAACATTTATAAATGAGAACTGTTGTTGTTGGCATTTTATAAATCCACGTCTTTAGATGGTTTTTGTAATTCACATCAGACGAACCTTGATGATCATCCAACGGTGTGGACTGACCTTAGATGCTAATAACTTGTTCCAGACCTTGGCAGTCGATATAAGACTTTAAACGTAAGTCCAACCCTATGATTTTTCCAATATAGCAAATATTCATCCTTTAACCAATATATCAACTATATAAGTATATATATGAGCTAATTTATCTATATATATGAGCTAGCTGGCATAGAGATGGGCCTCAGAGAATGTTTGGTGCGACCCACCGTTAAAATGTCATATTGCACACACTTTCTATATGGCTGTGACCCATGGTTTAAAATATTGTTCCAATTCATTCCCGGAAAGTTGACAAAACAAGACCTATCAACTGAGACGGAACGAGACAATAGAAAAACACTATACATCTCAAAAAAAGGTTAAAACAATTTTTAATGCTTGATTAGGTTACAAATTTGTTTTTTAGCATTTATATGTGTTACAAATGTACACATACCATGAAAATAAGGTTCTAAACCAATTTTAGTACTTCAATTAAGTTTTTGGCATGAGACGATACATTCTCCTATGTATCATCTAGGTACCTTTTCGGAACGCGACATCTTGGCCAAGACAAAACAAGATTTTCAATCATGTTGTGACCTCATTTGGGATGTATAATGTAGTTTCTTAATTTGATATAATATACTTAATGTGACATGATTTAGTGAATATAATCATTTTCATGTGTAATTTCAGTTGGCTTTTACCATAAGGCTTTTATATACTTCAGGATGTAGCAAAATGCTATGAACATTCATTTCCACATTCCACGTGGTTGTTTCTCATAGTTTGATGGCTTATTAGTGATTTCATGCTTGTTTTATCATATGTATTAGTGTTTTCCCTAAGAAATGCATTTATTCCACAGTGTTCTCAGGAGGTCGAAATATATTTCGACGTCATTTTATTTCATAAGAAGTAAATTAAAGAAAGGGAAACCCCTCAAAAACATAGAAAGAGAAACCAACTATCACGCCCTACAAAAGGGCAATAAACAACTTAAAGAGGAGGATTATCTAACAATCATCCCATCTAAACACAAAGGATTCAAAAAACAACCCTCTGAACTCTTCCTTAGAGGAAGACAGTACAATTAGGCTTTAACTCGCAAAACCACCTTTAATACAACCTCTTCCTTCCTTTCAAGAATGCGGGCATTCCTCTCTTTCCACACCTACCTATATAATAGCAAATGGGAGAATCCGCCAAAGAAATCTTCCTTTCCCCTTCAGGACATCCATCGAGCTTCCTTGGACGATGCCAATCACATGTTCAGGAACCACAAAAGCAATGCCGAAAAGGAAAAAGTAAACCTGCCAAACTTCGAAAGTGAATGGACACTGGATAAGCAAGTGATCCACTATTCGGCCTCTCTCCCGTGAACAAAATGCACCTATTTGGCATCATCATCCCCCTACTGTTCAAATTATCCACTATCAAAATCTTGTCTAACACTGTTGTCCACACAAAAAAACTCACTTTCGATGGGATAGGTACCCCCCAAATAAGGAAAGCTGGAAATATCCTTTGGCCCCTCGAAGCTAAATAAGAGAAAAAAGATCTAACTGCGAATGAGCCCTTGGGGTCCCATCTCCAAAGCCTTCTATCAGCCTCCAACCTCTACGTCGAAACCTCCCCAACCCAAGACAAGCCATGAGACTATCCATCTCCCAATCGTTGATATTCTCCTGAACCCAAAGTTCCGAGAAATGCGTCTTCATTGCTACAAATACAGTCTTGAACCTTGTCCCTTTAGAATCAGAAATATGGTACAAAGAAGGGAAGGCAACCTGAAGAGTTCCTCTCCACGCCAAGGGTCCTCCTAGAAGCGAATCTTGTCACCCCTGCCTACTTTGTACTGAATCCCCCCTGCCAAAATGGGCCCGAAGCCTCAAATACCCTTCCCACAAGCTATTACAATAGGAAGATAACACTGGATCACCGTCCCATCCATCCTGCTTGATCCCAAATTTCCTTCCAACCACTATGCTCCATAAGCTATCCTCTTCCTCCCTAAACCTCCACAACCATTTTCCAAGCAGTGCCTCATTCATGTCCCTCAGATGTCGAAACCCCAAACCGCCCTCTTCCTTGAACTTGCAAACTCTCTCCCACTCCACCAAATGAAACTTAAAGGTGTCTTGCTTCCCTTGCCACAGGAACTCTTTCATCAGCTTCTCCAAGCTATGAGCCACACTAGCTGGGATGGAGAACAAAGATAAATAGTGGATGGTTAAACAAGAAAGAATTATCTTTATAAGGGTGACCTTGCCGCGTTTCAAAAGAGATCTATTCTTCCACACCGCTAGTGTTTGTTGGAAGTGGGATGCGTCCCACTTCCCACATGGGAAGCTCTTTTGTTTCTTATGAGAATTAAGTGGGTCCCACCACTTAACTCCACGTTTGGTCATTGTATATATATATATATATATATATATATATATATATATATACTGATATATAGATAAAGGAAGATTAACAAGAATGCAAACACTCGGACACTTACTTGGCTGAGCCAAGTCTTACTCGATTACATTATATATATATATATAAATTGCAGAGAGCATTCCTGCACGATCCGTGGAGCAATCCTGAGGCAAAACACCAGAGGCTCTGATTTCCTGTTAGTTTTTTCCCTCAGTCGTATCAAAGATCCAGTCTTGTCCTCTTCTCAAGCTTTTCCAGCGGTTTTCCAACCAACACATTTTCCGATGATTTTTGGGTTTTTGATTTCCTCGAGATCCGTACCACAATAAGAGCCTCTGCCTTAGCCACCCTCTACAGTATTCTCCCAGGAACTGTCAGAAAGTTGTTTCGCATTTTCTTACCGCTGGATCACCAGTTTCCAAAAATCGGCCCAATCTCCAGTTTTGGGTTTTTATTTTTGCGAGATTCGCACCACAGCAGACTCCTCTGACCTAGCCGCCCTCTCCATATACAGACAGCCAGAAACTTGGTTCGAATGTTTCTGACCCGCCCCCTACCCTAGTTTCCAAATATCACCCAGATCTCCCGACCTTTTTTGGGTTTGATTTTTCTCTTAAATCAAACCTCTCTAGGCCCTCCTGCCCTAAGTGCACCACCTATTGGGCATCTTGGGATCCTCCAAACCTTGCTTCAAATGTTCGTGAGCCTTCCGATCTGCTACCTGCTATTTACGGTGATTCTGCTCCGATGAGTTCCTCTGAGGTCACATCCGGGATTTCTAATTCTCCCTCTGAGGGTAGTTCTGTGACTCACAGCTCTCATGGAAACCACAACCCTCAGCTCTGCATCACCACAGTGAAACTTGATGGCACAAACTATCTGGAATGGAAGACTTCCGCTCTCATGTATATCGAGGGACGTGGCTACAGTGACTACCTGACCAGTGCTGCCAAAAAATCAGATCTGACGAACAAATCTCATAGGATATGGGTTATGGAGAATCTGACTTTGATGTCTTGGCTCCTTCATTCGATGCAAATCCAAATCAGCAAAGAATTTATGTTCCTACCAACGACCAAAGATGTTTGGGATGCAGTATCTCAGACATATTCCCAGGTGGGAAATTTTGCTAAGCTCTATGAACTAATGCAAGAGATTGCATGTCTTCGTCATGGGGAGATAAAGTTGGGTACATACTACGCTTCAATTCGAAGCAAATGGGAGGAGATTGATCACTACCAGAGTTCCTCTCCAGTGTACGCAGATGACGTCAAGTCGTTTAAAGCTATGGTTGAACGTTCTCGGATCTTCCAGTTTCCCTTTGGCCTTCATCCTAGCTTTGAGGGAGCTCACGTTCAGATTCTTGGCAGGGATCCTGCCCTCACTTCTCTAGCATAGGTCTGTGCTTACATTTAGGGGGAGGACAGTCACCTCTCAGCTATGCAACTCCATAGTGGGAGTGATACTCAGGACCGATCTACCCTGGCTGCTGCCAATCAGAAGGGCCGAAAATACGGTCCAAAGGAGCCTAAGGACAGGCCCCGACCCAAGTGTGATCACTGTGGTCGCATGGGCTATATCCATGACACTTGCTGGAAGCTCCATAGACGTCCCCCTGGACAAGCCCCGAATTCTCGCCAACGTCACCCGGCCAAACAGGTTTCCCATATAGCACACTCAGTTACTCAGGACACTGCACTTCCAGTGTCTACCTCCTCTAGGGTTACGGAATCGTTCTCTCTTGCAGATCTTGAGCGACTTCGCCGCTTACCCAACTCAATGGTCAAGCTTCCACTTCCACATCTGCATTTGTTCACACAGGTACTAGGTTTGCTTTTCCACCTCTACTGTACCTCCCAGCCCTTCTTAGATCATCGATTCAGGGAGTCTGATCACATGACTAGTATGTCCTCCGTTTTTTTAAGTTCGGATAGCTGATGGCACTTATTCCTCTATCTCTAGGAAAGGGGATGTTCATGCCACACCAACTCTCTCTCTGTCTTCTGTTTTGCATGTTCCTCAATTCACTGCTAACTTATTCTCCGTCAGTAGTCTTAACTGCAGTGTAACATTTTTCCCTTCTCATTGTGTGTTATAGGATCTGGAGTCGAGGCGGACGATTGGTAGTGGACGTGATGATGGTGGCTTATACATTCTGGATTCTTCAGTCTCTTTATCTGTACACCATTCTAGCATCAGTAGTAGTAGTCGAGTCAATAACAACCAGTTAATGCTTTAGCATAACTGGCTAGGTCATGTCCCAGTGTCTGTCTTAAAGCATGTATTTCCTACTTTCTCTTCTCTTTTTGCAGTTTCTTTTCATTGTGAAACATGTGAACTTGCAAAACATTGTCGTTCAACTTTTCCCATTAGTGAGAATAAAAGTATTGTTCCTTTTTCCATTGTGCATTCTGATGTGTGGGGCCTTGCGCCCTTGACTTCTTTGTTTGGATATCGGTACTTTGTTAGATTTGTGGATGACTTCCATGGATGTACCTAGGTGTACCTCATGAGAATCAAAGAAGTTGTGTTCTCCATTTTTCAAGAGTTTCATAAGATGGTTACCACTCAGTTCCATACCACTCTCAAAATTCTTCGCTCTAACAATGGGGAGAATACCTTGATGGGGGCCTTAAATCCTACTTTACTTCTCATGACATTGTTCATCAAACCTCGTGCCCTTCCACACCTCAACAAAATGGGACTGATGACCGCAAAAATAGGCACATTCTTGAAGTTAAGCGTGCTCTCCAATTAGGCATGCAGGTTCCAAAACACTATTGGTCCGAGTCCGTCTTACTTACAGCCTATCTCATCAACTGCATGCCCTCTCGAGTTCTAGGGTTTTAGACTCCTTTATCTCTCTTGCTCCCTGATCGTCCGGGCTTTGTTGTTCCACCAAAAGTCTTTGGGTGTGTTTGCTATGTGCATATTCATCGTTCTTCTCGGTTAAAGTTAGATCCACGAGCTCTAAAATGCATCTTTTTGGGGTACCCTTCTAATCAAAAGGGGTACAAATGTTATCATCATGTTACTCGTCGCCGCTTCATCTCTATGGATGTCACCTTCACTGAGTCCATCCCTTTCCTTGGTGATTGGATCTCTCTTCAGGGGAGAATGACATTGCAATTGCAGAAGAGAGTGTCATTAGTCCTATGCATGTCCTTCATCACAATGTTCCTCTTTCTAAGTCTGAGATCATAGCTAGGCCTATGGGACCCATTGGGCGCTCTACTATACGTAAGAGCCAGTCCCAAGTTCGACGAGTTCGGGGACCACCTCACAAGTCGGATGAGAGTAGCGAGGACAGTCCCAATGATTTTCTAGTAAATGATGCAGAGATTCCTCCTGCACCAAGAGTTGGAGACCCGCCTGTAGATGCAGATGAGACCTCCAGTCACGCTAGAGTCCCTTGATCACCGACTTGATATTTTTTATCAGCGACTTGATGGATTTGAGCAAAGGACTTCTCAACACTTACAGTGCATTGAGGACCATCAGACTTCCAAGTACAGAGATATTAGAGGCTCCATATCTGGCTTGCAGAGCTTCTTGGAGTTTCAGTTTGCTTAGTTTGGTTTCGGTTCGAGACCTCCATTTCTAGAGCCAGATCCTTCGCATGAGGGTACAGGCGGCTCATCTCATTGAGTCCTTCGAGATCCTTATGGAGTGTTTACGTTATCTGTCTGTTGATGTCTTTTATTGTATACAAATAAACTCATGGTTTTATTTCTGGTTATACTCTGTTGTTTTTTGTCTCTATTTTGTACCAAAGTATAAACCATTCAGATATGTATGACATTATGCTGCTTGCTTATGTCATGTTATATACTGTTGCACTTGTACTTCAATTTCATATTTAATGCATGCTAGTTATCTGCTTATATAGTTATGTACCTTTGTCATTCTATGACAAAAAGGGGTAGAGAAAAATCAAAAGAGATAACAAATAAATGCATCAGATAGGGGGGGGAAGAAAAATGTCTTCATGATTATATGCCATTTTTGCCTCCGAACGTGGTGGAAATGATGTGACCAGTGACCAAATCATTCCCCTCAACAATAACAGCTGATGTTTCCCGCAACACGCATCAACTCAAAGGATTGAACTAAAGCTACTTACAGATTACATATAAAGATAAAATAAAGATGAATAACTAACCATCATACTCTAAGAGATTCAAGAGATTTAAAATAGAGCGACATCCAATAAAAAATGAGCACAATCTATTAAATCTATTACAGTATAAGAGGATTATAGATCACATTAGTAAGCTCCTGATCTCAAACGTGACCAACATAGAAAATGTAAACCCAATCATTTTAACAGAGTTGGATTACAATCATTTCCCTCTCTCTTTCCCTAAGGATCCTCTAAATCCTGATCTATGAAGATCGAAGTAAAACAATCTGAAGGTAACATACTTCATCACTGATCAATTCAGGCGCATATGACCATAGATCTGATAGGACTAAAGAGGGAAATATCAAATAAAATGTAATTTCGTTCATAACCATCAAATGCTTTCTGAGTTGCTCAAAATCTTCAAATGCTTTTCTGAGTTGCTCACAATATTGTCACAGGGAATCGATTTGGGAACTATGAGCTCTAGGGTTCAATCCTAAAAGTCCTAAAAAAAATGCTTGAATCCATAATAAATAAATCGTAGAAAAATGCTAAAATAATGCTTGAATCCACCATAACAAAGTCTAAAGCAAGCAACAAAAATTAACCCTAAACCTAACCCTAAAACAAAACAAAAAACTAAAATAAAACTTACCTTAATGGCAAATAGTAGGGGATGAGAGGCAAACAGTGAAGGCAGGCGCCAACGATGGAGGTGGCTGATGTCGATGGAGGCGAAAAACCGACAGGGGACGGCAAGCGACGCTGGGCAAGGACTGAAAGATAAGCGGCGAGTGGCAAATGGCAATCGGAGAGCGACGAATGGATAACGACGAACAGAGACCGACGATGGGGTGAGCAGGTAAGGGTAGAAGAGAGAACATGGAGAAAAGAGAAGTAGATGGAAAATACAGAAGAAGGAAAAAAGAGGGTAACCGTGCAACCCAACGGTTAGATTTTAGTACTAGAGGCGTGATTCTAGCTGTCAGATCCAAATAATATTTTGTGTATTAAAATCATCGGCTAGAAATCATCGAACAAGTTGATTTTTTGGGATGTATTTCTACCAAGGGGTGGATTAAACATCCATGTGGTTTGTGGGCCCAGATGGCAACAGTGAGGTTGCGTTTGTTAAACTGAAAACTTATCACTGAAATCTGAATTAAGTACTGAAAGCTTAAAGTGCTGAATATAAAGTACTGAAGTTTAAGTGTCAAGTCTGTTTGGTAAACTGGCTAAAAAAGTCATGATATCTGAAAATTAAGTGTTAAGTCTGTTTGGTAAACATAAACCAGAATGCTAAAAATTGGCCATTTGACATATTTGCCCTTATAACCTTTTTGTTGACCCTCTAATGGACTCAAAATACATGATCTCAAACAATAGTAAATAAACAAAACATCTAAAGTCTCCTCAAACAAGTTGGTTTGCAATTTAATCTAGCAAATTTGACATAAGCATTTGTTGAGCTTGTCCCAAGTATGATTCTTCATGGTATATTGTTTCTTCATGTAGTCCCGAGTATTCTTCAGTTGTTTTTGGGTAAAACTTTTTTCCAAGTTGCTTCTTCAATTCTTCTTTGATTCTAGTCCAAGAGGTGGGCTTCAATGTACCTCCCGCTCTTCCTCCATTACTTGCTTCTTAGAGACAAAAATTTATAAAGAGTTTTTTATCTGCTAGATTACCCCAACTTGCCCTACTAGCATCCTAGTTTGCGCCATCCTCCTAAGAGCCAAACCCAAGTAATCATGATCAATGGTCAAATACTAATACTTTGATGAAAGGAAAAAAAGTATAACCAACATACTTTCCTCTCTTTTTGCTCATTCTGCGTCATGGCATGGAACTGAAAGGAAAAACAGTAGAACCAACTTACTTTCCTCTCTTTTTGCTCATTCTGTGTCATGACATAGAACCAATAGGCAATTAATCCTTCCACCCTTCCTTACTAAACCATGGAACCAATAGGCAATTAATCTTTCCACCCTTCCTTACTAAACCGTTGCTTGGCAAGGCCTTTAGATTACGAGTGAAATGCCACAATACGAACCATGTGGCACACTCTTAAAGGACACTGACCATTTGGATGTTTGGCCCATTCAAGGTTGACCTACATACCAAAAAAGCATGATTAGCGATTTCAAACCTTTGGATATTTGTACCTTGGTTTAAAAAAACGGCGTTTAAACCATTTTCAACGCCGTTAAAATGGTCACGCCCCAAGCCCATTACGTTAAAAACCTTTTTTATACTTAGAAAAAACAGCCATTTTTTCCGTCTTAATGGCCGTTAAAATCGTTTTAACAGCCGTTAAATTCTGGAAAATTTTGTGAAAAAATTCCGTTAAATTTTGTGGATGAATTTGAGCGCCATTTTTTCCGTTAAATTCCTTTTTTTTTTTCGTTTTTGCCCCTAGCCGTTTCAATCCATTTTAACGGTTTTCACGGTAACGCCCCCAGTCCTACACCATTAAAGCGGCCTCCTTTAAACCTTGATTTGTACCACAAATAATGCTCAGTATTGCTCAATTCCACGGTTAAAATTAACCCATGAAAATGACTTCATTCCAACGTTTAGAAATCACTAATCAGGCTAGGTGGCTATTTGTAGTTCCTCTCGCTACATGTGTCATGTGTACATCATGCCAATGCTAGACATACGGCTCTCCAACAGGTACCTCACTTTCCTCTTGTTATTTCCTTTCTCTATGAATATAGAGTTCATTAATAGGGGTACCTCAGCCTGATCTGCACTAGTTCCTAACTGCCCAAACTGATTGCCTCCAAATGTATACACATCACCTTCAGCAGAAATGCAAACTGTATGCCAGAGTGCAGCAACAACTCATTGTGAGTTGGTAACATAACATTATGAAACCAGTCCTCTAATAGTGAACTGATTTGTCTAAGGATGCTTTACACATAATCTTTCATTAACCCCACTTTACACATACTGATTTGTCTAAGAATATTTTACCATTTCTCTTGAAGATGGTTTGTCCAAGTAAATGAATGCAACCATGTTGGGTGTTATCCAAAAGATCTCAAAAGAAAGTTGCCTCAAAAGTAGATGAATCCAACCCTGTTTCTGAATCACGAGTGCCTCAAATCTTTACTGAGGAAGATAAGAGAAACATCATCATCATCTACCATCTACACCTTATTCCAACTAAGGTCAGCAACATAAATCCCACTTCGTCATTCGACTAACAACAACACAACAAAAAAATATGGGATTCAAGATGGGTATTGAGTTTTGAATTAAAATTAAAGGTTAGAAAAAAAATTGGAATATGAAACTGAGTAGTTTGTCTTTGTCAACATGGAGATAAGAAATACACCATAAAACCAGCTATTTTACAGATATCTGTTGTGGAAATGAAGCAACCTTTCCAAGTACCGTCTAACAAAAATTATCCAGACATTCACCATTGATGACAATCAAGTATCAAAACAATGATAAGTTCGCCAAAGATAGAGGGATGGTTCCATCATTAGTTGACATGGATATCGAAGTCCTATTAGAGATGGAGAATGAAAACAAACTCCTACTTTAGAAAATGCCACATTGATTATGCAAATCAGTTTCTGTACGGTTAGGGTTTGGTGGAGATCTGCAAAACCTTGATCTAGGGGTTTCCCTAAACCCTAACGTTAGGGTTTTCCCAAAGAAGGAGAAGAAGGGAAGAGAGAAGAGGAAGAGCTAAGCTGGATCACGTACCTGTGATCGTCGTGATCGAAGTCGGGAAGCTCTGTTTCTGTTTCTTCGTTGAAGTTGAAGAGGAGGAAACCGCGGAAAAGATTCATGAATACATTTTATAAATCTTTAATGGCAATGTTGTTATTTTCAAAAGTACCGAGGGACATTTTCGGTGGAAGGGAAATATTACATAAACGCAAATCACTTGGCGCGTTCAGTCATTAATCGCTTAATAAGTGATAAGGTCGCTTAGGGAGGCTGAAAAAAATCACCGGAAATTTCATTCATTTTAGCCATTCAGCATTTATTTTTTTCATTACCAAACACATCTTAATTTCACAAATGTATGAAAAGTCAGAAATTCAGACATAAGTGCTGAAATTCCAGTTTAACAAACAGGGCTGAGTGACAAAATTATACAAGCTCCACAAAACTTGTTACATCACAATCCACTGTAACATAACTGCTGAAAAATATAACCCACGGTAACATAACTAGTCCGTACGTCGTTCTTAGTTAGACACACAATATGACGGATTATGTCTGCCGTAATTTGAAATGACAGATTATGTCTGTCATTTTTTCTTCTTTTAGAAACATTTTTCGCACCTATTTGGTGTCATATTTTTGGCTTTTTGGTGTAGTGCAATATAGGTTTTAAGACAACATTGAAGTAACAATGTGATATTCAGTCCGTTCTCTTCTATCCGAATACCTAGAAGGGGGGTGATAAGGTATTTAAATTAATAACCTAACGAGATTACTGGTCTGATAAGGGTAATCTAATCGCATGCAACAATACAAATAATTAATTGATTGATTAATAATTGATTATCTCAGTAGACTAAGATCGCATATATCTCTGTGTTATATTGTTTCTAGATCGTTTGAGTTAATCCAACAATTGTACAGAAGTATAAATAATCAAACAACCATAATACACGCGAGTTTTACATGAAAACTATAACCAAGAAAAATCATGGGACCACATCCAGACGGAAAGTATCACTAACTAGAAAGTTTCGAGTTATAGAAGTTATCTACGCAACATCATTTCCATACAACATAACCTTAGCCAAGGCCAACTGTCAGCACGTCCACGTCTTCTGGCTTCTACGCTACGAGTCACACGTGCACCCTCGATCCAAGTCATGAAGCCTTTTCCGCTTATTTAGTTTGGTACTCCACAAACCTACATTCGATCAGTACACCCTGTAAAGAATAATTTCATATTCTAGTTTGGCAAAGATTCTATGTGACACAAAATATTATTGTAACCGTTCCTACGAGCACCAGTGTCGCGTTGAAGATGTCGTGGTACGCATACTTCGCAGACTACGTGAAGACTAAAAGACAGAGACAATAAGAATCAGACAGTTGATGACAGGAATCATCTGAGTAACTGCCCATTTGTCTATTAAAGATCATGTGCAATTGCCTATGAAGGTAAGTGACTTAGTGGCAATAGGAATAGATTTTAAATGAATAAAATATCATGGTCAAACTTAGTCAGATGACAGACCCGAGTCTAGTCAAGATTTTGACTCTAGGGTATATCCAATCGATTGGATCTTCCTAATCAATCGATTGGACCCTACGGAATAGAAATTGTTTCAAAGTCCGATCGATTGGATCTTCCTGATCAATCGATTGGACACTACGGAATAGAAACTTTAGCAGAGTCCGATCAATTGGACCCTTGGTACAATCGATTGGATTTACGAAGGAAAAACACATCCGTACTGGCTCAATCGATTGGACCTAAAGTACAATCGATTGGACTGTGCGCAAATAGGTCTTTTCAGATCTGAAATTCAAGTTTCTACATTCCCCACCTCTCTTATGACTCAAGGCTACGAAACTCTATAAATATAATCCTTCTCTAGACTTATAGATTACATATTAACACTCAGAAGAGAGTTTTATTTATTAGGAGTTGTTCATTTAAAGAAGAAAAGTTCAAAGCTTCAGTATTATTTCTTGAGAGCTTTTCTCTTCTCTTTGATCATAACTTAGTGGTTGATCTTCACTCAACTTAGGTTTCCTACTTAGAATATTAAACCTAGCAAGGCTAAGAGTACCAGTGCGCTCAACACTATTTAAGCGACTTAGGGTTCAGGGTGTACTGAGTCAATCACCTTTAGCAGAGGCTGAAGAGTTGAGCATTAAGATCGGAGTGGCTGATCGAATGTAGGTTTGAGGAATACCAAACTGAACAAGTGGACAAGGCTTCTTGATTAGGAGGGCGCGCGTGAAGTCGTAGCGTTGATTCAGAGGACGTGAACGCATTGGTAGTGGGCCTTGGCTATGGTTGGAAGCTGCATTTGTAACGGTGCTGCGTAGGTAACTTCTGCTTCGTTTAACTTTCCAATTAGCAATACTTTCCATCTGGACATGGTCCCATGGTTTTCCTTGGCTAAGATTTCCGTGAAAAACTCTTTGTCTTGTGGATGTTTGATTGTTGTTCCGCTAATTGTAGTGATTAAATCAAACGATGAAAAGACAATATATCATGAAGGTATATTTGATTTTAGTCAGTTGTGATAATCATTTTATCAATCAACTAAGGCATGCGAGTTTATCACCTTACCTTGACCAGTAAACTTGTGATATGTTAGATTAATTTTTGAATACATAATCACCCCCTTCTAGGTATTCTTGAGTAAAAGATAACGGACCTTGTAATTTTAATTAGTATCAGAGTGGGTTATTCCATAAAAGGTTTAATCACCTGAATTTAGATTCTTGTAAAATTGGTTATGAAAGTAGGGTTTTTCCGTGTCGTTGGATCGGAAACCCTAATTTCAACAAAAGTTGTAATTTTTTCGATTTTTATCCTATTATCCTGCAAAATTCAAAGATTCTAGCATAGGGATTCGTGTCGGATATCGTCCGCACTCGGGGGTTAGTTAGTGCAAACATCGAACATAAAATGATGAATTTTTTTCTAAGAAATTGCTAAAAAGAAAAGGATGGAGGGATGAGAATGGTGGTTAAGGAATTAAAAACAAAATTTCTTTTTGAGAACTTGCGATTTATCAAGATTAATAAAGAGCTAAAATGGAAAAAGCATGAAATAAATAACATTCCTTCGAGAAAGCTAAAAAGAAACAAAACTAGAATTCTCATTAATCAAAACATAAGTGTTGCTACACATCTAGACTTAATTTGCTTAAAAACAAATAAAACAAGAATCTAACTAGAAAGTGAGAGAGCAATTAGAGTAAGGAGATCAAGAACCAAGAAGATGAGCTCTACTACTTACCATTAGAGGAGTATGAGCAGTTGAGAGGGGAACGGTGATGCTGGTTCGGTTGGCGAGTTGATGCAACAGCGCTTGGTGAGATGGATAGGTGAAGGATGAAGGGTCACACCAGCAACAACGATGGTTGCTGCTCGTGATTGGCGAGATGAAGACTCCTTAGTGGTGAGCAGGCGGTAGAAGGCAACAAGGTGATTCCTCTAAAGGATGAGGCAGTGATGGAGGGTTGAACGGTTGGTATTTCTTGTGCTTGGTTGTGGCTGGAGGAGGCGTTGCAATAAGGAGAAGCGGGTCCAGCAACGTGAATGGAGCCTCCACGATGGCAGCGACAAGGAGATGATATGTTGGTGGGGGCGGCGATGGTTGTGGCTGGTGGCAGACCTGCAACTCAGCGTTGCAGGTGTTGATGAGGCGGTAGAGGAGGTTTGGATCTCCTCTCTTCTTCTTCAAACCTTCTTCTTCTTCTTTCCTATTTTTTTTTTTTGTTATTCTTTTTTTTTTGTTCTTGAAAATGATCCAGTAGAAGAGGGTGACGGCTTGGTGTTGAAACAGCAAGAAAGAGAGAGGAGGTGGCTAACGGCTTGCTGGAAACGTAGGAGCATGGGTGGACTTCAATGGAGAGGGGGCGGCTAGGTTTCCCAAAGGAAAAAGTCAAGAGGAGAGGACGGTTTTGAGAGATGGATGGACCGTGGGTGAAGGTTCATGGAGGGGGGAGTGGAAGGGAGAGAATCGTTTAGGGTTTTTGGCTGGCCTCCTTAAAAACGTGGGAGAGATGGAGCATATATGGAGAGTCTATCTCCATTCTCCATTCATGCCATGGAATCTTAGCCACTTCAACAACTTTCCTCTTTTAGTTTCCAAAACTTTCTTTCTTTTGCAATCTTATTTAAAAGAAACACTTTAAAAAATCATTTTCCCATTTTTAGAAATAAACTCCTTGCTTTCACCGTTCATTCTTGCCATATCAACAAATCCATAAAATATATTTTTTTTTTGAAACATCTCCCATTAAAACATGTCCATACTTTCCAAATGTCTTTGACTTCTCCTTTTTCAAAAGAATAAAATCTTTTATTTTCCAAAGAATACCCAAGATCTTACACACGTTTTGCAAATCCACCAACTCTTGACTTTAATGTGAAAAACCATTTTTCATAAACCATTTTTCAATTTTGGGTAAATTACTTTTCTTGCAAAAGCCACCTTATTCTTGTGGTAGCATCCTCTCCACGGTGCAACCGTTAATCTTGTAGTCCGTGTGGCAATCGCATAGTGATGATGGGGATTTAGTGGTTAATCATGCATGATCATGAAGTGAATGGATGGATGGATGGGATTTTGACATGAGATGGTGGGTAGGATGGATATCGGATAATTGATTTAGCAATCGGATGGTTGATCTGTTGGTGATCAGACAGTCGAAATGGATGGTTATGATGAAATAGATCATTGAACGGCGAAGATCGATCATGGTGGGCCATAGGATAGAATAATTGCTGAAGGAGCGAGTATCGGATGGTTTGAATTTGAGAGGAGGGAGAGCATAAGGGTTTAGAGAGAGGAGAGAGAAAATATTACAAAAACAAAGGAGAAATGCTAGCAGAGGGTCTTGAACCTTGATCTTTGACTTGGTCTTCTGCATGCTTTACCAACTAAGCAAGTCCTCATCTTGTGTTAGTTGATAAGCTTTAATCTCCTTGGTCTCTTTTTTGAGGACTTGTATCTCCTTCTCTCTTGATTTTCTCTCAGACTTTTTCGACTCTCTGGCTCTTCCCGTTCTTGGCCTATATCTTCTCATCCTCAGCCTGTTGGCTCTTGAGCTTTAATCCTGGGTTCTGGAGGTTGATTGTGGGCCCACATTTCATCAAAATTGTCCGATTAGTGCCTCCATGATAGAAAAGTCGCATAATGAGATTTCTACAAAATGGCTTTGCATGTGAGTCAAATAAATGCGTATGAATGCATGCGAATATACCATTTTGACAAGAAAAATGTATTCAATACAATAAGAGAAACTCTTACGTAAAAAAGTTGATAAAAATGATAGTTTTACGTAGGAGAGTGTGATAACGCTAGAAGGATAATTGCTTAAAATAAGCACTTTTGAGCGAATATCAGGTTCATTGTTTTCACTATAAAGATATTGAAAGAAGGGTTCACTCTGAATAGTCGTATTGACTCAGACAGTGAAGATCAAGGTGATCTTTATATTGTGTATAAAGAATTGTATAAAGAAAGCCTGATGTTGGTAAAAGCAAATAAGAAATTAACTACTAGAGTTGAATTTTTTGACTCTGAAAATTCTACTTTTAAACTAGACAATAATGAATTATCAGTGCTAGTTGGTCAGCTTAGGGAAGATAAGAAATCTCTTCAAGAGAGAAACAAGCTCTTAGAATGCGAGTTCCAAATTTGTACGGATGCTGAGAAATCGTTTGAGAGTGAGCATGAAAAATATGAAACTATTTTTAGACAGCTTGAAGAAGATAAAGCTAGCCTCCAAGACAAAGTTAAATTTTTTGAATCTAATTATCAAGAATGTCTGGAGAAGAGAAAGTCACTTGAACTTGATTTAGTTCAACTAAAAAAGGACTTGCCTTATATTTCTCAAAGCACTAAGAAATTAAATGAGATTCTAAGTGTGGGATAGAGATGTGGAGATAAGCGTGAACTTAGATATGTTGATAATGCTAATATCCCATCGTCTTCAAGAACTAAATTTGTAAAAGCCAAAGTTCCTTTCACACCACAGGTTGATCAAACTGAACTAAGAGCTAACAAGTGATTTTTTTAAATCACATCATTTTCAATAAATAGACTTAACGATATATACATATATATATATATATATATATATATATATATATATATATATATATATATATTTTATATTTTATAAAAAGGAAAACATGAGTTTGGTAAATACCCACCCCCAACCAAAATACAACACCATTCTCGGTGCTCATGACAGGGACATAAAATGTTGAAAGATCGATTATTCATAATGCAAGGGTGTATGAAGGGTTTTACCAATGCGGCATAAGGTATCGCTCGATTTTCTAAAATGATTGTACCTGTACATGCATGTCCATAGATATAACAGTAATAAATGCATGCGACTCATGTAATTCTAGGAATATCGGAATTGCCTTTCCGAAAGCGCTAAGTTTTACGTCTTCACCTAGACATAACGGGGGTACATTAAGTACCCCAAATCAGGTTGAAACTCATGGAGACTGAGTGAATCATCAGTCTTCCCATTTCCTCAGGTGGAGTTGAAATAGCTAGCCTATCCATTGCCTGGGTATACCATTGTAAGAAAGCTCTTTCTCAGTGTAGATTGAGATAGGGAGAGTAAGTTCTCTAAGAAGACCCGAAAAAACATGTAGTTCATCGAGGAAGGATCGAAGCTTCTCAGTAAAAACTGAGAGGGTAGAGGTGGTGGGTTCTCTGACCATGGTTAGTAGAGCCGCAAACTCATTGAGTTTAGCGAGAATGTATTTGAATGGAGCAGACTCCAGCAGATCAGTAAATCCAGAATTGTCTGACTCCGATTTGAAGTTAGGCTGAAAGTGTTCTTGACACTTATCTAATTGTTCCTCGGGAGAGTCCGAAAGTAGACTCTCTATAGCACATGGTTCATCAAAAATATCGACGTTGGGTGGCTGTTGAAAACTGTTGACCTCTTCCTCAAGGTTTCCTAATGCGATCGATGTGTTCCAATCCTTGCAATCGATGTGTTCATCCTTGGTGGGGAACGGTTGGTCCAGGACAGGTGGAGCCCCACTTTCTAGACACGGCTCAGTAGTAGGAATGTCTAAGGGTGGCAATTTGGCCCATCGGGTCGGGCTTAAGTGAGGCCAGGTCAATCAAGCCTGCCAGCAACTCGGGTCGGGCTATAAATGTTCGATGTTGGACTAAGAAGTCTGGCCGACCGACCTTTTTGAATGGGCGACCGGATGTTCGGTCGACCGGCCAAAAAGGTGCGGTCGACCCAAACTCTTGGGTTCGAGATAATCAAGTACTTACCTGAGCGGGCGACCGACTAGAAGGTTAGGTCGATCGGCCAAAAGTACGGTCAACCCCGCCCTTTTCGAATCTCATTTTGACTCAATGTGGAAAAGTCGAGGAAAAGACAAGTCTTACGTAGGAGAATGCGACATCGCTATAAGGATAATGGCTTAAAATAAGCACTTTTGAGTGAATATCACAACCCCCAACTAGCATATTGCCAATCCTTGGCAATTACTGCAAAATAAGTGAGCTAAAAAGGGCTTGGCATAATATGCTAGAAAACTTATTTGCATTACTCAAAAAAAAACTCCGTTTGTCAGATGATTTCAAGGATTCAAGAAATCATTCACAAATTAGAACTAATAAGCAAAATGCAACACTTCTACAAATGGACCTTCAAACAAAAGATTATTCAGACTCAGTGTGTGTGTGTGTTCAACATCATCCTTATCTGGCAGTAGAGATATCTAGATCTCCTTAGAGACTCTATGCCTCGACTTCAATCCTCACTTGTATACCACTCAGAAGTGAATCACTCAGAAATGGTTTTATACTTTTCTCTCAAACTATATGTGAGGAGATGAATATAAAAATTGGCAAACGTCTCACATATATAGTTCTTGAATGGAGGGTATAAGAAGATTTAAGAAGATCTCATGATTGGAATGTCATAGCACTTAAGAACGTCGGATCAAACTCTATAATTTCTCTTTTCTCCATTCTCCACACTTGATGATGGTACAAATCTGGAATCAAATAGGACTTGCATAGGTTGTATCGAGGCTTAAGATAGGTTCAGAAAAGAAGGATATTCTAGAATTAAAAAATTCTGAGAGGGTATCTCACTATTCTTTGAAACTTTTCCAAGGTATATCATTTCCTTGACTTTTCTTCTTTTCTTATTTTAATTTTTGTCTTTTTGGATATTCTTCAACCTTTATCAGATTCTTTTTTTTTCTTTCTTTCTGATCATGTTTCTTTTTAGCTCGAACCATTTGTTTTTTTTTCTTGGTTTCTATCTTTTCATGATCATACCAAATACTCTTTAATCCCTCTCAAAAGTAGGTTATCGTATTGAACTCTTTTTTGGGATTGGGTTTTTGGTTGATGGATTAACAAGAAAAGGTTTTCATCAACAGGTTCAAAAATGATTTCCAACAGTATAGATGTTAGGGAAGCTAAAAAGTCTTTTGGCTAGAAAGATGGCCTATATCATTTTCTAGGGTTTGTACTTTCATCTTCGATGTCTCGAATGGATATAGAGAAGGTTCTTTGTGTAATAATTCAAATTTGATGTCGTTCTGAGTTCCATGACCAAAGCAAAGGTTAATGAGACCACTGATATTCACTCAAAAGTGCTTCTTTTAAGCCATTATTCTTATAGCGATGTCGCATTCTCCTACGTAAAACTTGTCTTTTCGTCGACTTTTCTACATAAGAGTTTCTTCCATTGCGTAGAACGCATTCTTTAGACGAAAATCGACTATTTGCATAAAATATACACATTTCAGATAATCCAGTATCAAGCTGTTTTAGTTGAATCTCATTACGCGCTTTTTCACTTGCAGGAGACCCTATCGGGCGATTCTCGAGGATTGGCGGGCCCACGATCAACCACAGAAGACTTCTATCAAAGCTTAAAGAGCCAACAGGCTAGAATAAAAAGATAGAAGACATGTACGGGCAAAGCTAGAGGATCGTAGAGCCGGAACAAGGACTAAGAGAGAGAAGAATAGCTGGAGACCAAGAAAAGGACTTAGGTGTTAAAGGCCACACCAATTGACATCAAAGGATAAGTTTGACTTATTGGTGGAGCGGACGAGAGATAATAAAGAAGACCAAGGTTCAAGACCCTCAAATGCTTTTATTTTTGTATTTTTCTCTCACTTCTTACCTATTTCTCTATCTATCTATCTATCATGGCCCATGACCTAAGCCCATGACCCATGACCCATGACCATACCCATGACCCATGCTCATGTCCATTTGCAACAACAAAAGAGAATTGGTCTCACTTGACCGATTCTTCTTTTCTCCATCTCTCTCTATCCTAATCACACACTCTCTCTCATCTAACTAACCCATTCCCAACCGTTGGATCTAGAGAGATCGAACAGTCATCATTTTTACAACAAGCAAAAGAAAAAAAAGTCTATAAGAAATCTACGATCTCTCCTTCTTGGGTTGGTTCCCTCCCCATTCTCTTCCTCTCTTTCTTCTTTCTTTCTCTTCTTCTTCACCCTTCTTCTCCAGCGAGCAACTCTAGCGAGCTCACCATTAACGCCTCCACCTCGAGGTGCAAAGCGTCAAACAGCAACGTCTCTTTGCTGTCCATTCCATCCGCCACAATCAAAGGCTACAATCCTCAGTCCTATTGTGGTCGATCCAATTGAAGTTGCACCATCTACCTCTTCAATGGTAAGCTTCTCTCTAATTCATCTCTCTAACCTTCCTACATTCTTTCTCTCTCTTTTTCTCTCTCTACCTTTATATGCTTTCTAGGGTAATATTTTAATGGCTTTCTAGATTAATTTGGTTTAATGTTATTTCCGTAGTAAAGCATTTGAACAAGCATTGTAAGCATTTGTTTTTAGTTTAATGAACAAGTTTTCAATTCAAGTTTAAGTTGTTTTATTTATTGTGTTTTTCATTCTCATTTTTCTTATATTTTTTTTCATTTTAATAGTTTAGCAACAATCTCAAGCATATTTTAAATCAACCTCCACCATTCTCACCCTTCCATTTATTCTGAGCATTTTCTGATTATTCTTGTTTCTTATTGTGCTAACTAATCTCGAGTGCGGATGATATCCGACACGAGCCACTGTGCAAGTCTGCTTATTTGCAGATTAAGTGAACCAATTCTGAGAAATTACAAATATTGTTGAAATCAAGGGTTTCCGATCTAACAACAAGGAAAAAACCTACTTTCAACCACTCAATGGAAATATTAGGGGACTAGAAGAATTGTGAGTCATCTTGTGACTCAGAATAATTTTATAACCCTCAGAAATAATGAAAAGCTCAAAAGCTCACTGGATTAGGTCTCCACAATTGTTCTCCTTGGATCTCTAGATAATCTAAACATCGGATAATTCAGACGTTGATATGTGAACATTTTTGCAGAATTTACGTTTTCAAAGAGTTTTCAATCCATTATAGTAATGTTTGCTTTCAAACTGAATGACGAGCTAACAAGTGATTTTTCAAAACAAACATCCTTTTCAATTAATAGACTTTCTGGAAGGTTTTCACTAATCAAGTCAGGGCATTTTCGAAAATCACATGAAATCACACCCAAAAACACAAGGTTTCTCTATCTTTTTTCCTTTCTTTTTATTATTTTTTTTATCAAAATAAAAACATGAGTTTTGGTAAAAACCCATCCCCAACCAAAATATAGCACTGTCCTTCGGTGCTCATGACTGAGACATAAAATGATGGAAAATCGGTAATGATGATGCAAAGGTTCAGGGAGGATGTTACCAAGTCGGCATAAACTTGACAGTGTGTGGTACCTGATTATTGAAAGAATGAATGTACTTGCATGTCCAGAGATATCACAGTAATAACAAATGCTGAGACTCATGTACTCTAGGAATACCAGAATTGCCTTTCCGAAAGTGCTAAGTTTTACGTCTTCAGCCAGACATGATGGAGGTATATCAAGTACCTCCATTAGGTTAAAACTCATGGAGACTGAGTGAATCTGCACTCTTCTAAGGTGGAACAGAGACTATTATCCTATCCCTTGTCTAGGTATACCTGTGTAGAATAGGTCTTTCTCAGTATAAACTGAAAGAAGGATAGTAAGTGTTCTGAGCAGACCCGCAAAAATATTTAGTTCAATAAGGAGGCATCGAAGCTTATCAGTAAAAATTGAGAGGAGAGTAGTAGTGGGTTCTCTGACCATGGTTAGCAGAGCTGCAAACTCATTGAGTTTAGCGGGAATGTATCTGAATGGAGCAGACTTTTGCAGATCAATAATACCAAAATTGTCTGACTCTGAGATGAAGTCAGACTCAAAGTGTTCTTGACACTCGAATAATTTTTTATCGAAAGAGTCCGAAAGTAGACTCTCTACGGCACATGGTGTATCGAAAATATCGACGTATGTTGGCTGTTAAAAAATGGTAACCTCTGCCTTGAGTTTGTCAAATGCCGTCGACATGTCATCGTCCCCACACCCAATGTGTGCATCAGCAATGGTGAGGAACAGTGGGGCCAGGACAACTGGGACTGCACTATCTAGACAGTTCTCAGTGTTTGGAATGTATGCTTTAGGTGCAGACAATGAAGCAGCAGAGATAGATGATTTCTCTAAGCTAGGTTCAGAAGTCGGTGCTTTGAAGGACACCGAAGATGGAGACTTTGGCTTATCAATATTGTAGTCCGATCCTTTGTTTGTAGCATCCTCAATTTCCTCTTGTAAAGTCTGGTACTTGGTCCAGCTGTGCGACTCCTCATTATGGACTATCCATAGTATTCTCCTCTAGATAAGCCATAGGTTGGCTAATGAAGTTGACTTCCTCTCTCTTAGTTTCTAACTCACCTAAATGGTATTCCAAGCTCTCCATGGAGCATTGTTATTGGATGATGTATTGCAAGAGGAGTTCTTCTAGACTAGGTTTAGTAGCAGACTGTGGCGGTTCAGCTAAGGGAAGTTGAGGTGCCAACTCTTAAATGTAGTCCGACTGAGTATGAAAGTTATAGGATGGAAGTGACTCTGGGACTATATGTTGACTCTGAAAATCCTGTAGGGTCCACTATTGACCAAAATATTCAGTCTGTGGATTTGGCTGATACTGCGACTACTAGTACTGCTCATCATATTGTCCACAGGGTTGGTGAAACTCAGAATAATACATATCTTATTGCAAATGCTGCTGGGGAAAAGACTGTTGTTCCCATTCAAAGTTATTGTGACTTCTATTGTTCGGATAAGACATGTTATTGTAGGAGGTCTGCAGCGGATGTTCAAATGTACTAAAATTACAGACCTCTTCTTGGACATGAGGGAAATATCCCATTGATTTGGAGTGATAAACAGGCTTCTGGACCGTAACATCAAGGGTGAAAACTGATTTTTTCAAATCCTTAAGTAAGGATTTTAGCACTGGATCGCCCTGTGCTTCATGTCCCATGGAACTCTGTGAGACTTGAGTGTCATGACGACACTCGGGACTAGTATACTGATATTCGCTTAAAAGTGTATATTTTCCACTGTTATCTTCTAAGCGTTTTCACACTCTCGTATGTTAAAATGCTCTATTTATCTACTTTTCTACGTAAGAGTCTTTTTTGTTGCGTAGAACACACTTTTCTGGACGAAATGGTATATTTGCATGCATTAAACACATTTTTGGAAGTCTAGACATTGAGTCGTTCTGATAAAGTCTCATTACGCGCTTCTTCTGTCGCAAGAAACCCCGATGGGACAATTCTTGAGACTTGCGAGCCCACATCAATCAGGAAAGCCCATTATCAAAGCTTAAAGAGTCCACATGCTATGACTAGAAGATATGGGCTGAATAAGAGGACCAAAAAGCCGGCCCAAAGAACGAAGAGAGTAGGAGAGCCAATGACCAAGAGACAGACCAAAGCGTTTAAAGCCACATGAGTCAGCAAGGAAGGATAGTCTACTCTACTGGAGAAGCGTGAGGATGGTCACAGTGAAGACCAGGGTTCCAGACCCTCTGCCAATACTTTTATCTCCATTTTCTAATATTTTCTCTCTCATCTCTCCTTATTCTCTCTCTCTTCATCTCTCGGTCCTCGAATCTACTGACCTAACCCCAGAACTCCTGCCCATTGGCTTTGTTTCATCTCCCTTAGCTTTTTGACCGTTGGATCTTCAATCGGACCGTTGGATCTTCCACCGAACCGTTGGATCTCTCTAGATTCGTCGATCTACCAATCTGGGTCCCAATCAAGTCGACATCCATCCGATCGCCATTAGATTGTCTGTCATATCATCTTGTGAGACGATGGACATCATCAATCCATGTGGGCCAGTAGCCGGGCCCATCATCATCGACCCGTTGTCCGACCATTTAGTGGACCCCGTGAATTTTGAAATAATTTCAATTAAATTTTTAAAAAAAAATGGGGGGTCCACTAGATGGGGAAATTCCCCAAAGAAAAGTAGAGTTTTACTTAAAAAAAAAATTTATTTTTTCTTATTTTTATTTTTGAAAAATACCCTATTTCCATTAAAGGAAATAAGGAGCTTTAAAAGGAGAAGGAGAGGGGTTCGTTCAAACCCTAATCCCCCTCTAATCCCTTCAATCCTTCGCCAAAAACCCTTCCCCACGTTTTTCCTTCTTTTTTGGTCCATCTTCTTCCTCCTTTCTTCTTCTTTTTCTTCTTCTTCTTCATCTTCTTCATCTTTATCACCGGAGTTGCAACCTGCAACTTCGGCCAGCAACACCTTCTTCCCTCCACGTTCTTTTCTTCCACTCTCTTCTCTCCTCTCTCACACATCCCACAACTCCTCTCCCATTTGAAGCCGTTTCCACCATCTCCAATAGATCTCCACGGTGGCTGTTCTTCCAACAACCACCACGCATTGCCGCCGGCCAGCACCCACGCCCAGCAACTCCTCTCCGGTCACCCTTCCAACTACTGCGAGTGCTGCCTCCCACACCGCCTAGCCGCAAGCGTCCACCACAGCCAGTCTTCAATCTCCTCCCAACTGTCTCACCCACTCCTTTTCTCTCACTTTCAAAAAAAAAAAAGACAAAAAAAGAAGAAAAGAAGAGGAGAAGAAGGAAGAAGGAGGAGATCACACCTCTCTCCAGCGCTTGTCTCCCCTCCTCTTGATCGCACCTTTGGCTCTTGGATTAGAGCACGCCTCCAGCAACTTGCTGCCTCCACCTGCTGTCACCAAGCGCACCTCAGTCCGCCTGCAATAGAAACCTCCAATATCTCACACCGGTCAGCAGCTGTCTCCCTACCTTTGCAGCGTATCCACCTTTGCAGCCACTGTCTCCCATGTTTTGAACCCTCAAAACCCCGTTGTTTTCTTTTACAGCAGGTCCTCTTCTTCTTCTTTATATTCTTCTTCTTCTTCTTCTTACCATCAAGCTCGCCGGAAACCCAGCTGCCCAAACCGTTGGACTGAAACATCTTGGGTTCGCCTGAACCTCCGCCCAAACAGCAACCATCTTGCACCATTCTCTTTCGTGTTGTTGCTCCATCCAAACGCTGCTCACCCCACCTGCGAACGGTTCACCACGTCTCCCCCATCTTCAGCAATCATTCCCAAAAGAAGAAGAAGGGAGGAGGAAGCGGAGTGAACCACTCCATTCTTCAACCTCAACCCCATTTTCTCTTCTGTTTGAAGAAGAAGAAGGGATGAGGAAATGGCAGCTTCTCTACCACCACCGTGGTTGCAATACCTCCTTCCACATGAGTAGCGACCCTATCCTCCCGGTAAGTGGTAAGTTTCTCTCTCTACCTTCCTCTTTCTCTTTCTCTCTCTACTCCTTATTCTCTCACTTTCTCTCTCTAGGCCTTCCTCTTTCTCTTTAAAAACTCTTAAACTCTCTCTCTTTCTCTACCAGTTCTTTTCTCTCTAAGTTTCTCTCTCTAGGGATCCTTTTCTCATCATTTCTCTCTCTAGAACTCTCTTTCTCTCTCTAACCCTCCCTTATTCTCTCTCTACTTTTCCTTGCTTACTAGTTGACTTTGATTATTCATGATGAGAAGTTTTGATTATCAGACTTTGTAATCGACATATGATTTAAATGAATTAGTTTGATGTTGATGGTGTTTGATTATTTTAATGTTTATTTAATCTCACTTATTTTTAGTGTTCAAGATCTTTCAAAAATCTCAAAAGAATGTTTTTGAAATCACTTTTATCACCATTCTCACCCTTTCATCCTTTTACTTTTAGCAATTTCTGAGAAAAATCCATCATTTTATGTTCTTAATTTGCACAAACTATCCCCGAGTGCGGATCGACATCCTATACGAACCCCTATACAATATCTCATATTTTGCAGGATAATCGGATCAAATTACAAATCTTGTTGATTCTAGGGTTTTCGTAACCAACGACGCGGAAAAATCCTACTTTCATATACCATTGGTCGGAGTTATTGCCTAGATCTTCAAAGAAATTGTGGTAGGTCTCGAATAGAGGCCGTTCACCTGCCATCAGAGAGATGTGAGTCTCTCAGAGGAGGGAGATATATTAGGTGAAAGAGCTCGGTGTGGTAGACTGACTCTCAGATCGAATTAGTCTTGGGTTGGATCAAATCCAAACGGGCATATGCTTGTAAAAGCAAGCCCCTAGAGTCGGCAAGAGATTTCGAAACCAAATGAGCCTAGATGATGCACACAGAGCAACATATAATCTTGATTCTAAACAATCAGGATAGTATTATGAATTATCTTGTTAGTGGAGGGATAGTGTAGATTATGACAGTGGGCGAACCACTGGTTTATCTTCTATTACCTGTCGGACTAGCTTTTCACTCTGTAGGTTCTCACCAGGATACTCTCTTCAAAGCAAATCCGCTAGTACTAACTCAAGTTGACTGCAAGATAATCCGAAGCCTAGACAGACGTGCGGCACATCGGCTTACTTAAGTACACCCCAGACTAACCGGATTTGTCAAGCATGAAGATGAATTTTCAAGAAGAGGAGCTAGGGTTGGTTCGTGTTTCTAATCCAACACTAAGCTAGTCTGACTGACAATCAAGGAGGCCACTTACAAGCTTGGTATACTTGAGTAGTAGGGACCTATGGGTGTGTTAGATAACAGGGACCCGCACTCATGGACTTAATCGACTTGATCTTTAAAAGGGTCGCTTTATGTGGAGTTTTCCTCGAACACCGATCTAATTGGGCTCTACTTCTTGATTGATTTTAATTTTTGGCTGTGGTTGCACAAAAGCTGGAATGACGAGGTGAGTGATGAAATCCCACCAGTTTCAAATTAGAGCTGGATTTGTTCTTTATGTATTTTATTATGGCCAAACCAAACAATTCTGATAAGTGTTGCAAAAGCAAATAAACAATCGGCACAGTGTTTGCACCATGATCACGATTGCACTCAAGGCGAGGTGTAGAAACTTACCTGCCCCTTGGCTACGCACGGGGTCTCCTCCATGAGATAGGGAGGGGTATCCAAATGGGCTTGGGCCCGACTCCACCTCTTTAAGCTTTCGCTCCGTACTCACTTGGTAATCGCAATCCGTAATCACGTAGTCCACAATGGTCGATGGTATGTATTTGGAAGGTATACCGCCTTTGGGGTTTCAAGAAACACGCAATGATTTAGGGCAGGTATTGTGAATTAGTTCCAATTAGGGTTTGAAATTCAACTTTAGCTATTCCCGAATTAGGGTTCGGAAATATCTACTTTTGAATTACCCGGAGTTGGAAACCTTCCAAAGTGAATCAAATAACCAATGGTGATCTAACTAGAAATAGTAGAATTAAAATTTGACCCTATTTTTTTAATTAATTAATTAATCTAGCAGTTATTCTAAAAAGAGAGAAAATGAATCCTTAAATTATTACAACTTTGCACTCGTTTGTCCGAGGCATTAAAATAATAAGTGGAAAATATGAAAAATAAAATGGAAAGTTTTCAATTTGGATCGGATCTTCACGAATTAGCAGCTTTTCGAATTCCTGTTCGTCTTTTTGCAATCCTGTCAACCGAGCGGCAACGACGCCATCTGAAATTAGGGTTTTTTCGTGTCGTCAGATTGGAAACTATAGATCTCAACAATATTTGTAAATTCTCCGAATTGGTTCACTTAATCTGCAAAAATGCAAATTTGCACAGTGGGTCGTGTCGGATATCGTTCGCACTCGGGGTTAGGGCGAATAAAGAACAAATTAAAGGAAATCTGCTAAAAATAATAGAAGGGACAGAAAGGTGGAAATCGAGATTAAAACAATATTTTGGTGAGACTTCTATCATCTAATCAATAGAAATTAAAATAGAATGAAAACACAATAAGCAATAAATTTTCAAAATAAATTCATTAATTGATCAAAGTGCTTACAAAAGTGAATCAACTAAAAGGAAATTAATCTAGAAAGCATTTTAGAGAGAGAGATAAGTAGAGACAAAGTAATAGATCAAGAGCGAGAATATGGCTAAAATAAGAGATCTAGAGAGTGAATGAGAGATATTTAGAGAGAAGAAAGAGTTATTGCACTCTAGAAAGAGAAAATGAGAGAAAAAGATATGATCACGGCCTATGCTTAGGCCGTGATAATGGTCACCTTCTGCTCACAAAGAAGAGCAAGCAAAAGAGGAGAAAGGAGGATACAACTTTACCTTGGATGGTGGAGATGGAGGTGCATAGCCTGATCGTGATTAGCAAGCATGTGTTGATCGAGAACCTCACCTGTCACATGGTGGTTCGAGGAAGAGTTGAACGGTTGCAAGGTTGGTGAATATTGCACCAACTAGAATCGTGGAGAGGAGATCCAACCCTTGAAGAATATCATGGTGGTGTCGGTTGTTGGCTTTTGGAGAAGGGAGGGCAGCACGATCTGGATCGGTGGTGAACTGCTGGTGGTGGTTGTGAATTGTGGAGAATCGGTGCTCCTAAGTGGTGGCTTGGCCGAAGTTGCAAACTACCACAACTGTGACTGGAGTTTGCGGGAATAACTAATGCAACAAGGAGAGTTGCAGGTCCTGTTAACAGCAACCGTGGTTGCAAGTGGCAAGGGGGAGCAGCAGGGGAAGGCTGAACGTGCTGGGCGTGGGAGTTTAAATGGATGGACGGTCTGGTAATGCACAAAGGTAGTAGGTTGACCGAATCGTCCCAATGAGGAGTTGTAGGCTGGGTTCTCGGGGTGATGGATGTGCTGCTGCCACTTGAAGGGAGAGGGGCTGAGAAGGAGAGGGAGTTTCAGATTGAAACTCCAGCAATCGTTGGATGAGAAACCGTCAACCCGAGTTGCAGGTTTTGGAGAAGATCTCCTAGTATGGAGGAGAAACTGAAGGGAGAGAAAGTGTAGCAGAGCAGCTACAAGATCCAGTGGGGGTGAGTACCGAACCAGTGGTGGTCCAATTCGTGAGGGAAGCCATGATTGGTATGCACAATGGTGGTGGTTGTAGCGGTAATGTTGGAGAGAGGAGGCGTGAAGCAAGGTATCAGAAATGGAGGTGGAGTAAGAGGACGGTGGTGAAGGTCCAGCAAGGGGAAGAAAGGTGCTTGCTGTTTTGGAAGAGGATGGTGTTCACGTTTTGCAGGTTACAGCAAACAAGTAGCTCGTGTGGAAGATGGAGAGGCAGTGGCGAACGGTGGACATTGCTGCCCGGAATAAATGGAGATGCATGCCATGAGTTCGCCGGAGTTGCAGGTCTGCAACTCCAATTGACAGATGAAGAAATAAAAGAAGAAGAAGAAGAAGAAGAAGAGGGAGGAGATCTGACCGTGTAGGAGACGCACACCCTTTTCAGAGATCTGGAGTTGCAGGCTAGGTTCTCGGGCAGCAATGAGATGACGCTTGGAGATGGTGATGGCTGGCAAAGGTGGAGTTGCAGACACCGGAGTTCTGCAACTCCGGTGGAAAGAAAGGAAGAAGAAGAAGACCAAGAAGAGGACGAGGAGGAGGAAGAAGAAGAAGAAGAAGAAGAAGAAGAAGAAGAACAGGGTATTCTTGAACAATTCCGGCAAGCTTTCACTGGAATTAATGGAGGAGGGTGGTGTGATTTTCGCCGGAGAAGTTGAAAAGAAGGAGCAAAACAATGATCAGGGAAGAGAGGGGCAAGAAGAGAGAGTTTTAGAGGGAGAGGGAACCAACCCAAGAAAGAGAGATCGTAGATCTCTTATAGACTTTCTTTTTTTTGCTTGTTGTAAAAATGATGACCGTTGGATCTAGAGAGATCCAACGGTTGGGAATGTGTTAGTTAGATGAGAGAGAGAGTGACCAGGATAGAGAGAGATGTGGGAGAGAAAAATCAGTCAAGTGAGACCAATTCTCTCTTGTTGTTGCAAATGGGCATGGGCACGGACATGGGTCATGGGTCATGGGCATGGGTCATGAGTCATGGGCCTAGGTCATGGGCCGAGATAGATAGATAGAGAGAGAAATATGAGAGATGTGAGAGAAAAATATAAAAATAAAAGCATTGGAGGGTCTTGAACCCTGGTCTTCTTTATTCTTTCTCGTCCGCTCCACTAATTAGTCAAACTTATCCTTTGATGTCAATTGGTGTGGCCTTTAACACCTAAGTCCTTCTCTTGGTCTCCAGCTATTCTTCTCTCTCTTAGTCCTTGTTCCGGCTCTATGATCTTATAACTTTGCCCGTACATGTCTTCTATCTTTTTATCCTAGCCTGTTGGCTCTTTAAGTTTTGATAGAAGTCTTTTGTGTTTGATCGTGGGCCCGCCAGTCCTCGAGAATCGCCCGATATGGTCTCCTGCAAGTGAAAAAGTGCGTAATAAGATTCAACTAAAACGGCTTGATACTAGACTATCCGAAATGCGTATATTTCATGCAAATAGTCGATTTTCGTCTAAAGAATGCGTTCTACGCAATGGAAGAAACTCTTATATAGAAAAGTCGATGAAAAGACAAGTTTTACGTAGGAGAATGCGACATCGCTATAAGGATAATGCTTAAAATAAGCACTTTTGAGCAAATATCAGTACCCAACCCTAACCAAAATATTGCACCGTCCTCAGTGCTCATGACCGGGACAAATAGTGAAAATGATAAGTTCATGATGCGAGTGTAAATGAAGGGTTTTACCAATTCTGCCGTATATCAATAGTGGGAAGTACCAGAATAGTGCCAGAGTAATGGTACCTGCATGGGCAGAAAATTGTAGCAGTGATAAAGACAATGCATGCGACTCATGAGACTCTAGGAATATCGGAATTACCTTTCTGAAAGCGCTAAGTTTTACGTCTTCAGCCAGACACAACGGGGGTGACAGGCACCTCCAACCAAGTTGGAGCACAGGAGACTGAGTGGATCATCAGTCGACATAGACATGATCGATGAGATCGATCTCAGAAGTTTGAATGAACAACACGTCAAGTTCATGGAATTACTTTAGACGCTGCCCATTGACATGGAAAGAGGAGTGATCCTGGAATCCTCAATAGTGATTGCCCCAAAGGGCGTGACTGCTGTGACCGTATAGGGACCGGTCCACCTAGACTTCAATTTCCCAAGGAAGATGTGAATATGGGAATTATAAAGAAGGACCTTCTGTCCTGGATGGAACTCTTTCTTGAGAATGCTCTTGTCATGTATCTACTTCATTTTTGCTTTGTAATTCGTGGACAAGTTGTAGGCATCATTTCTGAGTTATTCTAACTCATTCATTTGAAGTTTTCGCTCCTCCCTTGCGGTTTCTAGCTCTAAGTTGAGCTTCTTAATGGCCCACAGGGCACGATGTTCAATCTCTACCGGTAGATGACAGGGTTTCAAAAAGACCAGACGATAGGGAGACATATTGAGTGGGGTCTTATAGGCGGTTCTGTATGCCCATAGAGCATCAGTGAGACGATTGGACCAGTCTTTACGTGTAGTATTGACTGTCTTCTCTAATATCTGTCTGATCTGACTATTAGAAACCTCTACTTGACCACTAGTCTGCGAATGATAAGCATGGGCAACCTTGTGGGTTATCCCATACTTTTTCATTAATTTTTCAAATATCCTATTGTACAAATGGGTGCCCCCATCACTAATGATGGCCTTAGGGGCACCGAACCGGGCGAAGAAGAACTCTTTTTAAGAATTTGACTACTACTTTGTGGTCATTGCTCTTGGTGGGAATGGCTTCTATCCATTTGGAGACATAGTCTACCGCAAGGAGAATGTACTCAAAACCATAAGAAACTAGAAAGGGGCCCATGAAGTCGATGCCCCAGATGTCAAATATTTCATCGACCTGGATGGGAGTGAGGGGCATCATGTTCCTCTGGGAAATGCGGCCTAGATGCTGGCAATTATGACAGGTTTTGCTGAAGATGTGGGCATCATTAAATAGTATGGGCCAGTAGAATCCGCATTACAACACTTTTTCTACAGTCTTTTTAGTGCTAAAATGGCCACCACAAGGTTGGTCATGACACGATGACAAGATATTGAGTTGGTTCAAATCAGGGGCACAGAGACGAATAATCTGGTCAGGATAGTACTTATACAAATATGGGTTGTCCCAAGAGTAATATTTAACTCTTGCTAGGAATTGGCTCCTGTCTTGTTTCGACCAGTGTGAAGGCATTTCTTCGATAACAAGGTAGTTAACAATGTCAGCATACTATGAATTAATGGAGATAGCGAACAGTTGTTCGTTGGAAAGGTCTCATGGATGGGTTGGGTGTCGAAGGAGGACTCTAAAGTCAGTCTAGACAAGTGATCAGCCATGACATTCTCAGTTCTTTTCTTGTCCTTAATCTCGAGGTCGAATTCCTGTAGTAATAAAATCCATCGGATTAATCGAGGCTTGGTTTCCTTTTTCGACATGAGATAACGAAGGGCTGCATGATCAGTATACACTACCACCTTAGTGGCTAAGAGGTACGGACGAAACTTATCAAGGGCGAAGACTACCGCCAGGAGTTCTTTATCAGTGGTGGAGTAATTCATTTGGGCAGAGTTAAGAGTTTTGCTCGCGTAGTAGATCACGTGTGACCTTTTGTCAACTCTCTGCCCTAGAACGGCTCCTAACGCGTAGTCAGAAGCATCGCACATTACCTTAAAAGGTAGAGTCCAGTCCGGGGGACGGATAATGGGTGCAGAAGTGAGCTCAGATTTGAGATGCTCAAATGCCTTGACACAGTCAGCATTAAAATCGAAATGACTATCTTTAGCCAGAAGATGGGATAGAGGTCGAGCGATTTGAGAGAAGTCCTTTATGAATCGCCTATAGAATCCTCCGTGTCCCAAAAAGGACCGGATGTCACACACGGACTTTGGAATTGGCAAGGTCGAGATGATATCGATTTTAGTTTTGTCGACCTCAATGCCCTGATGGGAAATGACATGTCCCAGAACTATGCCCTTTTTCAACATGAAGTGGCATTTCTCCCAATTGAGGACAAGTCGCTTGTCCTGACACTGTTGAAGTACGAGCCCTAGATGGTTGAGACAGTCATCAAAGGATGACCCAAGAATTGAGAAGTCGTCCATAAAGACTTCGAGGAATCTTTCCACCATGTCAGAGAATATGCTCATCATACACCTTGAAAGATCGCGGGTGCATTGTAGAGGCCAAAGGGCATGCGCTTGTATGTAAAAGAGTTGAAGGGACATGTGAATGTTGTCTTCTCGTGGTCCTCAAGGGAGATGGGTATTTGATTATACCCTGAGTAACCATCAAGGAAGCAGTAGTAGGAGTGACCTGCTAGTCTCTCCAACATCTGGTCTATGAAGGGTAAAGGAAAATGGTCCTTCCTAGTGTTGGTGTTGAGTCGTTTGTAATCGATGTAGACTCTCCACCCTTTCTTTAGGCACTGGGTGACCATTTCCTTATTCTCATTTTCCACAACGGTGAATCCTGCCTTTTTAGGGATGACATGAATAGGACTCACCTATTTGCTGTCGGAGAAGGGGTAGATGATACCCGCATCTAACAGTTTGAGGACCTCGTCCCGGACTACTTCCTTCAAGATGGGGTTCAACCTCCTCTGGTGCTCTCGAGAGGTTTTGGATTCATCCTCGAGATAGATGTGATGTTGGCACACTGAGGGGTCTATGCCGCGAATGCAGTTTATAGTCCACCCTATCGCAGATTTGTGCTGGTTGAGCAACCTGAGGAGTTTCTTATGTTCACTAGGGGATAGAGTGGTAGCAACAATGACATGGTAGGTTTCCTTAGGACCAAGATAGGCATAAGAGAGATCTGTAGGAAGAGGCTTGAGCTCCAATGTCGAAGCAGATGGAGTTGAAGTAGGTGTCACAGAAGACACGGATAGAAGAGGTTTGACCTCAGTAGGTGATATTCGCTCAAAAGTGCTTATTTTAAGCAATTATCCTGTTAGCGTTATTGCATTCTCCCACGTTAAAATACTCTATTTATCTACTTTTCTACGTAAGAGTCTCTTTTGTTGCGTAGAACACACTTTTCTGGACGAAATGGTATATTTGCATGCATTAAACACATTTTCGAAAGTCTAGACATGAAGTCATTCTGATAGAGTCTCATTACGCGCTTCTTCTATCGCAGGAAACCCCGATGGGACAATTCTCGAGACTTGCAAGCCCACATCGATCAGGAAAGCCCATTATCAAAGCTTAAAGAGCCCACATGCTATGACTAGAAGATATGGGCCAAATATGGGCTGAATAAGAGGACCAAAAAGCCGGCCCAAAGAACGAAGAGAGTAGGAGAGCCAATGACCAAGAGACGGACCAAAGCGTTTAAAGCCACATGAGTCAGCAAAGAATGATGGTCGACTCTACTGGAGAAGCGTGAGGATGGTCACAGTGAAGACCAGGGTTCCAGACCCTCCGCCAGTGCTTTTCTCTCTATTTTCTGATACTTTCTCTCTCATCTCTCCTTATTCTCTCTCTCTCTTCATCTCTCGGTCCTCGAATCTACTGACCTAACCCCAGAACTCCTGCCCATCGGCTCTATCTCATCTCCCTTAGCTTTCTGACCGTTGGATCTTCCATCGGACCGTTGGATCTTCAATCGGACCGTTGGATCTCTCTAGATCCGTCGATCTACCAATCTGAGTCCCAATCAAGTCACCATCCATCCGATCGCGATCAGACTGTCTGTCACATCATCTTGTGAGACGATGGACATCATCAATCCATGAGGGCCAATAGCCGGGCCCATCTTCATCGACCCGCTGTCCGACCAGTTAGTGGACCCCGCGAATTTCAAAAATAATTTTAATTAAATGGGGGGTCCACTAATTGGGGAGATTCCCCATAGAAAAGTAGGTTTTTACTTAAAAATATATATATATATATATATATATATATATATATATATATATATATTTTTCGTATTTTTTATTTTCAAAAAATACCCTATTTCCATTAAAGGAAATAGGGAGCTTTAAAAGGAGAAGGATAGGAGTTCATTCGAACCCTAATCCCCCTCCTATCTTTTCCTCTCTTCCCCCCTTTCAATCCCCCCCACGTTCTCCCTCCACCGGTGGACCCTTCTTCTTCTTCTTCATTTACCGGCCGGAGTTGCAGAACTCCGGCCACCTCGTCTTCTTCACGTTCTTCTTCTTTTATTCTTCTCCACCACGACCTGTGCGCCGCCACCGTCGTTAGCTGCACCTGTCCGTCCAAGTACCACCCTCCCTCTCCTTCTCTTTCTGTTTCTTCTTCTTCTTCTACCGCCGGTCTTCTTCTTCTTCTACCGCCGGAGTTGCAGGTTTGCAACTCTGGCTGCATGCAACTTTTCCTCTCTTCCTCTCCACCATCCTGGCCCTCTCTTCCTTCTTCTGATGTCCTCTATCCAAACCATCCTGCAAGAAGATGCCTCTGCCTTGCTGCTAGCAACAAAACCAGCACTGCCCTCATCTTCTCAACTGGTCCGGCCATGACGTGAGTAGAAGGGACCACCATCAACTGGTTCGTCATTCCCATTTGGCATGCACCACCACTTGAAGATCTAGCACCGCCTCCTCCACGGTCTTCATCTCGTTGCTGCCTCTCTCTTGGGCAGCAATGCAGGTTTTGCAAAGAACGGCTTCAAATGGTGGTTCTTCCACCGGCTCGTCACCATACGCTGGAGTCTTCTTCCTCACCACTCCGCCTCCAGCAACACCACCGTCCTTCCTCCTCCGCTAGGAACATGCAACTGTTGGCCATCCTCCAAACTCCGCCTCCTTGCTCCGCCTCCCTCTTCCACGGCCTGCAACGTGCACATCCTTGGTGCACCACCACTTGAACCAGCAACTGGCATCTCCGGTGAACCACCTCCAACCAGGGTGTGGTCAACCTACAAGTTGCACGCTGGACAGCAACCTCCTGAGCCACCATATCAGCAACATCTTCACTGATTTCGGTCACCTGCAACTATCTTTTGTTTGCCGATCACAGCACCACCATCTTCTCATTGGCTGGCCGGTCTGCTCTCAAACTTCGGGAAGCAACCCGACCAATAAATCGCGGGGTGCTCTTCTCTAATGCAGCGTCTGTCTACATGGTGCACTCCTCAACTCAAATCATCAGTAGATGGCCCACAAGGAGAATGTAACTCTTCTCATGGCCATCACCGGCTAGCAAGCGACACCCCTCCACCACTTGGCTGGACCATTCCCTGAGTATCAACACCATTCACATGGCCGAATCTGGGTAAGTCAAGGTGAACCTTCTCTCTTCTCTTTTCTCTCTCGTACTCTCTCTCTCTCTCTTTAGGTTTCTCTGGATCTCTTTGTTTCTCTCTCTCCACTTCATTTTCTCTCTCTAACTCTCTAGAATTTTCTTCCTTAAAATTACTTTTTAGTTTATCTTATTTTATTTTATTCAAGCATTGTAATAGACATTTTGATCACTGAATAATGAAGTTTGTTTTTATCTATTATTTCTTGTAATATTCTGTCAGTTTTGTTCTGATTCGTGCTAATCCGACTAATTCCGAGTGCGGATCGACATCTGACACAAGCCACTGTGCAAAATTGCTCATTCTACAGGTTAAAGGTTTCGGATTAATTAAAAATGTGTTGAAGTTAGGGTTTTCATAAATCGACGACGCGGAAAAACCCTACTTTCAGTAGGTAAAGGTAGGATGGGTTCTCTGGCCATGGTCATTAGAGGTTCAAACTTGATGAGTGGAATGGGGATATCTATCAGTGGAGCAGTCTCCAAAAGATCATTGAGATTAAAAATGACTGACTCTGTTGCAAAGTCAGCCCCAAAGTGTTCTAGACACTGCTTAAGAATATCTTCGGTGAAGTCCGGGATTAGACTCTCAACGGCACATATTTCATCGGCCATATCGCAATTAGCATCCTGTCGCATGAGATGAAAGATATTGACATCAGCTTTGAGGTTACCGAAAGCAATGGACATGTTTCTGTCTCGGCACCCGATGTGTGCATTCGCGATGGCAAGGAATGGATGGCCTAAGATGACCAGAATGCGGTTATCCTGACACGGCTCTGTATCGAGAATGATAAAGTCCACAGGATAATAAAAGTCAGCGACTTTCATTAGGACATCTTCAATGATTCCTCTTGGAATCTTGATGGACTAATCAGCCAATTTCAGGGTGACATTGGTAGGCTTCATATCTTTCAGCCCTAACTGCTGATATACCGAGAATGGTATGGGATTTGCTTAATAGTAGAGAGGAATGGGATATTGATCTGGATGTCTTTAGAGACGTCTAAGATCTCTGAGAATTGCTAATCCCGCTTATCTTGGACAAGTCTGTCCGGGAAGGGAGGCTTTACTCGACAAATAGATTTGTCTTTAGCTTTAGATTTCTGCACAGGGATATCAGATGTTAGTGCAGAGGTAGAAGAAGTAGAGGTAGGATTGGGACTAGTTTCCTCTGTGCGAGTGATGGGTGCTGGAGATGGCACCGATGGTGGTTGGACTCCCATGTCCACAGTTTTTCCTGACCGTAGGGTGGTGATAGCTTGCACCTCCCCCTGACAGTTCTCATTTTGGCTTTGAGATTGGGAACCGATCTCATATACTGCCCCCTTGGCATGTCCTTTAGGGTTGGCTAGGAAAGATGCCTTTAGATTTCTCAGCTTCTAAGTTACCTAGACGTTGCAGACAAAGCATGAATTGCTGTTGTTGTTGCTCTAGGTGTTGCATAGATTGAGTAATGAGTTGAGCTAGAAGGTCCTCGATACCGGGTTTGGGGACTGACAGTTGGTGGGTAGCTAATGGGAATTGAGGCACCAATTCTCGAGTAGAGCTCATCGGGGCATTATAGTTATAGGATGGAGAAGTAGTGGGGACAATCTATAACTCACCGGTCCGTTCTCTTTAACTCAATATACCTAGAAGGGGGGGTTGATTAGGTATTTAAAATTAATTATACCTACACAGCTTTACTAGACGATGGTAAGGGAATAAAATCGCATGTCATTGTTGTTTGATAAAAATTATCACAATCGACTCAAATCAAATATACTTCCGTGGTATATTATCTTTTTGTCGTTTGATCTAATCAAGATAGATTGCGGAATACAAACAAACAATCACACAAGACAAGAGATTTTTACGCGGAAACCTTAGCGAAGGAAAAACCACGGGATCACGTTTAGACGGAAAGTATTACTAATTAAAAAGTTAAACGAAACAAAGGTTACCTACGCAGCACCGTTGTAAATACAGTTTCTAACCTTAGCCATGGCCTATTGCCGATGCGTCCACGTCCTCTGAATCAACGCCACGAATCCATAAGCGCCCTTCCAGCCAAGAAACCTTATCCGCTTGTTCAGTTTGGTACGCCCCAAACCTACTGTCGACCGGCTCCTTCGATCTTACTTCTCAACACTCCCGCCTTTGCAGAAGGTAAATGATTCAGTACACCCTGAACCCTAAGTTGCTCAAATGGTGTTGAGTCACACTGGTACACTCAGGATACTAGGTTGAATATAGAAGTGGAAAACCTAAGCTGAGGAAAGGATCAAGCTCTTCGCTTTGATCAAGAAGAGAACAAGCTCATAAGATATGAATGAAAAATAAACTTCTTGCTCTTCGAATGGACACTCTAATAAATATAACATTTACTTATCTCTCTTGAAGATTGAGTCACTTTGTGTCTCTCTGTGTGTCTAGAGAAGGCACAAAAGGGTTTTATTTATAGAATTCCAAGACCCTGAGTCGTGTGGAACGTGGGATGATGGAACCTAGAATTTCGGATCTGAGAAAGATCAATTCTGTTCAAGGTCCAATCGATTGTGCACTTGGTCCAATCGATTGGGCCATGTCCAATCGATTGGGGATAAGTGTCCAATCGATTGGACTCAATAAGATTTCTGTTCTGAAGGCACCAATCGATTGCACAGGGTTTTCCAATCGATTTGACTAATAAAACTTTCTGTCCCAAAGACTCCAATCGATTACACAGAGTCTCCAATCGATTGTGCTCAGAAAGATTTCTGTCCCGAAAGCTCTAATCGATTCCACAGAGTCTCCAATCGATTGTGCTAAAATAAGTTTCTGCCTCATAGTCTCCAATCGATTACACAGTGTCTCCAATCGATTGGGCTATGTGAAAGTAGGGTTTTTCCGCGTCGTTGGTTACGGAAACCCTAAAATCAACAAGATTTGTAATTTTGATCCATTTCCTACAAAATTTGAGATTTTTGTATAGCAATTTTGTGTCGGATGTCGATCCGCACTCGGGGTTAGTGTGCGTAATTCAAAGACATTAAATGACGAATTTGTATCAGAAAAATATGAAAAGGTGAGAATGGTGGTGGATTAAAACATGATTGGTTGATTTTAGAGAGAGAAATAACTATTCGAACAATAACAAAAATTTTAGAAACAACCCTCACATTTATTCATCAATTTGAAATGTTCCATACAACTTGTGAAAAATTCAAACAATAATAACCAACACTCAACTAGAAAGCAATGTAATGGATTGATCTATAAAGCATGTAAGATTTAGAGAGAGAAATTAGAGAGAGAGTCAAAAAGAAGAGGAGAGAGAAACCTATTCTAGAAAGAGAAACTAGAGAAAGAGGGTGAATTACCCATGGGAAACTTACCGATGGTAAAAATGGCTAGAGATGATATTCGATCCTGATGGAAGATGATGATGGTGGAACTCGAGAACGTGAGAGATAGAGTTATTACCGTAGGATCGTAGCACGTTGCAAAGGTGAAGTTGTGGCTGGTGAAGTGGTGAGTTGGGCGGTGAAAATGGTAGCAATGCTTTTTCGGGCGGCAACTAGTGGGGGCGTGACGGTGAGGTAGATGGGGAGGAACCTAACGGTTTTCTCCCTATCTTAACTTCTTTTCTTCTCTCCCTCTTTTCTTTTTCTTTTTTTTTTCTTTTTTTTTTTCTCGTTTCTCTTCAAGAAACGGTGAAGGATAATCGCCTGGTTGAGGACGGTGGCAAAGTGAGTGGCTGCTTGGAGAGGGAGCCGTGGAAAAGAGTAGAAGAAAGATGGTAGTGAAGTGGAGGATCTCAGCCTATTTTAATGGAGGCTGCCGGAGTTGCAGGTTGCAATTCCGGTCAAGAAGAATCGACAGCAGGTTGGAGGGAGGAAGGAGACGGCCTGAAGAGTTGCAGGCTGTGAACTTTGTTGGTGGAGGCGCTAAGCTGAGTTGCAGAGGAGGAAGCGCTGCAACAAAATGATGGAAAGGGCGGCTGGTTTGTTGCTGGTGGTGCTGGGTTGCATACCAGCAACCTTTCCTTGAAAAGGACGGACTATCCTGTTGCTATTTTAGGCGGCAAGAGGGTTGGGAAGAGAGTCCAAGAGAGGAGCGGCTTGGAGATGAAGGAGGTGGAGAGGTCGACTGTAGAGCAACCCGTGTGGAAACGGTGCACGCTGGTTGAAGGCGTGGTAGAAGAGATGGGAGGAGAGGTGGTAGAAAGAGACGTCTGTGGTGTTGCAGACCTGTTGTTGCAGGCGGTGGTGAGCGGCAGATCGTGAAGGAGAAGGAGGAGAAGAAGACGCTGGTGATGGTGTTGTCGGCCGGAGTTGCAGGCGAACCTCCGGCGAGAAAAGAGAAAGAAGAAGAAGAAGAAGAAGAAGAAGAAGAAGAAGAAGAAAGAAGAAAGAAGAAAGAAGAAAGAAGAGAGAGAAGGAGAGGACGGTTCGTGGCGTGGTGAGTGAAATTAGGATTTTTCCGCGTCGTTGGTTACGGAAACCCTAAAGTTCAACAATATTTGTAATTATCCGAATCTTGTTCACTCAAATCCTGCAAAAATCACAGGGTTGTACAGTGGCTCGTGTCGGGTATCGTCCGCACTCGGGGTTAGGGGAAAAATAAGAACAAATTAACGAAAATTTTGCTAAAAATGATGGAAGGGTGAGAATGGTGGAAATCGAGATTAAAAACAATCCTTTTTTTTTGTGAGACTTTATCAACTAATTGGCATAAATCAAATAGAACGAGAACACAATGAAAAACGATATTTCAACTAAATTTAATAATTCCTCAAGTGTTTACAAAAATTGAATAAATGAAATGGTAATCAATCTAGAAAGCAAAATTAAAGAGAGGAAAAGGTAGAGAGAGAAAATAAATAGGTAGAGAGAGAAAGTGAGATTCACCTTGATAACAACGACTAGGCGTAGCTGTGGTGTTCAATGGCGAACACCCAAGGTATACTAGGTGCACCCCGTGGCTGATGAAGAGAAAACCTTGCTGCCTATCGCACAGATTGGGAAGAGATATTTGCAGTACCTTTTCAATGACTAGGTACAACATATGTGAGGGGAAGCACTTGTAGGTGGAGATGTCCTCCAAGTCATGGAGGGTTATTGCAATGGAATATCCCCTGTGAGGTGCAAACCGTGGAAGAGCATGGTTGGATTGTGGTTTTTCTTGGTGAAAGATGCACGTGACACACTTGCAGATCACTGACGTGGGAAGTGGCAACTAGAAGACAAGAAGCTGATGTTGCACGACGTTACAGTAGTGCATGGGAAAGGTGGTGCATGGTAGTTCAACCGGCCGGAGTTACCAGTTTCAAAATATGCCTGCAACTCTCAGGTGATGGAAGTGGTGGCTGCCTGTGGTTGCACCTGCAAGTGGCCAAGAGGGTGGTGTTGCACACACGCATGAGCAGGTAGTGAAAGGCGTGATTGCAGGTGGTGTTAGGACTGGTTGGACGGTGGTGGAGAAGATAGAAGGGCCCAGAAATGGGCTGAGCACCAAAGAGAAGAAGCGTGCTCACAAGAGAGGAGCTCGTGGGGACTGCACGGTAGTGAAAATGACTGGTCCTCAGATGTTCTTGCTGGTTTAGCCAGCAAGAAAGATGGTGAGGAAAGGTGGAACAAGCTGGCACTTGCAGGTGTGGTTGAAGTTGAGGAGCTCCGGTGGAGATAGAGGCAGCACCCACAGTGTTGCAGTTGGTGGCTATGGGTGAGAGAAGATTGCTGAGGGAGGGAGACGGTTTGAAGAATGGTAATTTCTGTGTTCAGATCTATAGGTGGAGATAATGAAAGACCTGCAACGATGTGGAGAGCGGTTGAAGTTGAGTTGCAGGCTGATGGTGTGAACGGAGTTGTGCAGCAGCTGGTGGAGTAAGCTTTCACACTGGTGTAGCAACAGATATTGGTTGTTGCATTCCGTTTGAGGGGCTGAAGATACACCAAAGGAAGGAGGGGAAAGAATGGTTGCTGGATCTGGTGATTGTTGGTGGTGCACGGTAGTTTGCAGCATGTACTACAATGGTGGAAGTTGTTGGAAAGGGAGGAGCAGCAACAGGCGTGGTCTTGCAGATTGTAGAAGAAGATGGCAAGGAGAGAGATGATTCGGATGGTGCTCCCAAGAGAAGGGGAACCAGCAGAAATAGAGAGAGTTCTCTCTATTCTTTCCTTTTCTTTTGATGACAGTACAACAAAGATAGAGAAGAGAGGGAAGAAGAAGAGAGTGGGAGGAAAGGGAGGAAGAAAGAGAAGAAGAGGAGGAGAACAAAATGGAGGTTGCAGTCCAGACCAGTCCGTGAAAGCTGCCCACTGTTGTGAACCAGTCTAACAAGGGTAGAGAAAGGGTGGTCCCTTTGGTGAAGACGGTGGCTCTTCCTTGAGAGAGTTGAGAAAGAGAAGAAAGAAAGGGGGGAGGAACCTTTGCTACTGTTTGGGGCGGCAATTCCGGCGAGCTTCTCGCCGGAATTAATGGTGATGAGGTTGCAGCACGTGAAAGAGAAGAAGAAGACAGGTGGAGGAGATGAGGTGCACTGGAAGTACACGGTGTACATGCATTGGTAGCAAAAAGATCTCCGATTGCTCAATGGAGTAGAGCAGCCAACCACCGACTATTCTTGAGAGAGGAGAGGGAATTTAGAGAAGGGAAGGAGAAAGGTGAAGGGGGAGGGAACCAAGAAACCCGAGGTTTCTCTCTCTTTTATAGGATGGAGTAGTTTGTTGTGGGAGAGAGAAACGTGGGAAGGAAGTTGGGGATTGATGAGAAGTGGTCAAAGTTGACCACTTCTCCCATTGGCTTGAATATGGGCTTGTGAGAGATGGGCTTTGGGCCATGAGGTTATTGGGTATGGGTCATGGGCATGGATAAGCGCCCCTAATGGGCCAAATGGATATGGGCCTCTTGTGAGGCCATGGGTTAGGGTGCGTTTGGCCGGTAGGGGAAAAAGTGGTAAATGAGCCCAAAACACCATGGGCTCTAGGACGGGTTACAAGGCCGTGGGCTTTCAATTTGCTTGTGGGCCACTTGGCCATGGGGGCTGTTAGATGATGGAACTATGATAATTGGATGAGATGAGGTGGTGGTTTGACTCGGTCCACAATTGGCGGATCGTAGGATCTGGAGAGATCCAACGGTCAGATGAATGATCTAACGGTCGAATTGAAGATCTAACGGTAGAAGAACTATGAGAGATGGAATAAAGCTAAAGGAGAGAAGATATAAGGTTAGATGATGGAGATCGGAGGGTTATGATGATCGATCTAAGGATCAGATGGTGAGATATAAGCAATTCGATCATGGAGAGGGGGATCAGATGGTAGATCTGGGGATCTAATGGTACGATGAGATGATCTACAGGTTAGATATTAGAGTCTAGAGAGATGGAGAGAGAATTAGGAGAGAGGAGAGAAAATAATACAAAATAATGGCAAAAGAGCAGGCGGAGGGTCATGAACCCTGATCTTCAATGTAATCTTCCGTTGGCTTTACCAATTACGTAAGCCGTCATTTTATGTCAGTTGGTGCGGCTTTGAATCACTTTAGCTCGTCTCTTGGTCTTCAGCTTTTCCTCTCTCTTGGTTCTTTATCTGGCTCTACGATCCTCTGACTTGACCCGTTCTTGGCCGGTATAGCTTGTTGACTCCTTAGGCTTTGATATTAGACTTCTATGGTTGATCGTGGGCCTGCAAGTCTCTAAAATCGCCCAATCGGGTTTCCTGCGAGAGAAAAGCACGTAATGAGACTTAATCAAAACAGCTTCATATCTAGACTATCCGAAATGCGTATATTTCATGCAAATAGTCGATTTTCGTTTAAAGATTGCGCTCTACGCATCGGAAAAAACTCTTACGTGAAAAAGTCGACGAAAAGACAAGTTTTACGTAGGAGAATGCGACATCGCTATAAGGATAATGGCTTAAAATAAGCACTTTTGAGTGAATATCAGTGAGCAGGGGGTTGGGCAGCGGCTGGAGGAGGAGAAGAAGAACAAGAAGAGAAGATGGAGGAGAAAAACAGCCGGAGTTGCAAACCTGCAACTCCGACGAAGGATGAGGGAAGAAAACGAAGAAGAAAGGAACAAGAAGAGGAGAAGAAAGTGGGGGGGAAAGAAGGGAAAGGATATGGAGAAGGAGATGAGGAGATAGGAGGGGATTAGTGCTATAAGAGAGAAAATTAGGATTTAGAGAGAAGAGAGAGAATTAGGGGAGATGAGAGAGAAAATGTCAGAAATTGGAGAGAAAATCACTGGCAGAGGGTCTGGAACCTTGGTCTTCATTGCGCCGCTCCTCACGCTTCACCAGTAGAGCAGACCATCATTCCTTGTCGATTCACGCGGCTTTAGATGCTTTGGTCCGTCTCTTGGTCATTGGCTCTCCCGCTCTATTCGTTCTTTGGGCCGGCTCTTCGGTCCTCTTTTTCAGCCCGTATTTGGCCCATATCTTCTAGTCATAGCCTGTGGGCTCTTTAAGCTTTGATAATGGGCTTTCATGATCGATCTGGGCCCACAAGTCTCGAGAATCGTCCCATCGGGGTTTCTTGCGACAGAAGAAGCGCGTAATGAGACTTTATCAGAACGGCTTAATATCTGGACTTCCGAAAATGTGTTTAATGCATACAAATATACCATTTCATCCAGAAAAATGTGTTTTACGTAATAGAAGAGACTCTTACGTAGAAAAGTAGATAAATAGAGTATTTTACATAGGAGAGTGCGATAACGCTAAAAGGATAATTGCTTAAAATAAGCACTTTTGAGCGAATATCACTATATCCAATTGATTGGTAATACATGTCCAATCGATTGGACCATCCCATTAGTCAATATAATTGACTTAGACTCGGGTCTGTCCAATGACTAAGTTTGACCATTATATTTTATTCATTTTAAACAGCTCCTATGGCCACTAAGTCACTTACCTTCCTAATTGAGCGTACACGTACGATCTTTAATTGACAAATCGGCAGTTACTCAGATGACTCTTGTCGTCAACGGTCTGATTCTTGCCGTCTTTGTCTTTTAGTCTTCACGTAGTTGGCGAAGTATGCGTACCACGACATCTTCACACTACACTAGTGCTCGTAGGAACAGTTACAAGAATGTTTTTATGTCAAACGGAATCTTTGCCAAATTGAATATGAAAATATTCCTTACGATCTCCCCCTTTGGCAATTCCGTGATAAAAAACATTTAATCATAAAGAAGGTAAAAAAAATAGAAAAAACAATCCCACCCTCTTATATGATTCACTCACTATCTCACACTCTCTAGGAGATAATCGAACAGATATATTGTAATGGCTTTAGATCTATTTCTTGTATATTCTACCAACAATACATACCATGTAATATCATCGACAATCAATAAATCATTAAAATGCAGTGAGATAAATTATGCACATCACAAGTAGAGAAATTAAAAAAAAAATGAAAACTTTTTCTCCCCCTAAATTTCTCTCCCCTATCTCATGCATCAACTTATTTTTACCGCTATGCTTTTTTCTCCTCCTTTTTGTCACAGATTGACAAAGGTACAGAAATATAAGCATGCAATGAATATTGTCTTGAGAAACAAGTGCAATATATACATCCATAAGCAGTCAATTAACAATAATCAACAAATTATTGTAGATTTTGAAGCAAAGACTTAGTTTTGGAGAGTCGTGACTGAAATATGAATTGGTTGGGATAAAATTATTTTAAGAAGAAGAAAATTTTTATTTAAACATGTTTGATTAATACTGACTGAGATTACCATGAAATATAGAACTTGTGAAAGTTAAAATTTTAACTTGATATAGAAATTCGTATTCGTTAGTTTAATAAAAAATACTTAGTCAAAGAAAGTAATAAAATCATTGCTCTTGAGAACCAGTAGAAGATAAAATGCTGAAATCAGAATCGACACAAGATAGGATAATTAATTTCAGTAATATTTCAGATATCAAATTTTAAAAATCCCGGAGGTATCCTGTATCCAGATATGAAATCCTCATTAGAGCTATTAAGGGTTCTCACATACGCTCATGTATAGGTAGTTGCTGATGGATAAGAATTTTTCTAACAAATTGGCTGTCTTTTACACCCTTTTTATTCACTTTTAATATAGGTAGCTTTTACTCTTCATGTAGGTAGCCCTTTTCTGCAGCAATGAGAATCAGATTTCAATTTCAAATAGAGCCATACAGATGGCATACACTCTATCTTGTATGGAGGTAGCTGTTTCCTTAAGATAATAGCTCTCATTGGGAAGCCAACAGTCGACTATAGTGTAGTTTCGAAATCAACTGAATGCAGGAACACTACTAATTTGAAGTCATATCTAGTAGAGGTTTATTCTTTATTCCTAGAATAAGATCTAGAAATAATACTGAAATCATATCTATTCATGAAGAAAAGTCAGTCAGTGTGTAGTGTGTGAAACCCATGATTGCAAGAGATAATTTTAACCACTAACAAAGACAAGGTATAATTGAATAATCATTACAAACATAGAAAATATATATATCACCATGATATGATTTTGATGAACTTATGACAAGTTTGAATTCAAATTATTCAAAATCAATTTTAATCAACTAGATTATTATAAAAACAACAAAAAAAATACAAATTACAGGATCAATCAATCAAATTAATACCGATAGATTTACGAAGAAATTTGAATCTAACGACATCAAGAGGTTTTGTAAAAATATCCGCTAATTGATTTTCAGTTGCGAATGCTCCAAAGTGATAATTTTTTCTTCAACAAGATCTCTTATAAAGTGATGACGTATGTCAATATGTTTAGTTCTAGAGTATTGAACATGATTTTTTGATATATTTATCGCACCCGTATTATCACAATATATAGTCATCAATCCTTGATTGATCCCATAATAAGTTAACATCTGCTTCATCCATAGCAGTTGAGTACAACAGCTCCCAGCTGCAATATACTCGACTTCAGTAGTAGATAAAGAAATACAATTCTGTTTCTTGCTTTGCCAACTAACTAGGTTGTTCCCAACATAAAATATTCACCACTGGTGCTTTTTCTATCATCAACATTTCCAGCCCAATCAGCATCAGAATAACCTGCAAGTTCTGCAGTAGTATCAAACGAATACCAGAGACCATATCCCATAGTTCCACTAACATACCTGATGATACGTTTGACTACAAGAATATGAGATTCTTTGGTATTAGATTGAAACCTAGCGCATGCACCCACACTGAAGGAAATATCAGGATGACTAGCAGTGAGATAGAGTAAACTTCCTATCATGTTTCTGTACAAGGTTTGGTCAACATCCTTTTCTTCGGTGTTTTTGCTCATCTTTGTAGTAGTACTCATGGGAGTACGATGGTGTTTAGCTGATTCCATACCAAATTTCTTAACTAAGTCTTTGTTATATTTGGATTAAAAAATAAAAATTCCATCATCTAACTGTTTCACTTGAAGACCCAGAAAATAGCTCAGTTCACCCACTATACTCATTTCAAATTCTTTTTTCATTTGTTCTGAAAACATGTGAGCATGATCAACAGATGTAGACCCAAAAATAATATCATCAACATAGATTTGAGCAATCACATAAATTCCCTGAATAATTTTAACAAATAAGGTCTTGTCCACTTCTCCTTTGATGAAACCTTGATGAAGTAGAAAAGTGGTCAATCTCTCATACCAAGCCCTAGGGGCTTGTTTTAAACCATACAAGGCCTTTTTGAGACGATAAACTTGATCAGAAAATTTTGGATCCTCAAATCCTTTGGGTTGTTCCACATAAACTTCTTCTTGAAGAACACCATTGAAGAAGACACTCTTGACATCCATCTGAAAAAGTTTAAATTTAAGATGACAAGCAACAGCAAGCAATATATGAATGGATTCCAATCTAGCAACATGAGCAAAAGTTTCATCAAAATCAATGCTTTCAATTTGAGTATAGCCTTGAGCTACAAGTCTGGCTTTGTTTCTGACAACAGTTCCATTTTCATCTGATTTATTTTTGAAAATCCATTTAGTGACTATAACATTAGTATCTTTAGGTTTGGGCACTAAATACCAAACATCATTTCTAGTGAATTGACTTAGTTCCTCTTGCATGACACTAATCCAATTTTCATCAGTAAGAGCTTCAGAAATATTTTTTTTTCATCAGTAAGAGCTTCAGAAATATTTTTTGGTTCAATCTGAGAAGTATAACACACAAAGTTAACAACATTTTCAATCTGTCTTCTAGTTTGAACTCTACTTCTTGCCTCACCAATGATATCAACACTAGGATGATTTTTCTTAACCCACAAGGGAAGAGATTTATCAGCATGAGAATCACTAGAAGATGGAGTAACATGAATGTCATCAATATTTTGACAGATATCATCACAGTTGTCATCTTGTGAGGAATTTTCTTCAATATTCAAGTCATCAATAACCACATTAATAGACTCCATAATAGTTCTAGTTCTTTGATTAAGAACCCGATAAGCTCTATTATTAGTGGAATAACCCAAAAAAATTCCTTCATCTCCTCTTTTGTCAAATTTTCCCAGAGATTCTCTATCTCTAAGAATATAGCATTTGCTCCCAAAAACCTTAAAGTATTTGATATTAGGTTTTTTACTCGACTAGATTTCATAAAGAGTATTCAAAGTTCCTGGTCTTAAATAAACTCTATTGAGAGTATAACAAGCAGTATTCACTGCTTCTGCCCATAAGTTTTGAGGTAAGTTTTTGCTGTGAAGCATTACCCAGGCCATTTCCTGAATCACCATATTCTTTCTTTCCACCACTCTATTCTGCTGTGGAGTAATGGGTGCAGAAAATTCATGCTTAATGCCAATAGCATCACAGTACTCAGTAAGACGAGAATCTTCAAATTCTCTTCCATGGTCAGTACGAATCCTGACTATACTGTAGCTTTTTTCATTTTGTATTTTTTGGCATATCTCTTTATATTCTTCAAAAGCATCTGATTTCTCTCTAAGAAAAGCAATCCATGTCAATCTAGAGTAATCATCTACCATGACCAGAATCTATCTTTTACTGTCCAAACTTTCAGTCCTCATTGGACCCATAAGATCCATGTGAATCAGATCAAGGACTTTGGAGGTAGCACAATAGTTTCCCTTTTTGTGAGAGCTTTTTATTTGTTTATCGATTTGGCAAGCTCCACAAATAGTGCCCGTAGGTATTCTCAATTTGGGCACACCTCTCACTAATTCTTTAATAGTGATTTTAACTAGGTCCTTTTGGTTCATGTGACCTAGTCTTTGGTGCCATAAGTCAAAATCATTTAATTTGGCAGAATTGTAGATGATCTTGGGATTTTTACCAATGATATAACAGTTTTTAGAGGTTCTTGAACCTCTCATAACATATTTGCCAGATTCATCAATAACATCAGATCCTTGGCTTGTGAATTTAACTGTATGATTATTATCACAAATTTAATTTATGCTAAGAAGATTTGCTTTGAGTCCCTCAACACAGAGAACATTATCAAGCTTAGGAATACCTAGAGCTTGAATACTTCTCCGATCAATGACCTTAGCCATACTTCCATCCCCAAAAGTAACACTTCCATCCTTATGATCTTTAATATGATAAAACATTGACTTGTCTCCAGTCATATGTCTAGAACAACCACTGTCCAGATACCATTTATTATTTTCTAAAGCTTTGAAAGCAGAATGAATCATAAAACATTTTTGATCATCTTTTCTCACCCAAATGGTCTTAAATTTAGAAGGTTTTGCCATTTGTTTGGGAAGAAATGAATTGTTCATTCTTTTGTCATTTCTGGACCATTGATTCTTAGCAACATGACTATCAAACAAAGTTTTTCTTAATTCAAAAATTTAAAAATTTCTTTATTTAGTTCATTAGATTTCATGTATAACCCACTTAGCCTAGAATTATGATGACATACCAATTCAGTTTGTTTGAACTTTATTGTCATACATTTTTCTGTAGGATATGTGGGTTTCACATTATTCTTATGAGAGTAAAGATGAGAATCAAAATTCTTAAATTTAGCAATATCATTCTTGTTTGTCAATTGATTTTTCAAGGACTTTTTGAACTCTTTTTCCAACACATTATTTTTCATTAGAAGCAATTTCTTTTCCTCTTCCCACTGTCTCTTTTCTTCAGTGAGTTCAATATTTGCCAGTTCCAATGACATATTTTTACAATCCAATTTCTCTATTTGTAGGACTAAATCTTTATTTTCTTTAATCAATCTCAGACTATTTAAATATAGTTTTTCATAAGTTATAATAAAATAGTCTTCAGACAGTGGAGATCTAGATGTATTATCACATTCTCTTTGCATTTTGACAAATTAATGAAAATAGACTGGTTTCTCAAGAATCTAAATTCAGGTGATTAAACCTTAAATAGAATAACCCGCTCTGATACCAATTGAAATTTCACCTGTCCGTTCCCTTTAACTCAATATACCTTGAAGGGGGGTTGATTAGGTATTTAAAATTAATTATACCTACACAGTTTTACTGGACGATGGTAAGGGAATAAAATCATATGCCTTTGTTGTTTGATAAAAATTATCACAACCGACTCAAATCAAATATACCTCAGTGGTATATTGTCTTTTGATCTAATCAAGATAGATTGTGGAATACAAACAAACAATCACACAAGACAAGAGATTTTTACGTGGAAACCTTAGCCAAGGAAAAACTACGGGACCACGTCCAGACTGAAAGTATCACTAACTGAAAAGTTAAATGAAACAAAGGTTACCTAGCCAAGGCCTATTGCCGATGCGTCCACGTCCTCTAAATCAACGCTACGAATCCACGCGCGCCCTTCCAATGAAGAAGCCTTATCCGCTTGTTCAGTTTGGTACACCCCAAACCTACCGTCGATCAGCTCCTCCGATCTTAATTCTCAACACTCCTGCCTTTACAGAAGGTGAAATATTCAGTACACCCTGAACCCTAAGTTGCTCAAATGGTGTTGAGTCACACTGGTACACTCAGGATACTAGGTTGAATATAGAAGTGAAAAACCTAAGCTGAAGAAAGGATCAAGCTCTTGGCTTTGATCAAGAAGAGAACAAGCTCACAAGATGTGAATGGAAAACAAGATTCTTGCTCTTCGAATGGACACTCTAATAAATATAACCTTTACTTTTCTCTCTTGAAGATTGAGTCACTCTGTGTCTCTGTGTGTGTCTAGAGAAGGCATAGAAGGGTTCTATTTATAGAATTTCAAGACCCTGAGTCGTGTGGAACATGGGATAATGGAACCTAGAATTTCGGATCTAAGAAAGACTAATTCTATTCAAGGTCCAATCGATTGTACACTTGGTCCAATCGATTGGGGATAAGTGTCCAATCGATTGGACTCAATAAGATTTCTGTTCCAAAGGCACCAATCGATTGCACAGGGTTTTCCAATTGATTTGACTAATAAAACTTTCTGTCCCGAAGACTCCAATCGATTACACAGAGTCTCCATTCGATTGTGCTCAGAGAGATTTCTGTCCCGAAAGCTCCAATCTATTCCACAGAGTCTCCAATCGATTGTGCTAAAATAAGTTTGTACCTCGTAGTCTCCAATCGATTACACAATGTCTCCAATCGATTGGACCATCTCATTAGTCAATATAATTAACTTAGACTCGGGTCTATCCAATGACTAAGTTTGACCATTATATTTTGTTCGTTTTAAACAACTCCTATGGCCACTAAGTCACTTACCTTCCTAATCGAGCGTACATGATCTTTAACTGACAAATCGACAGTTACTCAGATGACTCCTGTCGTCAATCGTCTGATTCTTACTATTTTTGTCTTTTTGTCTTCACGTAGTTGGCGAAGTATGCATACCACGATATCTTCACACTATACTAGTGCTTGTAGGAATGGTTACAAGAATGTTTTTATGTCAAACAGAATATTTGCTAAATTGAATATGAAAATATTCCTTACATCATCTGTGGCCTGATCTCAGTAGGTGGAAGAACAATGCAAGTGGGCGGATTAGCAGAGATAGGGGCAAACATCTCGATAAGAGGTCGTTCGTCTGCCATTACTAAAAAGGTAGTTGTACTAGGAGAGGCGGGTGGGGAAATAGATGGGGAAGGATTCAGTAAAGGATCCACTGTAGGTAAGTGATTCTTAGATCGAATCAAGCGTTTGTTCGGACGAGTCCAAACGGGCATACGTTGAAGAGGCGAGCTCTAGACTTGGCAAAAAATTGCTAGAGGGGAACACTATCCTAGTATGATGCACACCAAGCACAGATAATCCTATTCTAAATAAGCAGGATATATTGTAGGAATTATCTTGTTAGTTTTGGGGCTAGAGTAGATTATGACAGTGGGCAGACCATTGGTTTATCTATTAACCGCTAGACTAACTGTTTGCACTCAAGGGTTCTTACCAGGCTACACTCTTTAGAGCGAATCCTTTAATACTAACTCTAGTCAACAACAAGGCAATCCGAAGCCTAGACAGACGTACGACACAACGACTGACTTAAATACATCCCAGACTAATCGGATCGGTCAAGTGTTTAAGAAGAGTGTTCCCTCGGGTTAAGCTAGGGTTGGTGCGTGTTTCTAGTCCACATGCAACTAACCGCCGAATAGTCCAAGATGCCACGTCGAGCTTAGTGTACTTGAGTAGTAGGGGCCTATGGGTGTGTTAGACAACAAGGACCCGCGCTCGTGCTCTTACTTCGACTGAAAGTTAAGCGGGTTCGCTTTGTGTGGATTGTTCCTCTAACACCGGGCTAATTGGCTCTACTTTTTGATTCTTTTTAACTAAATGGAGCCTTGGGATCAAATCAGTTGGAATGATGAGGTGGGTGATAAAATCCTACCAGTTTCAATTTTGGAGCTGGGTCTGCTCACTTAGAGTTGATTGATTAACGGCCACGCCATGCAAGTCGAATAAGTTGATGCTAAAAAGTAAATAGACATGTGGCACAATAATCACTCAATTGCGCAGTATCGCACTCAAGGCGAAGATAGAGACTTACCTCCCGTGGGCCATGCCACAGGGTCACCTCAGTGGAATAGGGAGGGGTATCCAAATGGGCTTGGGCCCGACTCCACCTCTTTGAGCTTTCGCTCCCTACCCACACTGGATCGTGTTCATGCACTCAATGGTTGGATTGGGCTAGGTTTATGGGATATGTATTGGAAGGTTTGACCGGCTATTAGGGTTTCACGAAGCACGCATTGGTTTTAGCCGGTATAAGAGTTGTTTCTAATTATGGTTCGAAGTTGAGAATAGAAATTTTCGAATTGGGATTCAGAACTTTCTTTTTTCAAACGTTCTCAGATAAGGAAACCTTCCAAATAAAGTGAAGATTTAAAATCCCGTCTATTTTGGAAATTTCCCAAATTGAGGAAATCTTTCCAAATTAGAAGATCTCCTATTTTAGAATTTTCCAAAATTAGAGCATATCTATAAATAGACTCTCTCCAAAATTGGAATGTCCTACAAATGGAAACCCTAATTGTGAGACTCCTTTATTTCTGGGAACTATCCAAAAATAGAAAATCCTAGAATCTATCTAAAAATAGCAAGAAATAAAAACCATAATTTTTTTGAATTTTTGATTTTTGATTTTTTTTGTATTTTTCACTTAATCTAGGGTTTCTAAAAAATCCTAGAATAAGATCTAGCAGTTATTTGAAAAGTAGTAAAATTCTTAAATTATTACAAATTGCAGGTCTTCCGAGGCATTAAAAATAGTAATTTAAAATATTGCTAAAAATATATAAAAAATGATGGAAAGTTTCCAAGTGTGAGCTTTCAGCCTTTAGCAACTTCCCGATTCCGTCAACTACTTGCCTTTTTGCACTCCCGTACACCCGAGCGGCAGTGGCACCATTTTAAACTTGGGTTTTTTCATGTCGTTGGTTACAGAAACTCTAATTCCAACACATTTGTAATTAATCCGACTTAATTCCTGCAAAAAATATGAGATCTTGTATAGGGATTCTTGTGTACATACCTCTCCGGTTTTCTTGTGTACGTGTTGGGGCCGATTGATTTCCACGTTCCTCTAACGTCCTCCTTCTGCTCTTAACATTTTCCTTTCTCCTTCTTAGAATTTTTGGGTCGTTTAGGAATTGTGGACAATAGTCCTTTCCACTCGTCATGGTCCCTTCTTTAATAAGGTCTTCGGGTGATTGTTTATGGAATGTTCAAAGTATGTGTTGTAGGTTTCCCTACATTGATAATCTAATTGGGGTGGGTTTTCTAAAAGGAGAAAGTTCTGGGTATTTCGCAAGTTACCTTCCTAATTTTACACTAAGGCAGCTAAGCAACGTTGGGTGAAGTAGGGTGATCCTCACGGTCAACACCTATCTCCTATAGCATGTTTCTAATCTTCTTTATCCTATTGAGATTTATTCCCATAGGTAGGGTATTTATTTATTTTTTTTCTTAACTAGTTAATTGTCTTGAGTCATATCTTAGTAAGGGAATATTTCAAATCTTTACCTATTTTAGTTGGGTGTAGGAAGTCTAATGCTTTATTTGATATGTTTTCAATCCTCGCAGGGAAATGCAAGGACGTGGAGGTTAGTGGGGTCCACACCTTTGATCAATCCGTTGGACATGCGTATGGTGTACCATGTGGAACTACGTTAATTGTCCAAGTCCATTAACTTATGATTATGAGGTGATCATTCATGGTATTGTCCTTCCGGTCTATGAAAGGTGGTACGGGTTATGGTCAGTGTGATAACGTGCTCTATGTCCCGTATTCCCTTATTGTATCACTATACGTATCATCTATGGTTCCTTACGTGTTTCGTTTGTCGTATGAAGATGTACCATCATCCTTAATTATTCAGTAGTTGACGTTTAGATCTCTAAGTTTTGATCGGCGGTCATACACTGGCCCTACGTGATTATGAGGTCGGCTAATTTATGGTCGATATTATTGTATCACGGCATTTGAGAGGTTCATACGTGTTCGTGATTTATGATGGCATGTATGGTTATTAATGAACTACGTAGGGCATATATGCACATTAGAGAATGAAATCTTGAAGGAAAATGAAATGAAAAAAGAAGATTTTTGAAATTACGAATGTGTCCCAGATAGAAATTTACTAGAATACCCTTGAACAAAACTTCAGGGTATTACAACCCTACCCCCTTAAAGAGTTTTCGTCCTCGAAAGTTAAGACTTACTGCTAAGAATGAAGAGGTTCGGATATTTCTCTTGTATTTCGGACTCCAATTCCCATGTCGCCTCCTCCAAGTCGTGGTGTTACCACAGTACCTTGACTAGCTTAATTGTCTTAGTATGTAACACCCGGTCTTTAGTGTCCAAAATGCGTATAGGTCATTCCTCGTAGGCCGCATCTCCTCGAAGCTGAAGGTCTTGCCATTCAATAATGTGCTCGGGGTCTGGTTCATACCTGCGCAGCATGGAGACATGAAATACATCGTGTATCCCTGACAGTTGTGGTGGTAGTGCTAGCTGGTATGCAACTTGTCCCGCTTTTCTCAGGATCTCGAACGGTCCGATATATCGAGGTGCTAATTTCCCTTTCTTGCCGAAACGAATGGTTCCCTTCCTTGGCATCACCTTTAGGAATACTTAGTCTCCAACCTGAAATTCTAAGGGTCTTCTGCGCTTATCGGCGTAGCTCTTCTGTCGGCTTTGTGCAGTGAGTAGTCGATCCCTGATGATCTTCACTTTCGTTGTGGTCTCCTGAACGAGTTCAGGTCCTGACAGAGTGTGTTCTCCAACCTCTGCCCAGCATAAGGGTGATCTGCATGGTCGTCCATATAGAGCCTCAAATGGTGCCATCCCAATACTCGCCTGATAGTTGTTATTGTAGGCGAACTCTGCCAATGGTAGATGTTCACTCCAACTGCCTTTGAAGTCCAATGCACATGCTCTAAGCATGTCTTCTAAGATCTGTATAGTGCGTTCTGACTGTCCGTCCGTCTGTGGGTGGTATGCTGTACTAAGTTGTAGCTGGGTTCCCAACGCTCTCTGTAGGCTCTGCCAAAATCTGGATGTGAACCGAGGGTCTCGATCTGACGCTATAGAGAGTGGAATACCGTGAAGTTTGATGACCTCATCTATATATAACTGTGCTAAGACCGACACAGTATCCGTCGTTTTGATTGCTAAGAAGTGCGCAGATTTAGTTAGTCGGTCTACTATTACCCAAACTGCATCAAGTCCGCACCGAGACTTTGGTAGTCCAACTACGAAGTCTATTGTAATATGCTCCCACTTCCATTCTGCAACTGGTAAAGGTTGTAATAACCCTCCTGGTCGTTGATGTTCTGCTTTCATTTGTTGGCAAGTGAGGCATTTTGAGGCAAAATTCGCAATGTCTTTCTTCCTCCCCTTCCACCAGCACTGTCGTTTCAAATCTTGGTACATCTTCGTAGCTCCTGGATGTATGGTGAATCTAGAATGGTGAGCATCTGCTAGAATGTCCGTGCGGATGTCGGGGTCGTTGGGCACACATAATCGCCCTAGGAGTCTCAGGCTACCATCTGGTTGTATAGACCAGCCCTCTGGTCCTCCGCCACTAGAGATCTCTACTCGCATGGTTTCAAATTCTGGGTCTTTGGTCTGAGCTTCGATAATTCTGGGAATGATAGTCGGCTGAGCAACTAAATTATAGAGGCATGCCTGATTGTCTCGTCGCTCTACATGAAGGTCATAGTCCTCCAGTGCGTCCATCCATCTCCATCTCTGAACTGTCATGCTCACCATAGTTCCTTGAGACTTCTTGCTAAGTGCGTCTGCTACTACATTGGCCTTTCCCGGATGATAATGCAACAAAAAATCATAGTCTTTGAGGAATTCCATCCATCGTCGCTGTCGTAAGTTGAGCTCCTTCTAGGTGAAAATGTACTTCAGGCTCTTGTGGTCTGAGTAGACCTCGAATTGTTCTCCGTACAAGTAGTGTCTCCAGATCTTTAGTGCAAATACAATAGCTGCCAGCTCCAAATCATGTGTTGGGTAGTTCTGCTCGTGCATCTTCAATTGTCTTGATGCGTAGGCCACCACTTTTCCTTGTTGCATAAGTACGCACCCCAGTCCCTTCCTAGATGCGTCACTGTAAATGACATAGCCTGCCTCCGTGGTCGGAATGACTAAAATCGGGGCCGTCGTTAGTCGTCTCTTGAGTTCTTGAAAGGCTACTTCACATTGTTCATTCCAAACAAACTTCTCTCCCTTCCGGGTTAATTTTGTAATTGGTCCCGCCAATTTGGAAAATCCTTCCACGAATCGCCGATAGTATCCTGCTAAATCCAAGAAACTGCGGATTTCTGGCACATTCTTCGGCCGTTCCCAATTTGAAACTGCTTCTATTTTTGCTGAGTCCACTGCGACGCCTGTGGCCGAGATGACATGGCCAAGGAATTGTACTTCTTCTAGCCAAAATGCGCACTTGTCTTTCTTAGCGTATAATTGTTGCTTTCTTAGGGTCTGGAGTGTGATCCGCAGATGTTGTTTGTGTTCCTCTCGAGTCTTCGAGTAAATGAGAGTGTCGTCCACAAACACTACCACGAATTGGTCAAGGTAGGGTCTGAACACCCTGTTCATCATATCCATAAACACTGCCGGTGCATTCGTCAGTCCGAAGGGCATGACAACAAATTTGTAATGTCCGTATCTGGTCCGAAAGGCTATCTTGGATATGTCCTCATCCTTCACCCTCAACTGGTGATAGCCAGACCTTAAGTCGATCTTCGAGAAAAACTTCGACCCTCGCAATTGGTCAAAGAGGTCGTCGATGCGTGGTAGAGGGTAGCGATTCTTTATTATAACTCGATTGAGTTGCCGATAGTCAACGCAAAGTCATAAAGAACCATCCTTCTTCTTCACAAATAACACTGGAGCTCCCCAAGGTGATACGCTGGGCCGGATGAATCCTTTGTCTTGAAGCTCCTGCAACTGGTCCTTCAATTCCTTCAATTCTAATGGTGCCATTCTGTAAGGTGCTATCGAGATTGGTGCAGTTCTCGGATATACTTCGATCGCAAATTCCACCTCCCTTTGAGGCGGTAATCCTGGTAACTCTTCAGGGAAGACGTCGGTGAATTCCTAAACTATATCCTCTCCTCCGAGTGTCAAGGCTGTAAGTTCTTCGTAAAGTACATGAGCTAGATAACTCGTGCTGTCCTCGACGCTCTTATTCCCATAAAAATGAAATGTTGTGCCATCGGGGTTACTGAAGGAAATTTTCTTCTTAAAACAATCAATCGTGGCATGGTAGGATGACAGCCAATCCATTCCAAGAATCACATCGAATTCTGCAATATCCAAGGGCACTAGATCTACCTCTAGTTCTTGGTCTGCAATACGTACAATGCACGATCGACATACCTTGTCGACCCCTACTCTTTTTCCCACTGGAGTAGTCACAAGTAACGGATGAGCCATAGGCTCCATGTCCAATCCCAAATCATATGCAAAAGATGAAGATACAAAAGAGTGTGTGGCACCTGAGTCAAAAAGTATTCTAGCCCAAGAATTATAAACAAGTAAGGTACCTTCAACCACGGTATTGGTAGCTTCTTCATCCGGTGTTACCAAGGCAAAGACTCATCCCTGGGTTGTTGGTGCTGGGTTCTTCCAGTACTGTTGCTGGTTCTGGGTCCGTGTCTGTTGAGGCATCGGCTTCTTCTGCATTTGCTGGTTCACTTGATTCTGCGGTCCTGGCTGAGTAATCTGCGCAAACGGTTTTTGTTGTTCACGGGGCGTGGGGCAATGAGTTCGAACATGGCCCATCTGTCCACACCCATAGCACTTAGGCTGCCAAGGCAGACCTTCCGGCGTGGTCTTGGTTTGCCATCCTTGTCCTGCAGTTTGTCCGATCTGTTTCATCTGGCCAAGTGGCTGGCCGAATTGTCGAATCTGTCCAAGCTGCGGTCCTGTCTGTCTCGTTTGGTGCAATGAGTGTCCGATTGGGTGGGCCTGCCCGAGTTGGTATCCCGTCCGCGCTCCTTGTCCGTACTGCTGTTGACCGAACGTCCTCTGTCTCTTTGAGTCTCCTTGCTACATTCCAGAGTTGTTCCTATTTCGTGACTCTTGGACTCGTTGAGTCAGAGCAAGATCTTGCTCTACCAATGTGGCTCTTTCCACTAAGCTGTCGTATTCCCTTACCATAAGGGCTGTGAGTTTTCCCCATATGTCGAGTCTTAACCCACGTTCGAACCGTTTGCATTTTGCCGGCTCAGTCTCCACCAAGTGTTTTGCAAAGCGAGACAATTCGGTGAACTTTGCCTTGTACTGAGCCACGGTCATACCGCGTTGTTGTAGCCTCAGGAATTCCTCCATTTTGGCATCTTTGGCAGATTCCGAGAAGTGTTTCTCTAGGAACAGTTCCTCGAATTGCTTCCACGTCAGATCAGTTACTGTCTTGGTAGACTTGACCGAGTCCCACCACTGGTCAGCCTCGCCAAGCAGCAAGAATGAAGCCAGGGCCACCCACTGATCTTCGGGTGCCCTCAATGCTTCTAAAATTTTCTTCACATGTTTCAGCCACATTTTTGCCTCTAAGGGCTCAACCGACCCTTGGAAGGTAGGTGGTCGAAGCCTCTGAAATTTCTCGACCCAGACGGTCAATTCTCTAGTTGGCAGTCGTCGTTGTTGTTCCGCTGCCTCGGTCCGAGTCTGTTGAAGCTGCATGACAGAGGTCATGTCTAGTAGAGCTTGGAACACCCCGCTCAGGTCAGTCTGAGCGCTGGTCGCACCATCTTGTCCATTATTGTTACCTCTTGCCATTTCCTTGTAAAGCTACAACGGACCGAGTTAGTCTTGACAATTCCGTCAACCACACTCATAATTTAAATGTAAGGATACAGGTCATTCATTCATCACACAATGGTCCCAATTTCCCTGGTCCCAAATGAGTCTACTAACTGTAGCTCTGATACCATGTTGTCACGACCCAAAATTTTGATATCTAGATCTGACCCCTTTCATACGGGTCGACCCGAATCTTTAATCAAGTTGTGCAAAAAGAGAACCATAACTAAAAATTCAACCATAACCATTCATTAATAATTCTGAAATACTCTCGGCATTTATCTCCTATTATGCCACACATCATTCTTTTCAATATTCAAAACGAAATGCGGAAGCAAAATTTGTTAACAAAGTGAGGTAGTTAGGCGATGTTTCGATCGCTGGTTTCAATGGTTCATTAGCCCACTGGTCTGAGAATATATACTGATGATACTCGGGCTGTTTCTTCATCTGTATCATTACCCATCCATCGTTGAGAATTTCAATAATGCCTCACTATGTGTACATCCACTCGCTTTTTTTTTTTTTTTTAGTTTGACCTCTTATTATAAACCGTCTGATTAATGGTTTGAATGTTACAGGTCTCACAACAAAATTTCACCTTCTGAATATCATAATAATTAATGAAATAAAATGAAGAAGAGGGGGTACTTCTAGTCGACTGGGCACTATCGTGCTTGTCGAATCTAGCCTACACATTATAGCTAGGTTATTCACCACCAATCGACATGTCACTACTAGCGTACATTCCCAAGATGCTGGGAGTTGGTTCGACCACGAGTCATCCCACCGTATGAATGATTCACATCTAGCCATACGGTTTTAACGATAACGGGAGATTAGGGTCCATTCAGGTTTTCCATAGGCTGATGCGGTGTTTCTTTGAATCCACCATCACCACTGACTGTACCATCTTCAAATCTGGTCAGACTGCGAACATATTTCAGTCCAATATGGATCAGTTAGTGGTAAGGGCCGCATCCAACCATACATCATCCGATTAGGTACCCATGATCATAAAATTATTTTCAGAAATTACAAGCATGCATCACCATACGTTACGAATTAATTACTCAATCTGGAAAGGTCTGAATTAATGATAATCAACACAACTATCCATAGATCCTCAAAAATATTATAAGAAAGTAATGAAGGTTTACTTGAAATAAGAACAATAAACTTAAAGTGTCTCATTTCAGAAATTGATTATCATGCGGATTACATGACGTGACAATTCGTTATTAAAGGTGATATCCCGATGGGAGAGAGATGAGGAGGTCTAAATGTCCACCCCAAATCCATCGCACACTGGGCTGTCTTCCTCTCCAAAATCGCCAACCATGTCACCGTCATCGCCTTCGAATGTTTTCCTTGGCACTTCATCATCTGAAATGTTTCGATTTCCAAAATTGTGAGCCGAGGCTCAGTATTTCCACATGACAGCCACATGATAATATAGATCTCCCTACCCAAACACATTTACTCATCATAAATGAAGATTTTGGAAATCAGCAAACGATCAATGAACAATGTGAGATGATCATATGCTGCACCCACCTCCGCCTTTCCCCACCAAGGGTCCAAATTCCCACAAAGGGTATTCATAGATTCCCACCAAGGGCATTCATAATTTCCCACCAAGGGTTATGTCATTTGACCAACTATAATTCCCATGCACCCGAATGTAACAATCTTATGATCAGGTTCAATGATTTCAGCAGGATACAATAATGATAAACAGGATAAGCTCAAGTTCATATATTTGGCATACCACAGGTAATCATTCAAACAAAACTCATATACTATCATTTCACACACAAACTTCATCAAAACTTCACATAACATTCATGCATTTGACAGACATTCATTTCTGATTTGTAAACAGTTTCCTAGATAGTAGATCATTTATTATCGTTGGGCATACATACCTCTCCGGATTTTTGTGTACGTGTTGGGGCCGATTGATTTCCACGTTCCTCTAACGTCCTCCTTCTACTCTTAACGTTTTCCTTTCTCCTTCTGAGAATTTTTGGGTCGTTTAGGAATTGTGGACAGTAGTGCTTTCCACTCGTCATGGTCCCTTCTTTAATAAGGTCTTTGGGTGATTGTTTATGGAATGTTCAAAGTATGTGTTGCAGGTTTCCCTACATTGATAATCTAATTGGGGTGGGTTTTCTAAAAGGAGAAAGTTCTGGGTATCTCACAAGTCACCTTCCTAATTTTACACTAAGGCAGCTAGGCAACGTTGGGTGAAGTAGGGTGATCCTCACGGTCAACACCTATCTCTTATAGCATGTTTCTAATCTTCTTTATCCTATTGAGATTTATTCCCATAGGTAGGGTATTTATTTATTTATTTATTTTTTTCTTAACTAGTTAATTGTCTTGAGTCATATCTTAGTAAGGGAATATTTTAAATCTTTACCTATTTCAGTTGGGTGTAGGAAGTCTAATGCTTTATTTGATATGTTTTCAATCCTCACAGGGAAATGCAAGGACATGGAGGTTAGTGGGGTCCACACTTTTGATCAATCCGTTGGACATGCGTATGGTGTACCATGTGGAACTACGTTAATTGTTCAAGTCCATTAACTTATGATTATGAGGTGATCATTCATGGTATTGTCCTTCCGGTCTATGAAAGGTGGTATGGGTTATGGTCAGTGTGATAACGTGCTCTATGTCCCGTACTGCCTTATTGTATATCACTATACGTATCATCTATGGTTCCTTACGTGTTTCGTTTGTCGTATGAAGATGTACCATCATCCTTAATTATTCGGTAGTTGACGTTTAGATCTCTAAGTTTTGATCGGGGATCATACACTGGCCCTACTGATTATGAGGTCGGCTAATTTATGGTCGATATTATTGTATCACAACATTTGAGAGGTTCATACGTGTTCGTGATTTATGATGGCATGTATGGTTATTAATGAACTACGTAGGGCATATATGCACATTAGAGAATGAAATCTTGAAGGAAAATGAAATGAAAAAAGAAGATTTTTGAAATTACGAATGTGTCCCAGATAGAAATTTACTAGAATACCCTTGAACAAAAGTTCAGGGTATTACACGATGGATGCTATGTGAATAGGTGATAATGGACGGTAGTTGATTGGAGTTGCAGGGATTCAACTCCAACAACTTGTGGGTAGGATCCCAAGAAAATTGTGGTAGTGGGGATGGGATAAAGGGGAATAAACTCACCGTTTGAAGTGCTGGGCAGTTGTAAGCTTGCAATTGTCGTGAATGGGCGGTGGAGCTTGAAGGACCAGGCGGTGATATTACCTTCTTGCCACACCTGGCAGCAAGGTTACACGGTGGAGGGCTGGGTGATGCACACCAGCAACCTGGAGGTGAGGACGCTACCTCCTCCTCCTCCTCTCTTTCTCTTCTTCTCCCCTTTCCTTTCTCTGTTTTTTTTTCTTTTTGTTTTTCTCCTTGGAGTTTACCAATACTGTTGGGAGAGAGAGAGAGAGCAATGGAGAGGGGGTTGACGGCTTTCAAGAGATGGAAAGGTAGTGGAACGTGGTAGCGGCTTGGACGGTGTGGAGATGGGGGTGGTAGAGGATGGCTGTGGGGCGGTGCGTGATGTGGTAGACGTGAGCAGGTGATGTTGCAGGCGGTAGGGCAGTGGAGATGGGATGGCAAAGGCATGGAGATGGTGAATTGGTGTTGATGGCGATGAAAGGAACGGCTGGTGGCTTGGGTGGTGGTGGTGAAGGCTGGTGTGGAGCGTTGAGATGGTGGATGGCAAGGGCGTGGAGATGGTGGCTGGGTTGCTTCTCTCCTTCAATCACACCCTAGCAGCTAGGGTTTAGAGAGACGTTGAGAAGAGATGATGGTTTCAAAAACGTGGTGGAGAGAATGGGAGAGAAGGGAATATGTTTAGGGTTTCCTCCCTTTTTGGAAACTCTAGGTTCGGTTTCTCCTTTTTGAGAATATCCCCTTTGATTATCTTTTTAAAATGGGAACTCTTGTCAATCCTATGAGCCCAACGGTCCTCTATTCTTTTAGGTGGACCCACATCCCTTTATTAATGGAGAATCCCTCTATTTAAAAAATCTTTTCTCAAGAACAAAACTTTAGTTTTTAGCAAACTTTCTCTTTTCTTTCCATGTTTAAGAAAAAGTTCTTTTTCTTTAAAACATTCTTTTGTAGAAAGAGTTTCCTATTTTGAAAATATCTCCAAAAAAATCTGTGAGAGAAAAGATGGTTTCTAGATGAAAATATTATGTTTTAATTTTCAAGACATGGAGAGGAAAGTTCCCTTTTTGGTGAAACCGAGGGATACTTTCTAATAAAGGGTGTGGGGTCTACCCCATGACTAGGCCGTGGGCCCATCTCTAGCTTGTCCATGGCCCGTATGATTGGACATGGAATGATGACGGCCACTGGATTTCAAGATCATCGATGGGTGATCGGAGGAAAGATCTGAAGATATGCTGATGATCGGACGGTAGAATGGATGATGATGATTGGACGGATCATCGGATGGTGGAGATCTGCCAAGTTAGGCCATAGGATCGAGTGATTTCGAAAAAAGATAGGATCGGGTGGTTGATATTGAGAGTAGAAAGAGAATGAAGATTTAGAGAGAGGAGAGAGAAATTATTACAAAAATAAGGAGAAAATGCTAGCAGAGGGTCTTGAACCCTGGTCTTTAACTTGGTCTTCTGCATTCTTTACCAACTGAGCAAGTCCTTATCTTGTGTCAGTTTATAAGCTTTAATCTCCTTAGTCTCTTCTTTGAGGGCTTGTCTCTCTTTCTCTCTTTGGCCTACATCTTCTTGTCCAAGTCCATTGGCTCTCTATGCTTTGATTAAAGGCCTTGTAGGTTGATTGTGGGCCCGCATTCCACCAAAATTGTCCGATTAGTGCTCCTGCGATAGAAAAGTAGCGTAATGAGATTTCTACAAAACGGCTTCGCATGTGGGTTGAATAAATGCTTATGAATGCATGCGAATATACGATTTTGACTAGAAAAGTGTGTTCTACGCAATGATAGAAACTCTTACGTAGAAAAGTTGATAAAAATGATAGTTTTACGTAGGAGAGTGTGATAACACTAGAAGAATAATTGCATAAAATAAGTACTTTTGAGCGAATATCAATTATCCATCAAATCCACCGTTTGATCGCCATCTGATCTATCCATCCTATGCATCCGACCATCCGATCGTGCCACCGATCAGTCGATCATCCATCCTATCACCCACTTGATCTCCATTGTAAAATCTCAGTCCCTAGGGTGCGTTTGATTGTAGAGAAATGCCTCAACTAGTTGATTGTGGCTGAGAGCGCATAGCTCGATCTTCGAGGAAAGAAAAATGCATTTTCCTTGATGGGTGTTTCACGAGAAAAATGCATTTTTCTCCTCTGGCAACCAAACGCACCCTAACCTATGGCCTCGCAAGAGGCCCACATCCATCTGGCCCATTGGCCCGCTTATCCTCGAGCCTAGTGGCCGACTATCCTACTCACTCACCTTCTGGCCCATGGCCGATGCACTCTGGGCCCACGATTTTTGGCATCAATCTTACGGCCCACAACCTATCCACTAGCGGGCCCACGCCATATTCTTCCCATAGCCCATGACCCATAACCTTGACCCATTCTCCATTTAATATCTCTCCTTTCCACATTTCTCTCTCCTAGTCACCATGTGGTCCACAACTCCGATGACATCCACGGTTTCTAAAACCGTTAAGGGAGGCTAAGCTCCTCCCTTTATAAAGAAAAAGAGGAAACAAACCCTAACTGGTTCCCTCCCCCCTTCTCCTTCTCTCCTCCCTTCTCTTGATCTTTTCTCTCTCCGCTCCTTCCTCTCCGGCGAGCCACCACCGGACTGGTTCGTCAGTTCCACCACCTTCTTCTTCTTCTCCTTCTTCTTCATATTCTTCTTCTTCTTCTCCTTCTTCTTCTTCTTCTACCTCTTGTCCGTCCACCAGAGTTGCAGAACTCCAGCGGACTGCAACTCTCCCTTCTCCTTCTCTTTTGCTTGTCCTTCTTCATCTCCTCTTTCTGTGCTGCTCCTTTGTGCAGCACCACGAGCAGCACAACTGCTACTACTCCACCCACAGCAATAGATCCTCCGCCCCCTTGCTGGTACACAGGCGCACCACTTCTGCCATTAACGATTTCACACCACCGTCTTCTTCGGCGAGCTATTCCTTTACCACCCCACCTGCAAATCCTCCCAAAATGGAACGGTTTATCCCATCACCATTCTCCTCCATCTCCACGTCTTCTTCTTCCTCAGTTTCTTCCTTTTCGTCCTCTTCTGCTCCATCTCCTTCTTCTTCATCATCTTCTGCAACTCCAGTCACCACTACCACCACCACCGTCCCTTCCACTTGTTGGGCTGCATCTCACCTATCTCACCTGCTGCACTCCTCACATTTGTGCACCATCAGCGCCTCACCTAGCTGCTGCCCCCAACGCCTTAATCTCTCTAACCAGGCTGCCCTTGTCTTCTTCCATTGCTAAACGGACCTGCAACTCCAGCAAGTCCATCTTCTTCTTTTGCACTTCCAACTCTGGGGAAGAACAAGCACTGGCCACCAACTTTGGCCTGCAACTCACCACGTTTGCATCTGCCCTCCACTTCCAAAGCAAGTGATCTTCTCTACCAAGGTCCATCTATTCCGGCGCTCCTCTCCTTGGACACTCCGACGACCTCCATTGAAGCTGCCCCTAGCTGCTGCCAATATCCACTTCAATGCCTGAGTTACTGGATCAGCAACCTTCCCTCTAGCAGCACCTCCAACAACCTCACGGTTTGGGCATGTTGAATCCATCTCAACCTCGATCCACTTCATCCACTCATATTTATGGTCGGACTACAACCATTTTGGGCAAGAATGTTAAGGTAAAACCATTCTCTCTCTCTAGTCCTCTCTTCTCTTTAAGTTTTTCTCTCTCTAGAATTAGGTCCTTCGCTTTCTCTCTATCTCATCACTTTCTCTTTCTAGACTCTTTCTAGTTTTCTCTCTCTTCTCTTCTCACTTTCTCTCTCTACTTTCTTCATACTTTCTCTCTCTAAATCTCATCTTCTCTCTATCCCACTCATCTTCTCTCTCTACATAGCTCACTTTTACATGCTCTCGAGTTCAAGTTTAGATTTGCTTTCTAATTAGTTTTCTTGATTGATTCAATTTTTATACGCACTATTGATGAATTAATAAAGTTAGTTTGAGTATGATGTTTTGTTTCATTTCTTTTAGTGCATCTTAATTTATAAATTCTCACTCAAAATCATGTTTTGTTTAAATCATTTCACCACTCTCACCCCACCATCATTCGCGGCGTTTCCTTTGAAAAAATCCATCATTTCATGTTCTAATTTGTGCTAACCCGACTAATCCCGAGTGTGGATTGACATCTGACACGAATCCCTATGCATAAGTCTGTATTTTGCAAGAATAATCTCGGATAATTTATAAATGTGTTGGAATTAGGATTTCCGTAACCAACGACACGGAAAAAACCTACTTTCACTTACGTGAAAAAGTCGACAAAAAGACAAGTTTTACGTAGGATAATGCGACATCGCTATAAGGATAATGGCTTAAAATAAGCACTTTTGAGCGAATATCACCAATCGCTTCCCAGATTTCTCCCAATCGATCGCAGGTGCCCAATCTACTGTTCCCATACTGTTTCGTGAAGTGATTTTCTCGATTTCAAAGGTTTTATACTTCGTCTTCTTCGTTGGATTTTGGGGAGTTTTTGGGTTAAAATGGAGTTATTTTGGTATTTTCTTCCATTTTTTGTGCTTATTGCGACAAATCCTCATCGTAGAAGAGCTATTGTGGTCTCAGAAGAGGAGAGTGCCAATGAAGAACCCCTTGTCCAATGGACCCAATCTCGCGTAAAATAAGGTGGTCGACTCAGCAGTTTGCGGCATTCCTAACAGGGTGAATCATCCAGAGGATCTAGGAGAGCTCGTTCCCAGGGGTCGTTCCAGTCATACCGATATTCCTTCGGTGAGTGCTCCTATTTTTTCGTTTATTTTCGATTCTACTAGAGATCGTTTTGAGCATTTCTCTAGTCGCAAATTCACTACTGAGAGAGTAGTTGAATTTAGTACTATTTTGGGTACTATGGTTCATTTCTTGTTCGTATCTCGCGAGTGAATTCCTGCTACTCGGTTGGACATCCCATTTTACCCTGACTTGGTAAAACTTTTTTATGCCAACATGCACTCCATTCAGTGTGATGACCCGAGTGAGCTATCCTTTCAGACTTATGTCTCTGGGGCTCACCTGACTATTACACCTGATCTGATTTCTACCTTGTTGGACATACCTCGTCCTCTTACCTCATATGAGTACCTTCCTAGGACTCGTGAAATGACGATTGCTAGAGCCCCCTTGACCGACACTCTCATAGGGCAATTATTTGATTGGAGTACCTTTATTCCACTTACCTCTCTTCTCCTTGAGTATCGATTGTTGCACCTTATTTGTGGGTACAACATTGATCCACCTGGCCATGGGGCACAGGTGAACATTGATCGTCTCCAGCTTCTTTATCATCTGTGTACTGGGTTTTTCATTGACCTTTCGAGGTTCATGTTTAGAGCCATGGTTAGAGTGGGTAGCCAGTTGGCTAGCCATCTGTGTCTTCCATTTCCACTGCTGGTGAGCTCTATTCTTCTTTACCTAGATGTACTAATTCTAGCTTCTGAGTAGGTTTGCTCTCCCATGGGGCGCATTGGACCTCCCACTATCAGGAAGAGCATGTCTCAGGTTTGGAGAGTGACTGATGTTCCTCCACATTTTTATGATATGTTCGATGAGGACTTGGGAGATGATACTGAGCCTGGCGGCCAATAGACAGATACTGAGATGCATCTTCCAGAGCTACATCCATCCTTTGTCTAGCCTCCAGAGATGCCTGCTACTTACTCTTTTGAGTCTCTTCATCATCAGATGGTGGGATTCGATCAGCGTCTCACATCTCATGAGGAGCGGACGGCTCAGAGCTTTCGCCTTTTAGAGGAGGGTCAGGAGAGGATGTTGGGCTCCATGTCAGATATGCAGCGTTATATGGAGTATCAGTTTTCCTTGATGGGTTTCGGAGAGCATCCACCAGTTCATGGTCCTGATCAACAGGATGGTACTAGTCCATCGACCTAGTCACTCAGAGAGAGACTTCTTGAGAGTTATCTGATATTTTTTTTCTTATTATTGTACACTGATAAACTCAGATTTTGTATGATTATACTCTGGTTGTGTTTATTTACTTATCTATTACAGGGTATAAACCAGTATGTATTATGGATGGATATGTATATATGCACTTGTTCTTCATGATGATATTTATTACATGCTTGTTATCTACTTATATTTCTGTACCTTTGTCAATCTGTGACAAAAAGGGGGAGAGAAAATCATAGCGGTAAAAATAAGCTGATGCATGAGATATGGGGAGAGAAATTTAGGAGAAAAATTAGGGGGAGAAAAAAATTTACATTATTTTTTCAATTTCTCTACTTGTGATGTGCATAATTAACTCACTGCATTTTAATGATTTATTGATTACTGATGATATTACATGGTATGTATTGTTGGTAGAATGTACAAGGAACAGATCAAAAGCCATTCCATTATCTGTTTGATTCTCCAAGAGAGTGTGAGATAGTGAGTGAATCATGTAAGAGGGTGGGATTGTATTTTTATTTTTTACCTTCTATATGATTAAATATTTTTTGTCACTGAATTGACAAATGGGGAGATTATAAGGAATATTTTCATATTCAATTTGATAAAGATTCAGTTTGACGTAAAAACATTCTTGTAACCGTTCCTACGAGCACTAGTGTAGGTGTGGAGATGTCGTGGTACACATACTTTGCTAACTACTTGAAGACTAGAAGATAGAGGCATCATGAATCAGACAGTTGACGATAGGAGTCATCTGAGGAACTGCCTATTTGTCGGTTAAAGTTGTTTACGCTCGATTAGGAAGGTAAGTGACTTAGTGGCCATAGGAATTGGTTAAAATAAATAAAATATAATGGTCAAACTTAGTCATTGGACTGACCCGAGTCTGAGTCGATTGGACACTTATCCCCAATCGATTAGACATAGCCCAATCGATTGGAGACTCTGTGTAATCGATTGGAAGCTACGAGGCATAAACTTATTTCAGCCCGATCGATTGGAGACTTTGTGAAATCGATTGGAACCTTTGGGATACAAACTTATTTGAGTGATATTGATTGGAGACCTCTGTGTAATCGATTGGAGCCTTCGGAATAGGAATCTTATTGAGCCCAATCGATTGGATATTTATCCCCAATCGATTGGAAATGGCCCAATCGATTGGACTCAGTGTACAATCGATCGGACCATGCACATAATCGATCCTTATCAGATCCAAAATTCTTGGTTCCATTATCCCATGTTCTGTACGACTCAGGGTCATGAAATTTTATAAATACAACCCTTCTATGCCTTCTCTAAATACACATAGAGACACAGAGTGACTCAATCTTCAAGAGAGAGAAGAAAATGTTCTATTTATTAGAGTGTCCATTCGAAGAGAAATAGACTTTTTTCCTACTCACTTCTTGTGAGCTTGTTCTCTTCTTGATCAAAGCCAAGTGCTTGATCCTTTCCTTAGCTTAGGTCTTCCACTTCTATTTTCGACCTAGTAGCCTGAGTGTACCAGTGTGACTCAACACCATTTGAGCAACCTAGGGTTCAGGGTGTACTGAATCCTTCACCTTCTACAAAAGCGGGAGTGTTGAGAATTAAGATCAGAGGAGCCGATCGACGGTAGGTTTGGGGTGTACCAAACTGAACAAGTAGACAAGGCTTCTTGGCTGGAAGGGCGCGCATGGATTCGTAGCGTTGATTTAGAGGACGTGGATGCATCGGCAGTAGGCATTGGCTAAGGTTGGAAGCTGTATTTGCAATGGTGCTGCGTAGGTAACCTTTGTTTGGTTTAACTTTTTAGTTAGTAATACTTTTTGTCTAGACGTGGTCCCGTGGTTTTTCCTTGGCTAAGGTTTTCACGTAAATATCTCTTGTCTTGTGTGATTGTTTGCTTGTATTCCGCAATATATCTTGATTAGATCAAACGACAAAAAGAAAATATACCACGGAGGTATATTCGATTTGAGTCGGTTGTGATAATCTTTTATCAAACAACTGAAGCATGCGATTTTTTTTCCCTACCATAGACCAGTAAAATTGTGTAGGTATAATTAATTTTTAAATACCTAATCAACCCCCCTTTATAGGTATATTGGATGAAAGAGAACAGACCGGTGAAATTTCAGGCCACGAGCCTGATGATGCGGAGATACATCTCCCACATCATATCGATGGCCTATTCTCGCGATTGGCAGGCTTTGCCCACAACTTGATCATAGGATGGCGCTTGAGGGTACTTCAGGTTGGCATCACTATAGGCCATTATGTACTTGGCCTCCCCAGTTTGCTCCTCACTCACGTCCAGCACTCTGTCGAGATCCCAGAACCCGCACCGATAAATTTGAATAAAGGTCATGTCTTGGATGACCATCGATTCCCCCATGGTTCCAGTTGAACTTGCTCACCTTTTCCTCGAAGACATGTTGGGTATCTTTGGCTTGTTTGTGGAGAAGCTCTCTTGGTTGGTGTTTTGTTCTGAGCCCCCCTGTGGCTATTTATAGACTTTCGGCCTTCCCCCTTTCTCTCATGTTTCGCCACACACACTTGGTGTACCACTTTGGCGTGCATCCGGCGAGGGGGCTTTATGTTGACAGTGAAATGTGGATCTCTACGAAAATTACGACTAAAGGACGCGAAGACTGACTGCTAGAGTCAAAGTCAACCGCTTGATAGTAAACCAATCAGAGCAGAGGACTTGGATATGACATTTTTTTTTGAGAAAATGATCATATATGGTTGTATAGAAGATGAGAGTACACAACCGTATTCAGTCAGAAATAACACAATTGGTGCAGATTTTAAGAAAAATGAAGACAGTCAGTTTTGAGCAGAACCAGCCCAAATCTTCAGGAAGTAACTACATACAGTTGTGTAAGACATAGGGATATACAACCGTATGCCATCAGATTTGTCAAATCAGGGCTGGATTTCTATATAAAGGGCATGCCTCGATTTTTGAGCTAACCGCCCACAGATCAGAGAAATCAATTGGATACGGCTGTGTAGGAAGGAAGGCTACACAACCGTATGGAGTCAAATTTGAAAGATTTACGGCCAAAAATGAGAAAAAGTACATATGTCATTTTCCTCGAGATTCGCATAGTGGGATGAAAAACTATTCATATACGGTTGTGTAGGACCTCCTCCTACACAACCGTATGCAATTACATTCCCAAAATACCCCTTATATCCCCAGAAAAGCTCCCATGCCCTTTTCCTCGAAATTCATTCATGGGGTTGACAAAATAATCATATACGGTTGTGTAGGACCTCCTCCTACACAACCGTCTACAGTTATATTTGCAGGAAAATCTCTCATTTGTCTAAAAAAGCACATATGCCATTTTCCTCGAGAAGCGTGCAGAATCTGTTAGAATTAGTTTCATATAATTGTGTAACACTGTCAACTACGCAATCGTATGTGGTTACCTTTTTAAGATTGTTTGTATTTATTCATTATTTTAATCCTTTTTTCCTTATAAAGGTGAGTCTACAACATGTGCGTCTCCCTTCCCAAAACTCTATAAATAGAGGACTCTGGGGACAGAAAGAAGGATCTTCTTCTGTTATTTTGTGATAAGGCTATACTCTATCGAAATTCATCTAGAATTTGACTTAGTATTTTTCTTCAATGTGTAAGTGATTTACCAAAGAAATACAGAATCTCGAGTTCAGATATCCTGTGCAACGCTAGTAAAAAGGTAATCCCTAATGAACTGTACCAGATAGATGTTCCTCTTCTAAGGACTCTATGCCGGGTTACTACATGACTGGTGTTTGAGTGACATATCCCCCATCTTGAGGGGAACGGACTAAAGCAGGAGAACAATCCTATCCTTTGTGGGTCCAGGGGATTCCATTCAGGGTAGGAAAATGGTTAAGGACCCGGTACCTAAATGTGATGGAGTTATCCTACCACATAGATGTTTCTGTCACGTTGTTTAATAAACCTATTAATGTTATTGAGACCCGGAGACCTTCTCTCCATTGTTTAAAATAGGACACCAAAAGATAATCAATGATTAATTAATGATTAATTGAACCACTCCCCTTTGAGATCGCTTAAGCAGAGGATGACTCCATTTAACAATGTTTGAAACCGTTGGATGTATTTTGGACATTCCCCAATCCCTCAGTGTGACAGGATGAGGGACCCATTCAGCATGACTAGATTAAGATTACCTTCTTGGGGAATGATGAACTGGAAGTGATGTTAATCAATCAACTTCCTATTACGTTTGTGATTATTCAGAAAGATGGTGTTAGTGAAGGACAGTTTAGTCAAGTTCAGTTGTATGAAATGGATGCCATTCGCAGGACTTGTGCTTCTTTGAAGAAAAGATATCAATCTTCTTTCTCCCAATGATCACCACACAAGAGAATTACCCGAGACCAACAACCGCACAATCACATAATCACCTGCTTGCAACATCACCGCTCCCAGTTTCATGTGTTGCCAAATTGCGCCAAACACCATCATGTCCAAATAGGCATAGTCACAAGTACTGACCATCATAACCACAAAATATCAAAGTATCAAGGTATTAAAATAGTACAGAGCAATAGTATCAAATACTACACCCCAAATAAAATGTACTACTGATATAAAAATAGAGCAAACATGTGTTGTATTTTTGTAATTGTCGCCATCATCCTCATCCATATCATCTTCTGCTTCTTCATCATCTTCGTATTCGTCTTCGTCTTCAGCTATTTTTGGTGTTGGGGTCTCTTCTGGCAAAGAATCTGGGAAGTTAAGGTACTGAGACTTGAAGAATGTAGTGATACGCTGATGTCATCGAGAATATCGTGTGGATGAATAAAGATCATCCAATTTGGACGAGAGATCTGCAATAGATGTAGAGACAGAAGAATGATGTGTGCCTGAAGCTAAGGCAGAAGCTGATGAATCACCTACTAACATTTTACTAAAGGTGGCTTGATTGATGGGAGAGATTTGATGAAAGGTTTCATCAGAGTCAAGGATAGGAACTTTGAAATGACTCAAAATTTTTGAAACCAAAATACTAAATGATAAGGAACGTTTTTGATTCTCAATGTCCATGGTACCCAAAATCAAATGAAAAATAATCGAAGGACTACAAAGATGAGTGCCTTTGGAAAGGCAATACAAAATGTACTAAATAAAGGGTCCAATCCCACTACGATGTCCTGCCTTTAGGGCCAGATTATAAGAAAAAATCAACCTTAACAAATGATACATAGGAACCAACTCCCGAGTGACCAAATCTATATTTCACTAAACTACCTTCCCACAAATGGCTTTAGAAATAATCTTCTTATTCCTAAGGGACAAGGTAGGAGGGAAAGTTCCTCTATCAGAGACACGGGAAAGATCAAAAATCTTAGCAATCAAAGAAAGGGATAATTTAATTTTAACAACCCTAACTTCAGAATAAAGGTCATACCTTCAGGATCATGGTTGTTCAGATTACAGAAAAACATCCTAACCAATTTAAGGTAAACAACACCAGAAATAGGTAGGAGTTTAGACCAACTTACCAATACAAGTAGATCAAGAACACCGGTCAAGACAATTTCTTTTTCTATAACCCCACGTTCAATTGCAATAGCTCTTTTCAAGAATGTCTTAATGAAGCTTGCTCTAGCCATGTGATTGATGAAGAGACTAATAGGATAAGGATCACTTGAAGAAGATTCACTTCTTGCTCTTTTCCCTTTAGGTGCCATTGAGAGAACCAAATAAATTTCACCAAAAATTTGGGTAATGGTGAGAGTAGAAATCTCTAGAAAGAGATTAGATTTTGAGGCAAAGAGGTTTCTCAAATAGGAATGGGAGGCTCTAAAAGAAAATTTCTAGGGTTTCAAAGTGTTTCTAATGACCCAAAAATAATTTGGGACTATTTATAACCGAGGACGGTGGACCACACATGGGTCGACTCGCCTGCAAAATCGAATAGAGATTCGGGTGCAAGGTGCGATCGATCAGTCAAAATGTTCGGTCGGCCTATCTCCGCAAAACCAATTTTGAAAATCCAAAATAAAAAAATTCCTTCGGGCGGTCGGTCAATTTCTTCGGTTGACCCGACTTTGCAAAAATCATTTCTAAAAAATCCAAGAACCTCGACAAATTCATCTGTCGGCCCGACTTCGTAAATGCCAATTCCAAAAACCCAAAATCTCCAAAATATCAACAAATCACCAATTAATTATATAACAAAGAATATCAAATATCAATGCACAAATAATTCAACCCACAATAGCAATTCTAAATTAGAAGATTGCAAGAATCAGACGGTTGATGACATGAGTCATTTGAGTAACTGCTTCTCGCCTGTTAAAGATCGTGTATGCTCACATAGGAAGGTCAGAGACTTAGTGACCATAGGAATAGGATATTAAAATCTAATTAATGGTTAAACTAAGTCAAAGGACTAACCCTAGTCATTTCCTGCAAAAGAAAATTTAAAATATTGACTAAGGAAAGTCCAATCGATTGGACAGTGAGAACCAATTGATTGGACTCTACGGATAAAAACTTCCCAGAGTACAATCGATTGAAGTCTTATCTACACTCGATTAGACCAAGTCTGATCGATTGGACTATACGGGATTGAACTTCCATAGTACCCAATCGATTGGACCCTGAGTATAATCGATTGTTTTTACGAAACCCATCCATACAGTACAATCAATTGGACCAAGTATACAATCGCTTGGACTTTGTAGGATGAAGGGTGACCATAGGATACAAAAATCAGGGTTTAGAGAGAGGAGAGAGAAAATAGAGATAAATAGGAGAAAAAGGCTAGTAGAGGGTCTTGAACCTTGGTCTCTGACTTGGTCTTCTGCAAGCTTTACCACTGTGCAAGTCTTCATCTTGTGTTAGTTGATTAAGCTTTAATCTCCTTAGTCTCTTCTCTAGAGGCTTGACTCTCCTTCCCTTTTGGTCGTTTCTTAGGCTTTTTGATCCTTCAGCTCTGCCCACACTCGGCCTATAGCTTCTTGTCTTCAGCTTGTTGGCTCTTGATCTTTGGTCATAACCTCTGAAAGTCCATTGTGGGCCGCAATCCATCAGAATTGTCTAAAAAGTGTTCCTATGATAATAGAAGTGCGTAATGAGATTTAATCAAAACGGTTTTATACTAGACTATCTGAAATGTGTATATTTCATGCGAATAGTCGATTTTTGTCACGCCTCAAATTTCGGATACCCAGATACGACCCAAAAATCCATGGATCGACCCGTATCCGAATCCAGAGATGATCCATGAATGTCCCCTAGTGGTTCAATTTGGTCAATTAAACTACTAAGGTTCATTCGAAAATCTACTAAGTTTGAAATAGTCTAAGTACAGAAACCACCTAAAATGATCCTAAATGATCTTCAAATTATCGGAGTTAAATTAAGTATGTTGATTGACTAGGTTGTTCTACAATCTACGTGAGGTTCATTATGAGTTAATTAGATAGATTTGGTTATCTTATGTCAAGTCTAGGGTAACCTATTAAATCCATACGGTCTAGGTATGAGTCAACCCAGTTGACTCAGTCAGGTTTTAAAATTTGGTAAAGGCAAAATAGTCAAAATTTGACCAAGTCCAAATAAGGTAGCAAGGCACTATATTAACCATACCTCTTTCGTTATTAAGAATCTGTAAACGAGCCATACATTTTTAGAAAGGTATCGCAGATATCTACAATTATTCATTTTGCACAGATCTGAGAAAGAATTATCTTCCCTTCCAAAATTACTACACAACACAGAACATAAACTTAGGATTTTCTAACATACTGTTAGTCTTTCGACTATAACTTTTAGCACATATCAAATATGCAGAAACCGTAAACATTTTTGGAAAGATAAGTCAAAGCTCTTCGAAAAGGTCTTCTAGGTCAGAACCCAAGAATGTCATCTGCATATCCGAAATTGGACTACAATTCAAAACTTTGAATCTAGCAGATTCGAGATACATTTAGTATTTTGGTCATAACTTTCATTTTTGATCGAATTACCAAATTTCGACAATCGTTACAGAAAAATAACTCAGAGGGATTTGAAAAGTCCATACTGGATAAAAATCTTTTCGGCCATTTAGGTGTTGGAAAATACACCACAAGACAAAAAATTATTGTTGTCCCGTGTTACATTTTGGTGACCAAGTCTTTTGGAACCCGATATGTGTATCGGTCCAAATGGGATTATACTAGGGCATTCATTTTATTATTTAATACATGTTCATAATCATTAAAAAGATAAAGAAAATCATATCATAAATTCAATCAAATCATGTCCACAACCACTCAAACATGTTATAAAATAAAATGAGGATAAATCCTAAAAAATCAAGTTAAAAAAAGGTTGTTTTAATTCTAAATAAAAAAATGTGTAAAGGTGTCCCAAAATGAGTCTAAGGCTATTTAGCCTTCCTCCACATAAATGTCTTCATCATCACAAACATCATCATGTAGATCCCCCAAATCTGGATCTACCTAGTCGTCCAAGTCTTTATAGACATTGTCGGTCAAATCTAAAAAATATGTCGATAAACGTCGTGAGTCTAAAAGGGCTCAGTGTACCACAAATAGTTTGGCATGCATTTTGAATTACAAAAATAGTTTAAGCATGCTAAGCACATGCGAGATAATTGAAGTCATGAATAAGGTAATAATGCAATAATATGCATGCTCTATGCTTTTACCCCCTGTCCACTCAAACCATACATTCTCCATCTCATTCCCTCACATGGGGAGTAACCTCACTGGTCATCTGCAGGAAAAATAATAAAGGTCTGGGGTCTTGCACCCTAGGGCTCCGGGCCCTTCTTAATTCTTTGCCTCACTGGGAGAATAACCTCACTGGTCCGTATAATAGATAACCTCACTGGTTTGTATAATATAGAACCTCACACGAGCTAATAGATAATTTTCATCACAATGCATAGCTCACCTCCATATGACCAATTTAACATAAGGCCATAGGCCATTAAAGTACCCACATGGCATGAAAATAAGGCCATCGGCTAACATAGTACACATAAGGCGTGTAAAACATGATATCACAATCATCAATAATCAACCATTAAGTAGGGTCGTACGGTCCTCTTGCGGAAACCCACCATGGCCGAAATCCTCATGTAGATCCTCCGTGGATTCTCATAAGAGAGCCATGACCAAAACCCTTAATAATGCCTAAAGAATATCAATATAACATCATCTCGAAACAATGCTCATTGCAATCTCGAATACATAATCTCATCATCATGCTCAATAATCACATATGATTAACAAAAGCCAACTATCATAGAAGATAATTAATCTAACATATAGCATTCACACAGAATAAACAATCATGGAAAATCAAAAGTGATAGCAAGATTACTCATGGTTATCACACACCTTTTTGGTTCTCTTCAATGGAAAATGGAAATTTTCTCTAAAATTGAAGGTGGTCGGATCGAACTCTCCTTGGAGTATGTTGTTTTATTCAGTGTCCCTTCAATTCTCTCTTCTACTTCAAGTTCGATCAGAGTTTGGATGAAGGCTTAATCGAAGCTCTCCCATTTCTTTAATAAAATTTTGTGATGAGTTTTTAATAGAAGCTTAAAGAGATAAAATGGTAAAGAATTGATGAGATAGAATAGAGATTTTTGAAAACAACAACGAGATCCAAAAAGCTTGGCTCAATTTTCAATATTGGGAACTCTATTGGGTTGCCTTGTTTAAATAACACAAGGGAGGGAAGGTTTGAAATTTGAATTGAGAGAGTTTTTCTCAGTTATTGAGCAACAAAAGGGAATGTGTGAAATTCGTAGCTCTCAAAAGGGTGACTTTTTCAACCTTGTAAAACTCATATTTTGAATTACTAATGGGTTAAAAATGGGCCGAAGGCTCATAGGTATCAACTAGGCTTCAATTAAGGTTATTCTTAAGCCTAAAAGATCTCTAATTTGATTAGACGGGCCCACCCAACAAATATAACTTAATTAATTATGCAATTACTTATATTAATAATTATAATAGTTATTAATTACAAATATGCCATATTCCCTAAAAAAGTGATGGTTTGATATAATTAATATACATTATAATATATTAATACACAATAATCATTCATTAATTCATATCAATCATATCATATAATTTAAGAGTTCATAACTAATAAGATATTGACACTTGTTACATACCTAAAATTCAAATAAAATATTCTAATACACAAAATTTTAGCAATTGGTCAAAGTCTCAAAAAAGGGTCAACCTCTCATCGAATTGACTCGAAACTTGTTCCGTAGATCCAGTACTCATTTCGAATTTATTAAAAAATAAATTTTAGTATTTTAAAAGTGAAAAATGACAGAAAAATTCAAAAATTATAAAAATACATTTTTTGCCAAAAATGTTCGTTATAATTTTAAAGTCCCTTTTCAAGGTCTAGAAATCCTAAGACGTGGGTCCCACCTAAAATTTAACCTAAAAATAAGAAAAAAAAAGTTTATCATATTACTGGATATTTAGGATCTATATAAATATAAGTTCGTGTCGGAACTGTCCGTTCGTCGATCGGAGGTCAAAAACATTTTGTAGAAGAGTTTGTCTACTGTTGCAGGTCCCATAAAACTGTAATTTTAGAAGTTGTCAGAATGCAACCAAAATTGATACAAATGTTAATACATGATATCTAAACATAAATATAACAACAAAAGTCTGAAATATTTTTTTTATAAAATTACCATAATACCCTTGAACAAAAGTTTGGGGTATTACAATTTTCGTCTAAAGAATGTGTTCTACGCAATGGAAGAAACTCTTATGTGGAAAAATTGACAAAAAAAGAAGTTTTAGTAGGATAATGTGATAACTCTAAAAGGATAATGACTTAAAATAAACACTTTTAAGCAAAAACAGCTTACGTAGAGAGTTATGCTAGGCCAGTAGACTTTTAGAGAAGCACTCTTCTCATGGATTTACAATCCAAAAATTATTCTATATGAGAATCACTTCTCGTTTCACCTAGAGAGTCAAACTAGACCCATGTATTTTAGAGAAAAAGATTTCTCAAGGATTCCACAATCCTCAACTCAATACGATGAAATCCACCAATCACAAATATCCAATTTTGATAAATTTGAATTCTATCTAAAAGGTTTGTTCATAGAGACACTTACCTTTCAATGAATTCGATAAAAATGGAGAATTCACAAAAAGAATTCGCCACAGAGAGACTCTTCCACAGATGATCCTCTTTTTGGTAGAAGATGATTGCAGAATCACATAGATTGTAGTCTCTCAAACAAATAGAGCCTTCACAAAAAGATACACTAGGTTTGCTTAGGTGAAGCTCTATCAAATTCCAAATCTTTAGACTCAAGAGATGTTAATTAAAGAATGTGAGTCGAAGAGATAGCTTGATTGGTGTTATCTATTGATGGGTTTAGTCTCTAATATATAAGACTATACCCAAACAAGAGAAATGGACCAAAAAGAGTCATTTGAATGGCTTAAGTATGCCAAAATTCGCACAAAAGATGGAGTCAAAACAAGATCTGAAAAAGGGGGGTCGACCGGTCAGTGTCGGATATAAGTCCGAGGTCCGATCGGCTACAAAACATGTCTGGTCGACCACACAGGTCGAAACTAATGTTTCAAGTATGAAGGGGTCTGATCGACTGCACGTTTTGGCCGGTCGACTGCTCAGAGTTAGAAGACTCTGGTTGACTGTACAAAGTGGCTGGTCGGCTGATCTGCTGAGGGATATTCGCTCAAAAGTGCTTATTTTAAGCAATTATCCTTTTAGCGTTATCACACTCTCCTAAGTAAAAATGCACTATTTATCTACTTTCCTAAGTAAGAGTTTCTTCCATTGCGTAGAACATATTTTTTTGGACAAAATGGGCTATTTGCATGAATTAAACATATTCTCGAAAGTCTAGATATTAAGCTATTTTGATTAAGTCTCATTACGTGCTTTTTCTATCGCAGGAAACCAAATCGGACGATTCAAATAGATTGCGGGCCCACAACTGACTGTCAGAGTCTAAGACCCAAGCTCAAGAGCCAACAGGCTGAGGATAGGAAGATACATGACAAATACTAGGAGAGTTAGAGAGTCGAAAAAGCCTGAGAGAAGATCAAGAGAGAAGGAGAGCCAAGCGCCCCGAGAAGAGACTAAGAAGATTAAAGGTTAATCAACAAACACAAGACAAAGGCTTGCTTAGTTGGAAAAGCTTGCAGAAGACCAAGTCAAAGACCAGGACCCTCTGCTAGCATTTTCTCTTTAATTTTGTAATATTTTCTCTCCTCTCTCTAGATCCTCATTTTCTCTCTACCCAAAAATCTCAACCACCCGATCCTCTCCTTTCACAATCTCTCCTTCCGCGATCACTCGATCCTACGGCCTACCTTGGTTGACCTCTACCGCCCGATGATCCATTCGATCATCGCCACCCTAGTCTACCGTTTGATCGCCAGTAGATCATCCATCCTATCATCACCCATCTCAAAATCTGACGGTCATCTTTTTTTTCTTCTAGATCCTATGGTCACGATTTGACCTATGTGATCATGACCCCCACAGAGATGGATGACCCATATTAAAGATTGACTTCTTTTTACGAAAATGGAAATGTTCTTTAAAGAAAAGGGCAAATCAAGTTTTGAAAAGTTTTGAAAGTCAAAAGTTTTTATTTTATTTTCAAAACTTGTGAAAGATTTCTTAGATGAGGTGGCATTAAAGGGGATTTCATGGGATTCTTAAAAAAGGGCAAGTTTTGTTTTTAGAAAATAAGAATATAGGAGTTTCTAAAAACTTCAAGCTGTGGGTTTCTCATATAGAAACACACGGTTCCTATTATAAATAGGGAGTACGTTTTCTAAAAGTGGTTTCCCCCCCTAATTCCCATCTCTTTCTTATTTTCTTCCCTGGCACAAAAGAAAAATAAAAGGTAAAATAAAAATAAAAATAAAAAATTGGCATCTCTGCCTTCCCTTCTCCATCGAACGGCTCCATCCTCTTCTTCTCAATACAGGTCCAAGAAAAATGGTTTGCTCTCATCTTCTTCTTCTCTATCTCTTTCTCTCTTTAATCTCTTCTTTTATTGCTTTCTAGTTAAGTTTTTATTTACTTTATTTATTTAAGCATTTTTAATTCAAGCATTGTAAGTTATAGTTTTTTTTAATAAACGAAGTTTACTTTGGCATTTTATTTTCTGTTATTACATATTTATTTTCTTTTATTAATGTTGTAGGTAATTCCCCTCTTATAAAAAAATGTTTTAAAAATCATTTTCCACCATTCTCATCTCTCTACCATTTCTTTGCTTGCTTTCTTTTATGTTACTTTTCTAACCCGAGTGCGGATTCGACATCCGACATGCCACTGTACAAGTCTGCATTTTTGCAGATTTTTGAGTGAACCGGATCATTAAAAATGTGTTGAGACAAGGGTTTTCGTCTAACGACCAAAAAACCTAGTTTCACTAAGCCCTTCGCCGATTTAACCAAAATTCACTAAAACCATCCTATATGACTAGGATAGCCTCCAAACAATAAGGTAGGTCCAATGGACATTTAGGATCAAGGAGATCTGCTGGCAATGCGTGGTGCACTCATAGATGTACGCGAATAACATCAACACAAGATTCTGATAGTTGAATATTCGTTGATTGAGAATGTATGTTGAATATGTGCTTCAAATCTTCATGCTTGAGCTTGATTTTGTCTTTAGTTGAGCTTTAACAGTTGGGTTGATTTTCTTCAGCTTTTGTTATTCTTTGATTTGTTGATGAAGTCCACTTGATCTTTGACACTTCAATCTTTAGATGACTTCTAACTAGCGAGATAAATTACAGAAGAACTAAGAGTAAAATCACAAAGTACGTCTTTAAATGAAGATTTTTCTTCATCTTAGTTTTAATTTATTGTTTTTGCACTTGTTATCTTTGAACTTTAGTTATGAAAATATCTTGAATACTTTTATAATTAATATTTGGGTCACGATGGGTCTTTCATGTGACATCAACATTTGAATGGAGCTTGTTATCACATTACATTATCATGTCATGAATAGGTGTATGGACCGATCCATAGATATACGGGTCGGGTTCGGTCACCTGGATTCGGGGCGTGACAGAAGAGGTCTGAACTTTAAGTAGAGCTGAGCTGGTCCGACAGTTATAACTTAGATTGGACAACTGCTAGGATATGAATGTCCATGTTGCACTAATCTCGAGGGGACACATGGACGGCTGTGTTGTTGGTTACTTTTTGGCACACAGTATATCATTGTGTTATGGTGTATAATCATTTTACCTTTTTTTTGGATTTATTTATTTTTATTACTCACGATTTCTATGTATTTTTGTGGCTTATCGGAATCAATAAATTGTAATTTGGATGTTTGATTTTTGGCGACCACATTATTATCGACAGGGCCTAGCCACAACAAAATTCTGCCTCTACATTACAACGAGGGCATTGAGGATCAAGGGCCTATTCTAGTGATCTAGTTTGTCTTTTGATATTCGCTCAAAAGTGCTTATTTTAAGCCATTATCTTTATAGCGATGTCGCATTCTCCTACGTAAAACTTGTCTTTTTGTCGACTTTTACATATAAGAGTTTCTTCCATTGCGTAGAACGCATTCTTTAGATGAAAATCGACTATTTGCATGAAATATACGCATTTCGGATAGTCCAGTATCAAGCCGTTTTAGTTGAATCTCATTACGCGCTTTTTCACTTGTAGAAGACCCTATCGGGCGATTCTCGAGGACTGACGGGCCCACGATCAACCACAGAGGACTTCTATTAAAGCTTAAAGAGCCAACAGGCTAGGATAAAAAGATAGAAGACATATACGGACAAAGCTAAAAGATCGTAGAGCCAGAACAAGGACTAAGAGAGAGAATAGCTGGAGACCAAGAGAAGGACTTAGGTGTTAAAGGCCACACCAATTGACATCAAATGATAAGTTTGACTTATTGGTGGAGCGGACGAGAGAGAATAAAGAAGACCAGGGTTCAAGACCTTCCAATGCTTTTATTTTTATATTTTTCTCTCACCTCTCTCCTATTTCTCTCTTTATCTATCTATCTTCGCCCATGACATAGGCCCATGACCTAAGCCCATGACCCATGACCCATGATCCATGACCCATGACCCATGACCCATACCCATGACCCATGTCCATTTGCAACAACAAGAGAGAATTGGTCTCACTTGACCGATTCTTCTCTCTCCCATCTCTCTCTATCCTAGTCACTTTCTCTCTCATCTAACTAACCCATTTCCAACCGTTGGATTTCTCTAGATCTAACGGTCATCATTTTTACAACAAGCAAAAAGAAAAAAAAAGTCTATAAGAGATCTACGATCTCTCCTTCTTGGGTTGGTTCCCTCCCCCTTCTCTTTCTTTTTTTCTTCTTTCTTTCTCTTCTTCGTCACCCTTCTTCTCGGCGAGCAACTCCGGCAAGCTCACCATTAACGCCTCCACCTTGAGGTGCAAAGAATCAAACAGCAACGTCTCCTTATTGCCCATTCCATCTGCCACAATCAAAGGCTACAATCCTCAATCCTATTGAAGTCGATCCGATCGGAGTTGCACTATCTACCTCTTCAATGGTAAGCTTCTCTCTAATCTTCCTACCTTCTTTCTCTATCTTCTTTCCCTCTCTACCTTTACATGCTTTCTAGGGTAATATTTTAATGGCTTTCTAGATTAATTTGGTTTAATGTTATTTTCATTGTAAAGCATTTGAACAAGCATTGTAATTTTTTTTTAGTTTAATGAACAAGTTTTAAATTCAAGTTTAAGTTGTTTTCATTTATTGTGTTTTTCATTCTTGTTTCTCTTATGTTTTTTTTATTCTAATAGTTTTAACAACAATCTCAAGTATATTTTAAATCAACCTCCACCATTCTCACCCTTTCATTTATTCCGAACATTTTCTGATTATTCTTGTTTCTTATTTTGCTAACTAATCCTGAGTGCGGACGATATCCGACACGAGCCATTGTGCAAGTCTGCTTATTTGCAGATTAAGTGAACCAATTCGGAGAAATTACAAATATTATTGAACTTTAGGGTTTCCGTAACCAACGACGCGGAAAAACCCTAATTTCATCTTTAGTAGAGTTGTCGAGACTAAGGGGCCATAGGAAGAATTTGATCCTAGGTTGGAGGTGGAGCTGCCAAATTTTGGGAAGACCGCTAATGTGGTCCAGGCCCTCTCTAATTGCATAAGCTGGTAGATTTATTGATTTGTTAGATATCTAAAGGGAGTCTTGCCCCACACCATAGTATCTTGTTCTGCCAATGTGAAAAAATGCACAACTTAAATATGGTGAAGAACTATCGTGTGTAGGTAAGAGAAACGTCTAATGAAGGCAAAAAATTGACCTTTTGTTGTGGTGCTTGTTTTGGGAGGGGTGACCTTTGTTTTTCCTTTCAAATAATATATTTTCACAGCCAATGAGAAAACTAGTTTTTTTATAGAGAAAACATTGGGATAGCTATTAATCACAAAAAGATATCATAAAATCATTTCAAATATCATATACCATAAATGATAAAGCATAAGATTAATCTATAGCACAACATATCATAAGGAACAAGTATGAAAATTCCTAGAGACAACATATCGTAGAGAAAACAAAGAATCACGGGAGAAACTATATAATCATAAACATGCTTCTTAACAAATCGTTCATACATCAAACCAATCAAATCATAAATAATGAAAAGATTAATGTAAAATCCACTCGCCTATTAATTGCTAGTCTGAAGCTATGAGATTCGATGCGATCTGAAGAGTCTTCTACCAACCATTGCTTTAGAGAGGGAGAGAGAAAACACGGAAAAAGATAATTAAGTTTAGCTGATATTAGAGAAAAGTGATTTTCGTCACTCTCTCTTAGGCTTAAATAAGAAGGGTTAAGGCTGTGTTTGGGTAAGCTTTTTGATTATTTTAAATGCTTAACTAGTAGCACTTATATGAAAGAGCTTAAGTTAAGCTGTTATGGTTGTTTGGTAAATCATACAAAAAGGACTTCCTTTCTTAAAAAGATATTTCATGATGTTTGGTAAAAATAGTGTTTTTTTGGTGAAAATACCTATTTTACCCCTAAATGCATGATAAAAAAAAACTGATCAAGCTGATATTTGGAGAATAGTTCTACCAAGAGGCATACCATACATCCCTAAGGTCACTCAAAGATGACCATGGTAGAGAAAATTTAAAACAAAATGCCATGTGGCACGCTCTTGGAGACCAATGACTGCATGACACACTTCTAGAGACCACGACAGTATGGATGTTTGGTCCATCCTTGGGTGGATCTACATCCCAAAAATCAACTTGATTGATCTTTTTCATGGGTTGTTTTCAAGCGTGGGATTTGAGCATTATTTTGGGGTACTCAGATCCAAGGTCCAGAAATCACTAATCAAGCTGGTTGTTGCTCTTTAGGTTAACAATGACGAAAATTGTAGTGCCCCTAGCAATGAGTCTGCATGCATATTCCGCCATTTTAGATGCCTCCATTTCAGCATCAACATCAACCATCACACGACCAATAAAATCTGCACAGCTTTATAATAAGTTCCTGAAGCAAGAATGGCACATTTACCATGTCAAAGACTAAATTATCCTTAATTGCTAACCACATGTTTAAAGAACACCTCATGTTTTAAGCTGTAGAAGTTGTGCTATTGTAAGATAAATCTGTACAGCCATGTTGACCTTAGAGACAACAATAGTTTTGTTTTAGTTAATACATAATTATATTTGATTTCCAACCCTACACATATCGTCAATATAATAGTTTAACATGGTTAGAGTTTATAATTTAATAGCAATTATACACATATTGTCAATACAAATTTACCCAAAATCAAGAATCCCAATCTGCTATTATTCATCTGAAATCACCACATGCAAAAAATTGTTGTTTCCATCTCTCCTTTCACAAAAGCGTACCAGATGAAACAAAAACATATGTTTCCATGGAAGATCCATATACCAATTGAACAAAAAAAAACTATTAAATAAATTAAAATACAGTTCCAGATCCTGTCACCAAGAACTTCGCGCAGCTTCTTTCAAGTTGGATTTGCTTACTCTACTCAAAGGAAGACAATCCAGGCTTACTTTCTGGTATCTGCAAAAGAACAAATGAAAATGGAAGTTGGATTAGTAGACAGACAGGATTCCACCCATGAAAACTATTAACAAGTTAATAAACTTTACATCTACCAACAAGATATGCAACAGCCACATTGGGTACAATGCGTGGTAACAAGAAAGAGTAAAATACAACATTTTCAAGAGTTTGAACAAAGTCTTGTTGCTACGAATCAGTACAATTGGTATCTAGAGAACCAACCAACCGTCTTCAAAACAAATAGGAGAAAATGAAGATCAAAAGAGAAGAAAACCCACATTTTTCAGTGTAGTCTGAAAGATAACATGATTTTTTTAACAATATTTGTTGAAGAGAAGAACTTGAGAAAACAACTCTTACACAAGTATTAAAAAAGTTAATGAAATTAAAAAAATCAGCATGAACATATCCCACATTTGTTCAAGCTTCTAATATTATGAATGATATTCGCTTAAAAGTGCGTATTTTTCACTGTTATCTTCTAAGCGTTTTCACACTCTCCTACGTTAAAATGCTCTATTTATCTACTTTTCTACGTAAGAGTCTCTTTTGTTGTGTAGAACACACTTTTCTGGACGAAATGGTATATTTGCATGCATTAAACACATTTTCGGAAGTCTAGACATTGAGTCGTTCTGATAAAGTCTCATTACGCGCTTCTTCTGTCGCAGGAAACCCCGATGGGACAATTCTCGAGACTTGCGAGCCCACATCGATTAGGAAAGCCCATTATCAAAGCTTAAAGAGCCCACATGCTATGACTAGAAGATATGGGCCAAATATGGGCTGAATAAGATGACCAAAAAGCCGGCCCAAAGAACGAATAGAGCAGGAGAGCCAATGACCAAGAGATGGACCAAAGCGTTTAAAGCCACATGAGTCAGCAAGGAAGGATAGTCTACTCTACTGGAGAAGCGTGAGGATGGTCACAGTGAAGACCAGGGTTCCAGACCCTTTGCCGATACTTTTATCTCCATTTTTTGATATTTTCTCTCTCATCTCTCCTTATTCTCTCTCTCTTCATCTCTTGATCCTCGAATCTACTGACCTAACCCCAGAACTCCTGCCCATTGGCTCTGTCTCATCTCCCTTGGCTTTCTGACCGTTGGATCTTCAATCGGACCGTTGGATCTTCTACCGGACCGTTGGATCTCTCTAGATTCGTCGATCTACCAATCTGGGTCCCAATCAAGTCGACATCCATCCGATCGCCATCAGATTGTCTGTCATATCATCCTATGAGACAATGGACATCATCAATCCATGTGGGCCAGTAGCCGGGCCCATCATAATCGACCCGCTGTCCGACCATTTAGTGGACCCCGTGAATTTCAAAATAATTTCAATTAAATTTTAAAAAAATGGGGGGTCCACTAGATGGGGAAATTCCCCTAAGGAAAGTAGAGTTTTACTTAAAAAAAAAATAATAAATATTTTTTTATTTCAAAAATTCCCTTTAAAAGGGGAAGGAGAAGGGTTCTTTGGAACCCTAATCCCCCTCCAATCTTTTTCCTCCTCTCCTCCCTTTCGATTCTCCTCGTTAGCTTCTCTTCTTTTCCCCTTCTTCTTTGTTTTCTTCTTCGTCTTCTTCAATCAATACCGGAGTTGCAGGCAGCAACTCCGGCCATTCCTTCTCTCATTACTGCCCCGATTGGATCCAACGATCCACTTCTCTCCACGTTCTCATCTCTCTCACACAGCCGTTTTCCCCCTTCACCAATGATCTCTCACTCCTCCTCTCTTTTCTCTCCCTCACGGTGGTCCACCTTGCCGTGGCAGCAACTAGAGCCTCCATCATCATCGGCACCTACTTGCAACGCCCCATAGTGCTGCCCTGCTCATTCCAGCCGGCTGTTTATCTCTCCACGCTATTGTCGTTTGCTACTCCAGCAGGCTCCTCATGCACCACTTCTCGCAGCCTCACTGTTTTCCGGTCAGACCAGCAAGCTACCTCCTATCTACAACGGTTTTCTAACTATGCTCACCAGCAAGAAGCACCACTACCTGCTGCTCATCCACTCCACCGTCTCCATTAGAGCACTGGCTTGCCGTCTTTCTTCTCAAAAGGTGCATACCAGTTCTCCATGGCAGTGGACACTCCAGCGCCTCCTTGCACCGCCTGCACCTTGTCAAAGACGGACTGCAACCTAAGGCTGCCAACCACCTTCAAGCTTCTCTCACAGCTTGCCCATTCTTGTAGCTGCTAGACACGATCTTCATTAAGGGCGCCGGTAATATCCTCGTCATTTTCTTTGGCCTGCAACATCACATAGCATAGCCTCCTCTCCATGCTCTTCCATGGATTACAGTTAGGCCATCCTCCCCTCCACCGTTGGAACCATGGAAACCACAGGCACACCTCTCTTCAACCACCTGCAACGTGGCCATCAAAACCCTCACGGGTTACTCCCTACTACAACCATCGGTCAGTAGTGCACATCCCCTTCCACGGTGAGTGATAGATATCCTATGGCAAAGATTTGTCTCCCCCATGGTAAGCCTCTCCATCCATCTTCTTTCTCTACTTTCTCTCTCTTTCCTTACTTTCTCTCTCTCTAGCTAGTCCTCTCTTCTTTCCCACTTTCTCTTTCTAGGTTTTTACTCTCTCTAAAAAGCCCTATTTCTCTCTCTAATTTCTCTCTCATCTCCTAGGTTTTTCTCTCTTTACCTCTCATCCTCTCTCTCTAAACCTTTTACCTATCTTCTCTCCTCTCTACTTACTTTCTCTCTCAACCTTATTCTCTTTCTCTCTCCATTATTTTCTCTCTCCCTAGTCCTCTCTCCTCTTTAAGTTTCTCTCTCTCTAGAATTAGGTCCTTCGCTTTCTCTTTATCTCATCACTTTCTCTTTCTAGACTCTCTCTAGTTTTCTCTCTCTAGTTTATTTATTTAATTTTTTATGCTTTATAATTTAATTATTTTTACTTGATTGTAAGAGACATGTTCGATTGAATGAAGTTGATTTGAATAAAAGTGTGTTCCATTCTTTGCAAATTTCCTGTCATTTTATGTTCATTATTGTGCTAACCCGACTAATCCCGAGTGCGGATCGACATCCGACACGAATCCCTATACAGATCTAGAATTTTGCAGGATTTAAGAATCGGATCAATTTACAAATGTATTGATTCTAGGGTTTCCGTAATCAACGACGCGGAAAAAACCTACTTTCAATGAACAAAACAGAAACTAACCTACTTGTCATCCAGAGGAAGTATTATAGCTGCACTTTCTCCATTGAATTGATCCATGGTGCTACATTGAAATATAATAGAAACTCAATACATTTGTTTTCTATTTATAGAATAAAATAAGCAATTCGCTAGTTTAGGAGGCAAGGAAATGGAAGCAAAACCACACAAGATCCACCCTACCAACCAATGCATACTCATAATGGTTCAAAGTATAAATTTCCAAACATCAAAACTACCAATATAGTCATAACAGTTACACAAATTCTCAAAATTTTAACATCATGGCATATTCTATAATGGAACCTGCATTTTACATCCCGTGCTAGAGTAAATCTTCTCATACTGCATACCAATCTTCTCATACTTATAGAACATTGAAGAGGTTGATTGTTGGTGTGTATTTCCACCAAGGGGAGGGCCAATCATTCATTGGTTAGTGGGCCCAAAAAAAATGCACCACATGGCACGTTGTTATGCACCCCTTAGGGCCAATCATTCATTGGTCAGTGGGCCCAAATGAATGTGCCACAAATTTCTCTTCTCTTTACATTAGAGCTCTACTAATCTTTTAGATGACTTGAAACATATATATGTGGAGTTAAGTTACCCATTGTTCTTGTAATCATTTCAACAAACATAGGATGGGCACAATAAACTTAACTAAAAAGCACATGTTGAATCCCGAATCCAGCCTCATCCTATTGCCCAGCTCCTTCAACAAACAATTTCTATAGTAGACAAACAAATTTCTGTTATGGTAGACAAACAAATTTCTGTCCAACTCCTTTACAAATCATACTACTGTAATGTAAACTAACAAATCAAGTTTGTGTACTAATCATACTACTGTAGTGTCACCCAAACATGTTTGTCTACTAACAAAACAAGTTTTAAACATGTTAACCTAACAAAAAAACTTCTTTGGCCCAAAAAAGTTGCTCAAAAAAATGCAACCCACATGCTTCCCAAGTTGAGGAGATCATCCACACAAAAAGTGGCATACTGACGTAGAAGATAAATCAATGGCTGATTTTTGGTGCGGATGATCTATACGGTGAGGAGATCATCCTCAAAAAAATTCAAATCATTCCGATATTCGTAGACCTTTTAGAAGTTGAAGAATTATGGACGTCTATTTTTCCCGTGTAACTTGAAAACCACATTCTAGCAGGGGTTCGGAATTTCAGAATAGGCTGATTTTTTGTTGGGGTGATCTATACGGTAAGGAGATCACCCTTACCAAAAATCAGCCATTCATTCATCTTCTATGTGGGTACGCCAAAAATGGTTGTCAAATTTTTTTGGATGAGATGCAAAAAAACGAAAAAAAAAAAAAAAGGAAACACAGATTTGAGAGATCAAGAAGAAAGCCTAGGTTTTTGTTATGAGACTCACCTGAAAGGGATACGAAGGAGGATAAGATGCGTTCTCCCAAGGATGAGATGCGTGGGTTCTTTGCTTCTCTGCTTCGACGGCTTCTAAGAAATTAGGGTTCTTATCTTAGACCCCTTTTTGTTAACAAGGGTAGTTCTAGAGTTATAAAAAATTGTGGGGGACATGATGGGAAACGAATTTCATTAAAAACAGCTTTCCGCAAACGCAAAATCAAAAGCCGTTAAAAAATGGCTTTTGCTTTTTACGAATTAAGGACTTTAGCTTCTATTTTAAAGTGCTTTTCTATTTTATCCAAACACGTTTTTTTTTATGAGGGCTTAAAAATCATAAAAGTTGGCTTATTGTGATTTTTAAGCTTACCCAAACGTAACTTAAAAGCCATAATTTAGGTCCATTAACGGGCTAAAAATAGGCCCAAGACCTAGGAGTATCAATTGGGCTTCAAACTAGATGATAAAATAACTTAAGAGGTCACTAAAATGGCTTCAACAGTCCACCCAAACAAACATGACCCCAATCAACATAATTAGACAGTAATAATAAATACACATAAAATAGAAAATCGGGTCACTATAATAACATAAATATTAACTATGTATATTATCATATTTGAACTTGTATCTCATCTGTATATATAGGAATGACATGTTTAAGAAGTTAATGAAATTACTTTAATTTCAAAGGGTTGAATGATTAATAACTCCACTAAGGGTCCACTAATTGAAAATATAATCGTATGTAACATATAAGATATTCGGTTAAGTTGACTTCACATCTCGATTTTTGGGTTAAAAATTGGGGCATGACAGTAAATCTTAGGTACCAACTTGCGCAGGTATGGGGTAACTAGTTTGGAGCAGGTACAAGACATCCCATTGATAGTGGTTAGGTTGTGACTACTTATTAGAATAATGCAGAATAACAGGGTGAATCAACTCCTTCACCCGAACTGGATCTCGAGGGGACACATGGATGGCCGTGTTGTCGGACACTTTTTGGCACACACGGTAGTCCCCTTGTTACTAAATCACGTATATCATTGTTTGATTTTTGGTGACCAGATTATTCTCGACAGGGCTTAGCCACAACATAATTCTGCCTCCATATTACAACGAGGGCATTGAGGGTCAAGGGTCTGTTCTGTTGATCTAGCTTGTCCTTAGTAGATGTTGATCTAGCTGTCGAGACTAAGGGGCCATAGGAAGAATTTGATCCTAGGTTGGAGGTGGAGCTGCCAAATATGCAACTCCGTTATGGGTTGCTCGCTAGCATTCATCTATTTATGAAAGGTAAATTTATTGGGATTTAGATCTGGCCCATTTACTTTACATAAAAACCGTTGGGCTTTAAATAGTAGGCCCAATATGTATTAATAACAAGACTCAACACTAGGCCCAAGGCGAGTTGGGCCAAAAAGCCCTTCAGGCCAACCATCTCATTAACAGTCTTCGTTGGTTATTACACCCAACCTACTAGAGTAGATGGTTAGTGTATACCCTCATTATGGTATAAGTCGCGAGGTCAATCTCGGGCTGGGATAGATGTCCCTAGCTGTGCAGTGTCACTGCTGCCTGTGGGCTTAGCCTCGCCTGGGAATGACTGGCCCAACTGTTAGCGCTGCGGGAAAAAAAAAAAACCCTTTGTTGGCTATGAGAAACATAATGTTGTTTATCATTATATTTCATGGTCCCCCAAGCCATTAGCTTGCCTAAAAAGTTAGAGTTTGGATGGGCTACTCGCACGAATGCGATTATTGTAGTGTTTGCCATGCGAATATTTAGCTGTGAAGTTAGTTGGCTGCCACAATATATTCTCTCAGAAGTAATTTGCTGACATACCAAACGTGGCCTTAAGTAATACTAATAGATGTATAAAAGGGCATGTTGGTCGCTCTACTAATGCTAATAAATATTCTCTATGATGGGCTGTATCAATGTAGTTTCCTTCTAACCAACAACTTTTAAATCGAACGTGGTCTTAATTGACGACAGATAAAATGTCGGACTCCTTCATACTTAATTGGATTTGAGTCATTTTCACTATGGGCTTAGAATATTGATGGGCCTGTTCAAGAAGCCCATGAATAAAAATGTTCCAATCCAATAGCTAGAAATCACCAATCAGGCTGATTTTTTGTGGGTAGATCTACCAAGGGATGGGCCAAACGTTCATGGGCCAGTGGACCCGCAAGACTCTCCCACGTGTCATATTTTTCCGACGTTTGCAGATTCGTTAGTAACGTTGGCAAATTAGTTTTTTCCTTTCCTGCCTAAGGTTTAAACCAGGCCATAGTCCTACAAGTTTGAATTCGATTTGTTTGGTAAAAATCATGCATAAATTGATTGCTTGATGGGTCATGTCTGAGGCCCTAGTCACTTTAGAAGCCACCCTAACCCCATCCAACCACAACAACCAAAATTATAGGTTCTTATCGGTTCCGGTTATCAAAATGATGGATCTTAAACCGGAAATGATTGTTTTGTTCCAATCAGTTCCGGTTCCGGTTTTGGGTACATTGGTCTCAATCATGATAATATGACAATTTTAACGTTATATTTATATATTTACTCAGAACCAGAACTGTTATTATCGATCCAGTTTCGATTCCGGTTCTTGTTTAGTTCGATTTGAACCAGTTCTTGTTTAGTTCGATTCCGGTTCTTGATGGTGCTTATAAATGCCTAAAAGTTGGTAGTTAGTATTGATGGTGCTGAACAAGAATCAAACTCAAGGACCAATCATAATCTTCCTGACTTGTGATCAAACTAGTTTTCTAACTAACGATCAAGTGGCTGGCGTGATGGAGGATACTAGAGCTTGACACCAATGTTTTACAACTTGGAACTCGGACTCAACTCGGAAGTCCATTAGGTCGAGTCATCTTGACTCGGGAGTTGACTTGGCAAGTCATTAAATTAATTAATAAATATTATATAAAAATAATATTTATTAAAAATTTTGAAAAATAGAAAAAAAGATTAGAAATTCAAAAAAACATTGAGTTTCGAGTCAACTCGGCCAAGTTTTGAGTCGACTCGGTCGCATTTCCATTTAACTACTGCTCATCAAGGGCTCTCTACTCTTCCACACATTTCAAGAAAAAGTCAAGAAGTTGTGTACTGAGAAATTAGTGCAAAAGAAAATAAAAGCACAAAGGCATGAGAGAGTACTTGTTTGGGACCACCTTGATGATGCCAAGAGCATTGGTTAGGAAGGCAAGTACCATGGCCCACCTAGAGCATTGGTTAGGAAGGCAAGTACCATGGCCAACGTAGTGTAAGGACCATGGTTTTAAAAATGGCCGTTTAAACGGTAACGCCCCAAGCCTGTTTCCGTTAAAATCGTTTAAACATGTTTTATCGGTTTTGAATAAAACGGCCATTTTTTTTTTTGTTTTAACTTCCGTTAAAATTGTTTAAACAGCCGTTTAATTCTGAAATATTTTGTGAAAAAATGACCGTTAAATCCGTTTAATTCCGTTAAATTTTTTTTTTAAAATTTTCAAATTTCAAAATTTGAATTTCAGTGCCATTTTTTTCCATTATTTTCTGTTAAAATCCGTTTAATTCCGTTAAATTCTGTTTTTTTCCTTTTTTTTTTTTTTTTTTTTCTATTTTTGCCCCTGGCAGTTTCAATCCGTTTTAATGGCCGTTTAAACAGTAACGCCCCCAATCCGTCGGGCTCCTTTTAACCTTGGTAAGGACTTTACCGTTTTTTTTTTTCTTCTCTCTCTCTCTCCTATATGTGGGTGTTATTTTATTTAACAAGTACCAATGCAGAACAACTGCAACAATAATGTTAGGTCATTCATGTGACATTGCCAAGAGAAAACAGCAAAATTTACCAAAAGTTTGGACAAGTAGCTTATTACTTGGTAAAAAGGTTAAGAAATAAGGTAAACTGGTACCTTAATAAATGGTAGAGTTATAGGACAGACATTGTGTTAGATGTATTTAGTACCTCTGACATTGCAGAAGAAAGAGCATGCTTTTAAAATAACGCCGTTTTAACAGTCGTTAAAATCTGAAAAAATTTGTGAAAAAAAAATGTCAGTTATATACATCAAGGTTTAAAGGGGACCGTTATAATTGTACAACGGACTGGGTGCGTTAGCGTTTTTTCCGTTATAACGAAAAAAACGCTCAGGGGCAAAAACTGGAAAAAAAAAATGGAATATAACAGAAAATAACAGAAAAAATGGCGCAAAATAGAAAATAGCGGAAGAAACGAAAATAACGGCCGTTTTTTTTTCCACAAAAATTTCCAGAAAATAACGGTCGTTATTTTTTGGGCGTTTTAACTGTCCATAACGTAACGGGGTAGGTCCAAATCCGTTATAACGGCTGTTATTTTCGTTATAACGGCCATTTTTAAAACCTTGATATACGTTAAAATCCGTTATTTTTCCATTAAATTCTATTTTTTCATTTTAAAATTTTTGAATTTCAGCGCCATTTCCGTTAAATCCATTTTTTCCATTTTTTTCCTATCCATTACAATCCATTTTAATGGTTTTAATAGTAACGCCCCTAGTCCGTTATACCGTTAAAACGACCTCTTTTACACCTTGAGAAAGAGTAATTGAAATTAATCTTTTTATTTTTATTATTTTATATTAGATTATAAGAGCTACTTTGTGAATTATGCAAGTTTTAAATACTTGAATCCAATAAAAACAAAAATGAAAATGAAATCTCTCAAAATTGTTTCTCATGTCACCATCTTGAGTGAAAGATGTGGACCATTTGGCAGTGATATTAAGTTATTGGGGGAACATTATTCACGTGGACGTCGTTAACGCTCACCGACCAGATTCAATGGCTAATACGGTCATCGTAGCACTTCAATGTCAAACTCATGACGAAGCAATTGGGAAGATGATTTTTGTTTTGATTCACACATTGTTCTATTTTATTTCCATTATTAAATAATGTATCTTAAAAAGCAAATATCTGAACCTTATTGCCATTTTCAGCCAGAAAATATCCATATCTGAGTTTTTCATGCACAAAAAAAGATTTAATTTTCTTGTGCTAAAATTGCAATCCAAACAGGCCCTAAAACGATACATGGGATTTTTAACAAATAAGTACTTAAAACCATGGTTTTAAAAACGGCCGTTTAAACGGTAACACGTACCCCAAGCCCGTTTCTGTTAAAACCGTTTAAGCACGTTTTAACGTTTTTGAATTTAACGGCCAATTTTTTTTTTTTTTTTAACGGCTGTTAAAATAGTTTAAATGGCCATTAAAATCGTTTAAACAGACGTTAAATTCTGAAATTTTTTGTGAAAATGGCTGTTAAATCACTTACATTTCAGTTAAATTCTTTTTCTTTTTTTTTTAATTTTTTAATTTCAAAATTTGAATTTCAGCGCCATTTTTTCTGTTAAAATCCTTTTAATTCCGGTAAATTCCACTTTTTTTTTCCATTTTTTCCATTTCTGCCCCTGACCCTTTCAATCCGTTTTAACGGCCCTTTAAATGGTAACACCCCCAGTCCGTTTAACCGTTAAAACGGCCTCCTTTAAACCTTGCTTAAAACTACATTAGTTTTTTTAGACTGATACTTATAATCATTTCTGAAAATCAATGGTTCGTTTTAACCAACACAAATGGCTGAACCATGTCGTTGAATAAATAAAAAATTCTTGCTGGTAGACGAAGACCTGCATTTTGGTAAGCTTAATGGGGGTGTTTGGAACGCCATTTTTCAAATAATATTTATGTAAAAAAATATATATTTTCGAAAATATATTTTTGAAAATGTGTTTTTATTTAAAAGGTCATTTGGATCATCATTAAGGAAAAATGTCTTTATCTTCTTTTAGTTGGCCCCACCAATATAATGTTTCTTTGTTGATTATGTTCATTGAGTTAGCGAAATTTTAAAGTCTTCTTTTATTTGAAAAACAGCTTTCAACTATTTTTTACATAAAGACTTTTGGCTTAAAAAATATATTTTTATGAATAAATATATTTTTAAAGATGGTTATCCAATCAATCTATTATTCTGGAAAAAGTCTTTTAGCAAAAAAAAAAGACTTGTTCAAGTCTAAAAATGGCAATCCAAACACCCCCTTAAAGCTTATATTTAGTGCTTACCCAATAGCACTTTGTAAAGTGCTTGAGTTAAGTTTGTTTTGGCAGTTTGTTAACCAAACAAGATAAGTGCTTCTTTTCCTAAAAAGTCCTTTTATGGTGTTCCCTAAAAAACTGTCTTTTGGTCGTAAAAGCAAAACAATGTAAGTTTTGATATTATAAAATGGGTAGTTTTGGTATTACAAAAAATGTTTTAAGGATAAACTCGAAAAGATTTTTTTTAAAAATGCATTCACACAGTATGGGTTTTAGAAAAGTTCTTTTTAAATTTTACAAAACGCATAGTTTTTTTTTCGATAAATGCTTAAAAACTGCTGAAAGCTGACCGGGTTGAAATCATGTAGGTTTTTCGATTATGCAGTTTTTTTTCCATCTGATATCATCATGGCAGGGTTCTCATCATGAAGTTTTGGTTTGAAATCATGATTAAACTAGCTAACTTATTTGTCCCCATTTTCCAGTATTTTGATCCTATTTTTTCAACATCCAGTTGATTACAATTGATGAATTTCCTTCAATCCATGTGACTGGTGGGAGCACATGGATTTAGGGCGTGTTTGGTTGCATGAAATTTTTTCGAACAAAGTACTTTTCTATTGGAAATATTTATGGAGAAAATACATCTCGGAGAATGTCTAAAATGGATGTTCACCTCAGAAAATATGCATTTTTCAACGATGTGAAAAAATAAGGGTGTATTTTCGCGTAGAAACAAATTCTCACCTATGTGGAATGGAAACGAATTCTGAGCTTGGATGGGAAATATCGGTTTCTCCAAAAAAAAAAAATTACGGATTAAAATGGCTATCAAACAATGGAAAATTATATTTTCTAAAGAAAACGCGATTTTTCCACGGAAAAGGTTGCGATCGAACACACCCTTAGTCGAAAATAAAACTTAATGAGTGGCGTTTGGTAAAACATAATTTCAGACCTTAATGACCCATTCTGTTTGGTAACCGAATGAAATTCAGTCCTGAAATTCAGAATGTTTGAATTTTAGTTACTTTTTAAAGGTATCCTCTCTTTTTTTTTTTTTGCTAAATGCAAATATATAAATGACTAGAAATAAGATAAAAGTACCCTAGACTCAGCTACTCAGAGAACAAATCTGTAGTAAATCTGGTCTGGGACCTCTACCAAAGTCAGAAAAGAAAGTTTACAATTCCACCTTTGCTTGGGACCAATTTGAAGGGAAGCCCCCTTCTTTGCACAAGTATCCGCACTAAAGTGCGGACTTTATCTGGACTAAAGTCCGCACTAAATGGAACTGAATCTAATATTAAGGAATTTATCCATTAAGTCTTCCCATTTAGATAGACTATCCACAGAATATCATTTATCCTTGAACGCTTTGATATCAATATGCCCTTTTATAAAAGCTCTGATTAAAAACTTACAAAAATATCCTCATAAATTTTTTAAAATACCCACAATGCCCTTGACTTAATTTTCAGACATAAGTTCTTTACCTTTCCATCTAATTCAAGCATAAGTACTTAAGCTTTCAGCATTAAGCACTTTAAGCTTTCAGTGTTGAAATTAAGTTTTACCAAACGCCAACTTGTCATTTGATAACTTATTTGGAATTCAAAACCACAAACTAAGAGTCCCAATTCTATGACACCTGTCAACAAAACGATGTAATGTAGGTTAAATTTCTTAAAAAAATCTCAAAGTTAATTATGCAGTACCAATTGCGTTCCTTGTTCCATCGCGCATAGTTTAGGATTTTCTCACACTAATGTCCATGATTTTCCATTGGAATCAAATCTAGATCTTTATATGTCATAAAGATAGGGATGTAATGGTGTTACACAGAAATATTAGGGTTGTTATTCTTACTCCAAAAACGAACCGTTGAATGGACGATAAACACGGCACGTGGAGGTCAAATACGAACAAATCATCCATGATAAGCTCTTCAGATACATCCCACATGGATAATGCAACATCTGAGAAGAACACATCACCTTTTTTGCATCTCAAACTTTAGTTATCTCACATTCGAGATGTCTTTGTGGTCCTTGCTCATAGTTCCGACGACATATTGATCATTCCATGCCACTACACAGAAGATTATCTTGCCTTTAAGAGTTAAAAGGTCTGTCTTATAGTGATCAGATCTTCATGTGTTACTCGTTTAATTATCTTGATTCTATCCCTTCTATGGTGGGTCCTAATGTTGTCATGTCCATACGCATGGTTTTCCCATCTCCACATCCATTAGTTAACATAGCTCGAGGTGCATGGGGTGAGGTGAGCCAAGCCAGACCAAACCAAACACATCCTAGAGAATTAGGGTTTCTAAAGATGGTGACCCTTTGGTGAGTGAGAACAAATATCAAAATGGTCCCTCCAGCCCCTGATTGCAACTTAAATGATAAGGAAGTTTTGAATGAATGAAGCGCTGTTGTATTTAGGTTTATAGGAGGTGTACGTAGGTCTTAGTAGGTCATGTTGGTGTGGGGCCCATTTGGGTTCAACCCCACAAAGGAGGTACTTTCACTTAAACAAACAGCACAACGGACAAATGAGCTAATCCCAAGTTGTCCAAATTAAGCTCGTTCATATCACAAGCTCAAGATGTTAGATGGCAGAGGATAGCGACCTGTCTTGGAATGTCAATGAGGGGTAGAATTATGAGGATGTGCACAGTTAGGGCTGGAATAATAGAAAAAACGGGTCAACCAAGCAAGCTCGAATAAAGATGGATGTTTGGCCCATCTCTAGGTAGACCTACATGCCAAAAATAAGCCTGATTAGTGATTTCTATCCTTTGTATCTGAGTACCCCAAATAGTGCTCAAAATCCACGGTTAAAAATAAACCATGTAAAAGACTCTAACCCAACGGATATAAATTACTAATCAGGTTGAATTTTTGTATGTAGGTCCATCTAGCGACGGGTCAAGCATCCATACGGTTCATGGTCTCTAAGAGTGTGCCACGTGACTCAAACTGTGGTGTAGGGGATAAATCCCTCATCCCCCTCGAGATGCACGTCACTCCCAAGCTCTGCCGACTAAAATAGGTGTCACCGACTAGATTGCTGAAGCACATCCCTAGGCCTCTGAAATGTTTATCCGAGGAGCTCACATATACGTGCCAAGGTGTCCATGAAGGACTGCAAGAACTCTCACTAGTGGAATTCCATTTAATCGGAAGGGGGTTTCCCACCGGAAGAGCCTCCGATGCTCAAGTCAGTCCAACGGAAAACCCACCGGAAGAGCCTCCGTGAGGATCAAGAGAAAACAACTTTTAACTGTCCGTTCAGTACATTTGCTTATCATCGCATACCTTTCGAGCTATGAAATGTACCAGCTACATGCCAATGGTTTATATGAAGTATTTTCTTTGACATGGTGAAAAATATGTTTAGAAGTTTTCATGGACGATTTCTCCGTTTTTGAGTCTAGTTTTGAGGAATGTGTACATTACTTGACACTTGCTCTAGAACATTGTAAGGAGAAAAAATTGGTGTTGAGTTGCGAAAAATGTCATTTCATGGTCAAATTTGGTATAGTATTAGGCCACATCGTGTCTGAGAGAGGAATTGAGGTCGATAAAGGTGATATTCGCTCAAAAGTGCTTATTTTAAATCATTATCTTTATAGCGATGTCGCATTCTCCTACGTAAAACTTGTCTTTTCGTCAACTTTTCACGTAAGAGTTTCTTTCATTGCGTAGAATGCATTCTTTCGATGAAAATCGACTATTTGCATGAAATATACGCATTTCTGATAGTCCAGTATCAAGTTGTTTTGGTTTAATCTCATTACGCGCTTTTTCACTTGCAAGAGACCCTATCGGGCGATTCTCGAGGACTAGCGGACCCACGATCAACTACAGAAAACTTTTATCAAAGCTTAAAGAGCCAACATGCTAGGATAAGGAGATAGAAGCCATGTACGGGCAAAGCTAGAGGATCATAGCGTCGGAACAAGGACTAAGAGAGAGCAGGATAGCTGGAGACCAAGAGAAGGATGCAGGTGTTAAAGGCCACACCAATTGACATCAAAGGATAAGTTTGACTTATTGGTGGAGCGGACGAGAGAGAATAAAGAAGACCAGGGTTCAAGACCCTTAAATGCTTTTATTTTTGTATTTTTCTCTCACCTCTCACCTCTCTCCTATTTCTCTCTCTATCTATCTATCTTGGCCCATGACCTAGGCCCATGACCCATGACCCATGACCCATACCCATGATCCATACCCATGACCCATGCCCATGCCCATGACCCATGCTCATGCCCATTTGCAACAACAAGAGAGAATTGGTCTCACTTGACCGATTTTTCTTTCCCCCATCTCTCTCTACCCTAATCACTCTCTCTCATCTAACTAACCCATTCCCAACCGTTGGATCTAGAGAGATCCAACGGTCATCATTTTTACAACAAGCAAAAGAAAAAAAAAGTCTATAAGAGATCTACGATCTCTCCTTCTTGGGTTGGTTCTCTCCCCCCTCTCATAACCTACAATCCTCTAGGTTCCCTCCCCCTTCATTTCTTCTGTCATGATGACACTCAGGATTGGTATACCAGTGGTCGGAGTCATCGCCTAGATCTTCAAAGCAATTGTGGTAGGTCTCGAATAGAGGCCGTTCAGTTGCCATTAGAGAGATGTGAGTATCTCGGAAGAGGGAGATAGATTAGGTGATAGATACCGGTGCGGTAGACTGACTCTCAGATCGAATCAATTTTGGGATGGATCAAATCCAAATGGGCATATGCTTAAAAAGCAAGCCCCTAGAGTCCACAAGAGGTTATGAAACTGAATGAGCCTAGATGATGCACACATCAGGTGTGGGGACGATAACATATCGATGGTATTTTACAACCTCAAAGCAGAGGTTACCATTTTTGAACAGACAACATAAGTCAATATTGCCGATACACCATATGCAGTAGAGAGTCTTGTTCAGGACTCTCCCGTGGAAAAATTATCCCAGTGTCAAGAACACTTTGAGTCTGACTTCATCTCGGAGTCAAACAATTTTGGTATTATTGATCTGTAGGAATTTGCTCCATTTAGATACATACCCGCTAAACTCAGTGAGTTTGCAGCTCTGCTAACCATGGTCAGAGAACCCACTACTACCCTCTTCTCAGTTTTTACTGAGAAGCTTCGATGTATCCCCGCTGAACTAAATGCTTTTGTAGGTCTGCTCAGAGCACTTACTATCCTTCTCTCAGTCTACACTGAGAGAGACCTTTCGTACATAGGTATACCTAGACAAGGGATAGGATAGCAGTCTCTGTTCCACATTAGAAGACTGCAGATTCACTCAGTCTCCTTGAGTTTTAACTTGGTTGGGGGTACTTGATATACCCCCGCCATGTCTGGCTGAAGACGTAAAACTTAGCGCTTTCGGAAAGGCAATTCGGTATTCCTAGAGTATATGAGTCTCATGCATTTGTTATTACTGTGATATCTCTAGACATGCATGTACATTCATTCATCCGATCATCATGTACCACACACTGTCGAGTTTCTGTCGACTTGGTAACATCCTCCCTGAACTTTTGCATCATCATTACCGATTTTCAATCATTTTATATCCCGGTCATGAGCACCGAGGACGGTGCTATATTTTGGTTGGGGGTCGGTTTTAACCAAAACTCATGTTTTTATTTTGATAAAAAAAAAGAAGAGAGAAACCTTGTGTTTTTGGTTGTAATTTCATGTGATTTTCGAAAATGCCCTCACTTGATTAGTGAAAACTTTCTAGAAAGTCTAATTATTGAAAATGATGTCTGTTTTGAAAATTCACTTATTAGCTCTTCATTCAGTTTGAAAGCAAACATTACTACAGTGGATTGAAAAATCTTTGAAAACTCAGATTCAGCAAAAATGTTCACATATCAACGTCAGAATTATCTTGAAGTTTAGATTATCCAGAAATCCAAGATGAACGATTGTGGAGACCTAACCCAGTGAGCTTTTGAGCTTTTCATTATTTCTGAGGGTTATAAAATTATTCTGAGTCACAAGATGACTCACAATTCTTCTAGTCCCCAAATATTTCTATTGAGTGATCTCATTAACCCTTGCTTGGTCATGGAACTCAGAACGACATCAAATTTGGATTATTATATAAAGAATCTTCTCTATATCCATTTGACACATCGAAGATGAAAGTACAAATCCTAGAAAATGATATAGGCCATCTTTCTAGCCAATCAGACTTTTTAGCTTCCCTAACATCTATACCGTTAGAAACCATTTTTTGAGCCTGTTGATGAAAACCTTTTCTTGTTAACCCATCAACCAAAAACCCAATCCCAAAAAGGAGTTCAATATGATAACCTATTTCTGAGAGGGATCAAAGAATATTTGGTATGATTACACCATGAAAATATAGTAACCAAGAAAGGAAAATAAAAGAAAAGAAAATAAATGGTTCGAGCTGAAAGGAAACATGATCAGAAAGAAAGAAAGAAAGAAAGGTTGAAGAATAGCCAAAAAGACAAAAATTGGAAAAAGAAAAGAAGAAAAGTCAAGGAAATATTACTCTTGGAAAAAGTTGCACAGAATAGTGAGATACCCTCTCAGAATTTTTGAATACAAGAATATCCTTCTTTTCTGAACCTATCCTAAGCCTCAATACAACCTACGCAAGTCCTATTTGATTCTAGATTTGTACCATCATCAAGTGTGGAGAATGGAGAAAAGAGAAATTATAGAGTTTGATCCGACGTTCTTAAGTGATATGACATTCCAATCATGAGATCTTCTTAAATCTTCTTATACCCTCCATTCAAGAACTATATATGTGAAACGTTTGACAGTTTTTATATTCATATCCTCACAATAGTTTGAGAGAAAAGTATAAAACCATTTATGAGTGATTCACTTCTGAGCGGTATACAAGTGAGGATTGAGGTCGAGGCATATAGTCTCTAAGGAAATCCAGATATCTCTATTGCCAGATGAGGATGATGTTGAACACACACACGCACTGAGTCTGAGTAATCTTTTGTTTGAAAGTCCATTTGTAGAAGTGTTGCATTTTGCTGATTAGTTCTAATTTGTGAATGATTTCTTGCATCCTTGAAATAATTGGACAAAATGAAATTTTTCTGAATAATGCAAATAAGTTTTCTAGCATGTTCTGCCAAGCCCTTTTTAGCTCACTTATTTCATAATAATTGCCAAGGATTGCAATATGCTAGTTGGGGGTTGTGATATTCGCTCAAAAGTGTTATTTTAAGCCATTATCCTTATAGCGATGTCGCATTCTCCTACGTAAAACTTGTCTTTTCATCGACTTTTCCACATAAGAGTTTCTTCCATTGCGTAGAACGATTCTTTAGATGAAAATCGATTATTTGCATGAAATATACGTATTTCGGATAGTCCAGTATCAAGCCGTTTTAGTTGAATCTCATTACGTGCTTTTTCACTTGCAAGAGACCCTATCGGGCGATTCTCGAGGACTAGCAGACCCACGATCAACCACAAAAGACTTTTATCAAAGCTTAAAGAGGCAGTAGGTTAGGATAAGGAGATAGAAGCCATGTACGGGCAAAGCTAGAGGATCGTAGAGCCGGAACAAGGACTAAGAGAGAGAAGGATAGTTGGAGACCAAGAGAAGGACGTAGGTGTTAAAGGCCACACTAATTGACATCAAAGGATAAGTTTGACTTATTGGTGGAGCGGACGAGAGAGAATAAAGAAGACCAGGGTTCAAGACCCTCCAATGCTTTTATTTTTATATTTTTCTCTCACCTCTTTCCTATTTCTCTCTCTATCTATCTATCTTGGCCCATGACCCATACCCATGACCCATACCGATGACCTATGCCCATGTCCATGCCCATGACCTATGCTCATGCCCATTTGCAATAACAAGAGAGAATTGGTCTCACTTGACCGATTCTTCTTTCCCCTATCTCTCTCTATCCTAATCAATCTCTCTCATCTAACTAACCCATTCCCAACCATTGGATCTAGAGAGATCCAACGGTCATCATTTTTACAACAAGCAAAAGAAAAAAAAAGTCTATAAAAGATCTACGATCTCTCCTTTTTGGGTTGGTTCTCTCCTCCCTCTCATAACCTACAATTCTCTAGGTTCCCTCTCCCCTTCTTCTCTAAACCTCTCTATATCTCTCCTTTCCTTGGTTCGGTTCTCTTCCAAAAACCATCAAGAACACGACTGTGCAAACCTCTTCTCCATTGGTAATCATCATGGTAAATCTCCATTTTCTATCTTCTTGTTCATTTTTTCTCTCTAAAATCTCGTTCTTTCTCTTTATATTTCTTATCTTATAATGCTTTCTGAAATGATGGTTATTTGTTTTTATTTTCTTTTATGAATAAATTAGATTCTAGCATTGTAACTTGCATTATTTTAATAAATAAGTTTCTCTTTTCGCTTATGGTGTTTCTTTCTCTTTACTTATGTTAATTAGTTGATAGAAATCTCTCCAAAAAGATTATTTTAAATCTCAATTATTAATCACCACTTTCACTCTTCCATCCATATTTTCAAGCATTTTTTATTGTTCTAATGTTTCGATAAATTGTGTTCCCTAACCCTGAGTGCGGATTCGACATCCGACATATCGCTATACAAAGTCTGTATTTTATAGGATTTAAAGTGAACATGAATTACAAATATTGTTGAAATCAAGGGTTTCCGATCCAACGACACGGAAAAACCCTACTTTCAAAAGGCAAAGTAGACTTCACTGCGAATTTACCACCTCCAAAATTTGTCAGAGAGGTGAGATCCTTTTCAGGTCATGTTGACTTCTATCACCACTTTATCAAGGATTTTAGTAAGATTTCAAAGCCGTTATGCGATCTTCTAGCGAAGGATGCTTCTTTTGAGTCCACTCCTGCTTGTGTGAAGGCCTTTGAAAGGCTAAAAACACAGATAATCTTGGCACCCATCATTTGACCTCCTGATTGGAGTGTCCCATTTGAGGTAATGATTGATGCCTCAGACTATGCCATTGGTGCAGTTTTAGAGCAACGTGAGGAGAAACTCCCACATGTCATTCACTATGCGAGCAAGACTCTGAACGGCGCACAACTCAATTATTCAATAACGGAGAAAGAGTTTTTGGATGTCATCTTCGTTTAAACAAATTTCGTTCCTACTTGATAAGATCCAAGGTTCTCATTTTTACTGATCATGTTGCCCTAAAATACATTCTCACGAAGAAGGATGCTAAGACATGTTTGATCCGACGAATCTTATGGTTGCAAGAATTTGATCTCAAGATTCGAGATAAAAATGGTTATAAAAATGGAGTTTCTGACCACTTGTCAATCTAGACTGATAGTCGACCCATCCATAGTGTTGCATTCGTCGATAAAGACTTTCCCAAATGAATAGTTAATGTCAATTTCTAATACCGATGTTCTGTGGTATGCTGATAATGTTAATTACTTTGTCATAGAATCGATGCCCGATCATTGGATTAAGCAAGAGTGATCTCATTTCTTAGCCAGGTGTTAGTAGTAAAATGTGGACCGACTTAGAATTACGACCAAGGGATGCAATGACCTACAGGGCCAATCAACGATAATTAAAGCAGAAGTTTAATGGCAGAATAGAGAACACAAGTGGTTAAGCATCAAATCAAAAGAATCAACACCATATAATTGTGTCAAATTACACAATGGTATGGAATCAGAAGTGGTTTTCAGGTACGAGTCTTTAAATATCAGTGAAAGTATGAAATCAATGTAGTGAAAGGTGGTAGATTTACAAAGGAAGTACAAATTAATGAACTCCAAAATGGCTAAAATTTCTGAAGTATGTTCCTTGAAACATTTGAACAAAATGTATCCATTAGATCAGTCAGATTCTTTTCACAGTAGGAGATATCACAGTAACTTTAACATTGGTTTGGACTCAAATCAGACTAGTTTGCATTACAATCATTATTTTGGCCATAACTTTTAGCATAGAATGAATTTTTTGAAGCAGTTTATATTACCGAAAAGCTAACTGACCGACCTTGGAAAAGTCCATCTGTGATAATCACAAATTCTGTCAATTACATTATCGAAAATGCATTGCAGGTTTGAAAATATAGTTATCTCGTACGATATTTCTAGCAATGTTGGTCTCTGGGCCCAAACAATATAATATCAAATCTTTATGTATATCAATTAAAAATAACTAAGCATCATCCATAAAACAAAAATGGATAAATTTTCAAGAAGAGGCTATAATAAGCCCGAAACCAAAATCAAGAATAAATAGTTTCATAAACAATGTATTCAAAGAGCTAGAACTCTTCCAATGTCTCCAAAGGCTCGCCGTGATCGCCATCCTCATACTCCTCGCTGACGGGTACCATAGCCCAAATCGTTTGTGCGGTGTCATAAAACACTGTGAGTCTAACGGACTCAGTAGTGCAACTAGTAACCCATGGCACTCTTAATTCACATATAAAGTTATACTAAGCAGGATCATGAGAAATAAGTATAGAATAAAACATATGATACACAAGATATGACAATCAATATGCAACGGATGATCTGCAAATTATGCAAAAATGCTATGATATCCCACCCAAATAACTCAACCACTAATGGATCTCCATCTCCTTCCCTCGTTGAGAGCAGTCTTATGGCTCATTTGTAGGATTGTCTTGGGTCTTTCACCCTAGGGTTTTCTAGCCCTTCTTGCTTAACATAAAAATAAACTTCCTCTCACAAGAACCCCAAGTATCCATGACATGCATGTGAGTAAATCAAAAGATCAAAAGAACTATAAAGAGAGAAGGTCCAAGGCTAAAATGTGTTCACCTAGATGTATCCTCATGGCCGATCCACTAATGAGAACCATCCATAGTTTTCATTAGTGTATGGTCATGACACGTTTTCACCCATTACCCTTTTTTCTCAATTTCAAGATAACATACAAGAAGGGGGTAGCAAGGAGAGAATCATAATATTAAGATGGTAAAATATAAAAGCACATGCAAGTAAATCAAAGTAATAATCCAGCTACTTTTTAACCATAATAAACATGCTTAAACATAACCAAATATGTAAATAAAGGCATATAGAGTAGGGGTTACCTACCTATTAAATAGATAAGAAAATCATATTGCGAAGCTTGAAACAATGGTGGAAGAAAAGCTCTACGTTTTACTTTGATTTCTCCGATGCCATTGATTTCCAACTATGTTGAAGAGGTTAAGAAAATGATTTGAATGCTTGATTTTGATCTAATTTTGATGGTATGATGAGGGTGTTCTAAGGTTTAAGAGGGTTGATATAAGAGCTTTAATGGAGATCTTCCAATGGAGATCAAAGGGAATCAATGGTGAGTGATGGAGGAGAGAGAAGAGAGATTTTTGATGGAGAAATATGGGAGTGATGTTTAGGGTTTGTTAAAGCTCTCAAGCTTCCAAAGCTTTCTTAAATAGGTTTTGTAATAACCTGAACTTTTGTTCTAGGGTATTATAGTAAATTCACCTAATAATAAAAATCTGAAATTTTTTCAGACTTCTATTATTATTTTTATGGTTGAATATAATGCTTGAGTATGTGTATTTAATTTGGTTTCATTCTGACAACTTTGAAAAATCTGCTATTTTTGAAATTCGCTCTTTAGGGCTAAATTCCTACTAAAAATAATGAACTATAACTTGCAGGGGACTTTTTCTTACCGCAACTAACATTTCAGAACTTTTAAAAAAAAATATTTCGTGGGCCCGAGACACCAAAAATATTCCTATTTAATCCTTACCAACTTACCTGTGAAATTTAGAACCTTTTTCTGAGACATGAAAACCTTAGCGGGAGATTTCGAGAGATTTTGACAAAAATAGTATTTTTGTAATTTTTGAACTTTCCTACCATTCTTATATTTTTTAAAATTAATATTTTATTTATTTAATAGGAGTGTGGGACCTGCGAATCACTTTTCAGGTCATTCCAAGATCAACTTAACACTTTTCGGGGCTTTAAACTTTTTTGTGATTTTTGTGTATTTAGACTATTTTATGTGATTTATGTGTGTGCCATGTGTAAATACCTTATTGTATGAACTTTTAAATTATATAATATAGTTTAATTGAATCAATGAATGATTATTTGTGTTATGATTGTTGGGTGGGCCCGTATAGCCAATTTAGAGGCCTTTTGGGCTTAATAATAATCTTCATTGAAGCCTAGTTGATTTCTAACCCATTAGAAATGTAAAATATAAGTTTTGAGGGTTGAAAAAGTCATCCCTTTGATAGTTATAAATTTCACTAAAATAGAAACCCTAATCCTTCCCTAAACCTATTTATGAAAATCCTAAAGCTTTGAAAGTTTTCATAAACCAAACTCCATTAAAGAATAGAGAAATCTCTATTAAAGCTTCATTCGGGCACCGATCGTACTCGAGCAAGAAGGAGAATTGACAGGGACTCCGAATGGAAGAACATACTCCAAGTAGAGGACGATCCGACGACTTTCAAATTTGAAGAAATTTTTAATTGTCACTAAAGTTCAAGAAATCTTAAGGTAAGTGTTTGATCCATCCTATACTTATTTTTCTTCAAGATTTTGTTTCTCTCTTACTTTATTCTTATTGGGTTGATCTTTATTTTGGGCCACCATGATGGGTTTGGCCATGGTTTCTTTTACACCTATAACGGATGACTATGTTCTCTATCATTTTCGGTGTATTTTTATGATTTAAATATTTTTATAATTATTTTTTTTAAATGTCACTATGAATCTATTTTTTAAAACCATTTAGTTTGTATTTTTTTGATTTATATTTATTTAATTATAATTTTTCTAAGTTATTGGACTTTACAAAAAAACCCAGAATTTTAGATTTTACACAGTCTAATTCACTTGGGATTTCGATCTATATTTTTAACCTAAATATTTTTATAATTATTTTTTATAGATACCTCTATAAATATAGTTTCTAGAACCTTTAATTTTTTATTTTTCTAATTTGTATTGATTAAGTTATGATTTTTCAAATGTGCTGGACTTTTTTGTAAAACCCAGAATTTCAGATTTTGCACGGTCCACTTTACTTAGGATTTTGATCTATATTTGTAAACTAAATATTTTATAATTATATTTAATAGATACCTCTATCAATATAGTTTCTAGAACCTTTGAGTTTGTATTTTTCCGATTTGTATTGATTAAGTTATGATTTTTCAAACGTGCTGGACTTTTCTGTGAAACCCAGAATTTTAGATTTTGTACGGTCCCCTTCACTTGGGATTTCGATCTATATTTTTAACTTGAATATTTTTATAATTATTTTTCATAGATATCTCTATCAATCTAGTTTCTAGAACCTTTTAGTTTGTATTTTTCTGATTTGTATTGATTAAGTTATTATTTTTCAAATGTGCTAGACTTTTCTGTAAAACCTAGAATTTCAGATTCTGTCCGGCCCACTTCATTAAGGGTTTCGACCCATATTTTGAATCTGAATATTTTTCTTAAAAATCTTTGTGAATCTAGTTTTCAAATCCATTGAGTTTGTATTGTTTTAGTTATGATTTTTACAAGAAAATGTGTTTTCTGTGAACTACCTATTTCTCGAATTTTGGACAATTAATGGCCGTGGGAACCCTTAGTGGTTTGGTCATGACTTATTAACTATTAAGGAGTTAAGCCCTTGTTGTTTGATTAAACCCTAGATGGTTTGACCTATACTTGTATGCATGAGGATCCCACCTATGTGTCTTGGATCCCTCTTTAGGGTTCGACCTTGTGTCATGGATCCTTCATAGGATTCGGCCATGGTGTGTTAGATTCTCTTGTGATTTCCACTTATATTGTTCATCCGTATTGATCGTGACATTTGGTGATCGTTTACATGTTATTCATGTTGTTTTACCCTAGTTCGTTCCCATATTATTATTCTTGATGATCATGCGTTTATTTTATATTCTTATTTAAATATTAAATACATGTGTGCATATGCCATGTAACCCTAGTACCATCTTGTTGTCATATTATGATCATCACATCATTTCATATAAGGGGTGTATAAGGGAACGGGGTTGAAGTATATTATATACGTTTATATTGGTTTTATCAATTAATCAGGGTTCGGTACCCTATGGTGAAAGGCCCCAGACGTTATTATATCCTACAGATGGGTCAATGAGATCACTCCCAGTGCGGGAAGGAGATGGAGACCCTATGTGGTTATGGGCACTAGTTGCATTGGTATCCCATACTTACTTGCATTCACCCTCATATTCATATCATCCTTATTATATGATTGAGATGCATACCTTGGTTAAAAACTTGTACAGTATGACATCATACCATGCACACTATTGTATTACTGGGCCTCGGTTCATGGTGCTACACCAATACCATTTTCAGATTTTGAGGAGTTGGGTACATGGGATGATTTTGAGATGGAAGACTTCGGTGTACTCGAGGAGATTGACGAGGATTTGGGAATCCATCCCACACTTTAGAAGACTTTATTTTGATTGTTTTAAAACATTACTTATTTATTTTCAGGGGCATGTAGTCCTTTGATTGAGAGTATGTTCTCACATCCTTCTCTCCACATTTAGTTGATTCATTGAATTATTTGAATTATGAATTATTTTTATTATTTGTTTTATACATCTAGACTTCTTTTTTAGTGGGTTTTCGAATGAACCTAAGTAGTCTAATTGACCTAATTGGACCACTAGGGGACATTCATAGATTACCTCTGGGTTCAGGTACGGGTCGATCCACGGATTTTTGGGTTGTATCTGGGTATCCGAATTCGAGGCGTGACAAGTTTAGGAAATAATCCTTAGAGTTTTTAGGAGAAATTCGTAACTCTCAAAGGGGTGCCATTTTTAACCCTTAAAAACTTATATTTTAAGTTACTTATGGGTTAGAAATGGGCCCAAGAACCATATGTATCAACTGGAGCTCATTTAAGATTATTTTTAAGTCCAAAAGGCCTCTAAATTAGCCTAACGGGCCTACTCAATAATTATAGCTAAATAATTTATGTAATTACTTATATTAATAATTTAAACCCTTATTAATTACAATTATACTATATCCCCAACTAATGTGATGTTTGATATAATTAATACATGTGAGAATCAAATTATATATTATAATATAATAGTACACAACAATCATTGGTTAATTCAATTTCAACTATATTATATAATTTAAAAGTTCATACAAGGTGTTGACACATGTCACACACATATAAATCACATAGAATAATCTAAGTACACATAAATCCCAAAAATGTTCTTAAATATTATTTTTTGAATATATAGTAATGACAGGAAAGTTCAAAAATTACGAAAATACTATTTTTGTCAAAATCTCCAGAAATCTCCTACTAAGATTTTCTTTTTTTAGAAAAGATTCTAAATTTCTAAGGTAAGCTAGTAAGGGTAGTTTAGAAATTTTTGGGTGTCTCGGGCCCACAAAATAATTATTTTATAGAAGTTTAAAATATTAGCTGGGGTAAGAAAAAGTCCCCTGTAAGTGATAATTCATTTTTTTAACAAGAAATTAACTCTAAAGAGTGAGTTAAAAAAATAACAGGTTTTTGAAAGTTATCAGAATGAAACCAAATTAAACATACATACTCAGACATGATATTAAACCATAAAAATAAAAATAGAAGTCTAAAAAAAGTTTAGGTTTTCATTATTAGGTGAATTTACTATAATACGCTAGAACGAAGTTCAAGATATTACAATGTTATAATAACTTTAACAGGGTTAGACTGACAAATTTAAAAGGAAGTACAGATTAATGAACTGAAAAGTGGGTACAATTTCTTTAGTATGCTCTTTGAAATATTTTACCAACATGTACCAAAGTGATTTCTCAAATTCTTTTCAGAGAGAGAAATCACAATAACTTTGAAAGGGAAAAATGACAGTTTTACAAAAGAAGTATATCCAAGGAAGCTCCGAAAGATGTGAAACTTTGTTGCATTGTTCTTTGGGTATATTAACCAATCCTAATGGTTTTCCAGGCCATCAGACAAGTATCGAGATAGTTATAGCAATCAGAAGAGGATATGATGGCCAAAACTCAAAGGCCCAGATTGGTCTGATCAAGCATTTGATCAAAAACCTATTCACATACAGTTGTGTGGAATTAATAACCATACAACCGTATGTCCTCACTTTTTTTAATGTTGATCAGATCAAGAGATATCCGACAAACAAGATTTTGAGGGCCCGAATCGATCTAATCAAGGATCAGATCAAGAAAACTAATTAGATACGATTTTGTGGAATTCAAAACCCTACAATCGTATATGTTTTACTTTTGTAAGAGGTGGAGTAGATTAAAAGATATTGGATGATCAAGATTTCAAGGGCCTAGATCGATCTGATCAAGGATCAGATCAAGAAAGATAATTGGATACAGTTGTGTGGAATTCAAAACCCTACAACCGTATGTGTTTACTTTTGTAAGAGGTGGAGCAGATCAAGAGATATTGGATGATCAAGATTTTAAGGGCCCAGATCGATCTGATCAAGGATCAGATCAAGAAACTAATTGGATATGCTTGTATGGGATTCAAAACCCTACAACCGTATATGTTTACATTTGTAAGACGTAGAACAGATCAAGAGATATCGGATGATCAAGATTTATGTTTGTAAGAGCTGGAACAGATCAGATATATCTAACGATCAAGATTTCAACAGCCCAAATCCAGTTAATCAATGATCAGATCAAGAAAACTAATTGGATACAGTTGTGTGGAATTAAAAACCCTACAACCATATGACTTTTACTTTTGTTAGAAGTAGAACAGATCAAGATATATTGGACAATCAAGATTTCAATAGCCTAGATCGATCTGATCAAGGATCAGATCAATAAACTAATTAGATACACTTGTATGGAATTCAAAACCCTACAACCGTATATGTTTACATTTGTAAGACGTAGAACAGATCAAGAGATATCGGATGATCAAGATTTCAAGGGCCCAGATCGATCTGATCAAGGATCAGATCAAAAAAAATAATTAGATATGGTTGTGTGGAATTCAAAACCCTATAACCGTATGTGTTGACTTTTGTAAGAGGTAGAACAGATCAAGAGATATCAGACGATCAAGATTTCAAGGGCCCATATTGATCTGATCAAGGATCAGATCAAGAAAAGTAATTTGATACGGTTGTGTGGAATTCAAAACCCTACAATCGTATGTGTTTACTATTATTAGAGGTGGAACAGATCAAGACATATCGGATGATCAAGATTTTAAGGGCCCAGATTGATCCGATCAAGGATCCGATCAAAAAAATTAATTGGATACAGTTGTGTGGAAATCAAAACCCTATAACCGTATGTGTTTACATTTTAAAATGATGGAGTCAATTTTGAAATATTTGAGAAAGTTTGATTTGACAGTCAATATCGATCTAATTGGAAAAAATAATTGGATACGGTTGTGTAGGCGAAGGAGCTACACAACCGTATAGGGTTAGAGTTGGAAGATCAACTGTTGATTTTGTGATATATGACACATGATGATTTGATGGTCCAGATCGATCAGATCAAAAAAGTAATTGGATGCAGTTGTGTAGGCCAAGGAGCTACACAACTGTATAGGGTTAGATCAACTGGTGATTTTGAGATATACGGCACATGATGATTTGACGGTCCAGATCGATCCGATCGGAAAAAGAAATTGGATACGGTTGTATGGCCAAAGAGCTACACACTTGTATTTCTTTATTTGTGGCAATTTATTTGTATTTTGATGTAATTTATATTTTATCCATGTACAATGAGGGAGAGCATGTGACATGTGCATGCCCCCTCCCCTAGGAATTCTATAAATAGAAAGACCTAGAGTCATTTTTATGGATGAATTCTTTTCTCATTTGCCTAAGTCAAAACTCTGCCTATATTTTATCGGAGTTGGACTTATCCATTTGAGAGCATTTGCACTTCTTTTTAAATGCTTCAATACATTGAGATCTAAGTCTTTTTACACTACGATTTCTAATGTGACTTGTGTCAACATGGATGCATCAACCTTCTTCTTCTAATCTTATAACCCAAACCTCTATGCAACAATGGAAACATTAATGTTAACCAATCTAGGAGGATTAATGTATGAGCAAGGCTGCAAAACTGCCTTAGGTGAGCCTTCTAGGTTCCATCTAGGGTAGGACAACAGTAGAGAATCCGGAAGAGAATGAGAGACTTAATTGCTCCCCTTTTGATTATCTTATTTAGGAGATCTAAAAGACTTCCAACCCATTTTAGGAGCAATCGTGGACTACGATTAGGAAATGGATTCAAACTCCTAATGGGGAAGAAAACCCCTCATCTTATGATTATTTTCAATGTTACAATCAATTATAATGCTCACAATCACACCTCCAATCCCACAAAAAAGGAACTAAAAAGAACTAAAAAGAGAATGTATAATGACCCATGAGATACAGTAGTATTTTGTTTTAGAATTTTATATGAATCACATGATTTTCGAAATTTAAAATTCTTTTTTACTCGCTATTATTAAAAATGCATATTTTGTCGAATTGTATCTCATTCATTTCTTAACTTTTTTTAGCTATGTTTTTTTAAATATCATATTTCGAAGAGTAGAATAAGATGATATTTTTTGTAGAATTTAATAAGAATCATAGAATTCACAAAATTTGAAATATCATTTCTGCATTCATTAGTTTCTAGATAATTTTAGTTCTATGTATGGTTGGGGTACAAACACTTAGATCCTTGGGATCGATTCATTCAACCCTAAATTGAGGGTGCCTCGAGTGACGATTTGTTCAAGTTCCAAGTCACCCATCGAGTGTAAATACTCACTATTAGTCACGTGCAATGTTTTGAAGGTTAGACTATGAGTTAGTAAGAGTCAGTCCAGGTGTCCATCATCATCGCATTGTATGGTTAATTAGAAATATATATTCTTGTACATGTTTGGAAATTATATTTGTTGCTTGGTATGAGATGATTATTGTCGAGGTAATTTGTTAATCTCCTTAATGTGTATATTTAGAAGATTCGCTCATTGGTATCGTACATCTCTTACGCCATATTCATATATTAGTTATATTTGGAAAAATATTGAGCATGTTGTTATGAACACCTACACACGTGCACCGGGAGAGTTTAATGTAGTTATTACTTGCGAGTAGGTTGGACTCACCTTTCATGGACACTCTCTTTTCAGTGCAGCACAGATAGTAGGATTGCACACAGGACCTTTTTATTATGCACTTGAATATCTAGAGAGTAGTTTTTATTTTGAGAGATTTATGTAGTGAGGATTGGGTTGTATTACTTTCAGTCATTCGTTACTTTTTCATATATTTGATTAAGTTAGATATTCAAATTTTTTTATTTAATGCTTTAGATGGCTCGCATTTATCGGCTTACACTACATATTTATGGTGTGTATTGGGGATTCGTTCCCGATCGCACCTCGAAATCTGTGTTGGCACTAGATGTGCTAGACCCATGTCGTGGGGCGTGACAAATTGGTATCAGAGCTCTAGGTTTTGAACCTTTGGGAGATTGTGAGTATAACCTAGGATTTAGGCGACATCTAGAACACTAGTCAATACACTTAGATGAATAGGATACTTAAATGTATCGTGTTTTATTTTTCTATTATTTGTTATTAGTGCTGTGTTAATCTTCCCGGCTACTAGAGCCGACTATGCAGTGAGATCATCCTGACCTAGTCGGAGTTTATTAGGTTTTGAGAGATATTGCCAGTCTACTAGAGTAGACTGTGTAGCGAGACAGAGCTAGAGAATGGACTCAGATGTTTGGTTTGATTTGAGAATTCAAACTCTTGAAACTACCTACCTTCGTGGGTACCTCAGATCCTATGGAAGCCGACAGATGGCTATGGATCTAGAGAAGACCTTTTAGGTGTTTGATTGTGATGACATGTAGAAGAGACGCTTGTAGTATTTATGTTATCGGAGAGGTAGAGCATTGGTGGCATTAGGTCACCACGACGGAGGATGCAACAGAGATGTCTTGGGATACTTTCCAGCGAAAGTTTACTGAGAAGTATTTCCCTAAGACAGTGCGAGATCAGAAGGCCGCATAGGTCAATAGCTTGGTTTAGTGAGCCTTGACTGTTAGTCAGTACGAGGCTAGATTTGCAGAGCTTTCTAGGTTTGCACTATACATGGTAGCAGAGGAGATTCATCGGACTCGTAAGTTCGAGCATGGTCTTATTCTGTCTATTCGGAAGATGGTAGTGTGATACAGATTGAGGATGTATGCTGAGGTTCTTGACCACGCATTATCGAGCATGATAATCTCATTTTTCAGAGATCTAGGGAGCAACAGATAGAGCAGAAAGGGAAGGCCAAGTCTTTTCCTCAACAAGGCTAGGATCAGAGGCAACAATGGAAGCGATAGAGGACTACTACCACGACAGCCTTCCGACGGCTATGGTACCAGCACATGTAGTACATGCGGAGCCTAGGAACTTCGCGGGGCAATGCTATAACTGTAAGGAAAGAGGACATTTGGCTAGGAACTATCCTAAGCCTCAGATAGAGTGAACATGGTAGGGCATTTGTAATGATGCAAGGAGATGCATGAGTAGTTGGAGAGTGGTGCCAGGTACATTGATTGTTTACCATTCTCTTGCTAGTGTTTTGTTTGACTCTGGAGCCACCCATTCGTTTGGATTATCTGCTTTTCTGATTGCTTTGGGGATAGAGCTAGAGCATTTGAGTTGTGGTTTCTCTATGGTGACACCTTTGGGGAGATCAACGACCCTTAATCGGATATGTCGTGCATGTTCAGTCAAGATAGAAGAGTTTATTTTGCTAGCTAACTTGGTTGTCTTGAAGATACGAGAGTTTAACGTCATCTTAGGTATGGACTAGCAGGCAGCTTACCATGCCAAGTTAGACTATTTTGAGATGACAATTACATTCTCTATTCCATTGTAGCCTTTGTAAATAATCTTTTCATATTCTAGTTTGGCAAAGATTCCGTGTAACATAAAAACATTCATGTAACCTTACTTACGAGCACCAGTATAATGTGAAGATGTCGTGGTATGCATATTTCGTTGACTACGTGAAGACAAGAAGACAGAGACATCAAGGATCAGACGGTTGACGACAGGAGTCATCTGAGTAACTACCAATTTTTCTGTTATAGATCGTGTACGCTCGCTTAGAAAGGTAAGTGACTTAGTGGCCATAGGAATAGGTTTAAATGAATAAAATATAGTCAAACCTAGTCATTGGATAGACCCGAGTCTAAGTCAATATTATTGACTTCTGGGAAAGTCCAATCAATTGGATATTTGGGCCAATCGATTGGACAAACGCCAATCGATTGGTGACCTTTGTTAAATCGATTGGAATCTACGATACAACTTAATTAAAGCCCAATCAATTGGAGATCTTTGTTAAATTGATTGGAGTCTACGAAATAGAACTTAAATCAAAGTCAAATCGATTGGAGACCACTGTTAAATCGATTAGAGCTTACGGGATAGAAACTTATTGAAGTCCAATCGATTGGACTATGTACAATCGATTGGATTTATGAAGGAAAAACCCATCCGTACAAGACCAATCGAGTAGACCCAAAGCCCAATCGATTGCACCTAGAGTACATTTGATTGGACTTTACACGGATTGAGTCTTTCTCTGATCCAAAATTCTAATTCCCACTCTCCCACTTTCTAAATGATTCTGGGCTACGAATTTTATAAATATAACTCCTATCTGACTTTACAAAACACACTTCTACACTTTAAAATATAGAGAAGAAAGTTTTATTTATCAAGAGTGTCCATAAGAAGAGCGAAAAGCCTTTTAGTTCTCATAAACATCTTGTGAGCTTTTCTCTTCTAGATCAAAGCCAAAAGCTTGATCTCTTACTTAGCTTAGGTCTTCCACATAGAAACTTGACTTAGTAGTCTGAGAGTACCAGTGCGTCTCAACACTATTTGAGCGACTTAGGGTTCAGGGTGTACTGAATCCTTCACCTTCAACAAAGGCTAGAGAGTTGAGAATCAAGATCGGAGTAGCTTATCGAAGGTACATTTGGGGTGTACTAAACTGAACAAGCGGACAAGGCTTCTTGGCTGGGAGGCCGCGCGTGGATTCGTAGCGCTGATTCAGAGGACATGGATGCATTGGCAATAGGCCTTGGCTAAAGTTGGAAGCTGCATTTGCAATGGTGCTGCGTAGGTAACCTTTGTTTTGTTTAACTTTCTAGTTAGTGATACTTTTCGTCTGGATGTGGTCCCGTGGTTTTCCTTGGCTAAGGTTTCCACACTAAAACTCTTTGTCATGTGGATGTTTGATTGTTGTTTCCGTTAAATCTATTGATTAGACCAAACGACGAAAAGACAATATACCACGGAGGTATATTTGAATTGAGTCGGTTGTGATAATCATTTTTATCAATCAACTAAGACATGCGAGTTTATCACCTTACCTTGACCAGTAAACTTGTGATAGGTTAGATTAATTTTTGAATAACCTAATGACCCCTCCTTTCTTAGTATTTCTGATTAAAGAGAACGTACCATTATTGTTTTTCAATTGGTATCAGAGCGGGCTCACTCATTAAAGGTTTAATCACCCGAGTGAGTTCCTACGTATAGTCTATTTTCTTTTATATTTATAAAGATGCTGAAAGAAAGGTTCACTGTGAATAGTCATAGTGACTCAGATAGTGAAGATCAATGTGATCTTTATACTGCTTATCAAGAACTATATAAAGAAAGCCTTAGACTGACCAAAGCAAATAAAAAATTGACTAATAGAGTTGAATTTCTTGACTCTGAAAATTCTACTTGTAAACTAGACAATAATGAATTATCTGTACTAGTTGGTCAGCTTAGGGAAGAGAAGAAATCTCTTCAAGAGAGAAACAAGTTCTCGGAATGCTAATTCCAAATTTGTACGGATGCTAAAATATCTTTTGAAAGTGAACATAAAAAATATGAAACTATTTTTAGATAGCTTGAAGGAGAGAAAACTGCCTCCAAGACAAAGTTAAATTTCTTGAATCTGATTATTAAGAATGTCTTGAGAAGAGGAAGTCACTTGAACTTGATCTAGTTGTTGACAATGAAATGTGGATCGCTACAAAAATCACGACCAAGGGACGCAAAGACCGACTGCCGACGCATAACCACAAATGTCATTTCTTCAAGAGCAGAGGACTTGGGGAGGGTATTTTACTAGGGAGATGAGCCCATACGGTTGTGTAAGAGATGAAAATACACAACCGTATTTATTCAGTCAGAAATAACACAACTGGTGCGGATTTCCAAAAAAATGAAGATGGTCAGTTTTGAGCAGAACCAGCCCAATTCTCCGAGAAGTAACTACATACAGTTGTGTAAAACATGTAGATAAACAACCGTATGTCCTCAGATTTGACAGATCAGGGTTAGATTTTTGCATAAAGGGCATGCCTCGATTTCTGAGCCAACCACCCACATATCAAAGAAACTAATTGAATACAGTTATGTAGAAAGGAAGGCTACACAACCGTATGGAGTCAGATCTGGAAGATCTATGACTGAAAATGAGATAAAGCACATGTGCCATTTTCCTCGAGATTCGTGAAAGGGAGCAGAAAACTAGGGACATAAGGTTGTGTAGGACCCCCTTCTACACAACCGTATGTAATTATATTTCCAAAAATACCCCTCATATCCCCAGAAAAGCACCCATGCCATTTTCCTCGAGATTTGTGCAGGTGATTCAAAAAGTAATGATATACGATTGTGTAGGACCTCCTCCTACACAACTGTATGTAGTTAGATTTTCAGGGAGAGTTCTCATTTTTTCAAAAAAGCACATGTGCCAGTTTCTTGAAAAGCATGCAGAATCTGCCAGAGTTAGTGCCATACGGTTGTGTATCTCTAGGAACCCTACAACCGTATGTAATTAGTTTTTAAAGATTATTTGTAATTTTTCATTATTTTAATAATTTTTTCCTTATAAAGGTGAGTTTGCAACATGTGCAGACCCCTCCCCAGAACTCAATAAATAGAAGACTCTAGGGACAGAAAAAGAGATCTTCTATTGTTTTGTGATAAGGCTATACTCTGTCGAAATTCATCTAGAATTTGACTTAGTATTTTCCTTCAGTGTATGTGAGATTTACCGAAGAAATACAGAATCTCAAGGTTAGATATCCTGTGCAACGCTAGTGAAAAGGTAATCCCTAATGAACTATACCGGATAGATGTTCCTCTTCTAAGGATTCTATGCTGGGTTACTACACGATTAATGTTGAGTGACATACTCCCCATCTTGAGGGGAATGGACTGAAGCAAGAGAACAAGCCTATCCTTTGTGGGTCCAGGGGATTCCACTTAGGGTCGAAAAACGGTTAAGAATCCGGCACCTAAAATGTTATGGAGTTGTCCTGCTGCATAGACATTTCTGTAACATCATTTTAATGAACCTATTAATGTTATTGATATCTAGAGATTTTCTCTCCATTTTTTAAAAATAGGACGCCAAAAGATAACTAAGGACTAATTGAATTACTTCCCTTTGAGACCGCTTGAGTAGATGATGACTCTCCTTAACAATGTTTGAAACCGTTGGATGCATTTTGGACATTCCCCAGTCCTTCAGTGTGCTAGGCTGAGGGACCTATTCAGCATGACTAGATTAAGATCTCCTTCTTGGGGAATGACGAACTGGAAGCAACCTTAACCAATCAGCCCCTTATTACGTTTGTGGTTGTTCAAAATGATGGTGTTAGTGAAGGATAGTTCAGTCAAGTTCTGTTGTATGAAATGGATGCCATTACGTTTGTGGTTGTTCAAAAGAGACAACACACACCGCATTACCACTCTCACGGACTAACAGAGACTATCCATACCTTGGAAGCCCTAGAAATGACACAAGCACACACTCCACCCACTTCTAGTCTCATGTGTTGCCAAATTGTGCACGACAATATGGCGCCATTGCCAGGGACCTGTACTACTTATTCTTTGCTTTAGTCCCTCCCACCAAGGGATGGGGGGGTGGGGTATTTTCACTGGTTTGATGAACTGATTTTTGATGAATTGATTGGATGAATGGATTTTGTGTAATCTCATATTTGGCGTGCACGCATCATGCAATCCAGCGAACTATTATTGTATTCCGATTTTCTCACTATGAAGACGCATTTTCACTAATTTGACATGTCCACGTCACGTGTCCCATAATCTACTATACAAGAAGCATATGAATTAAGGTTGTTTGAAATCTAATAATGAAGCAATCATTAAATCGGCGATGATAGGGAAATGCGAATCCATGTAGGATCCTGTACCCGTGGGACTCGTGTTTCTTTACTCTCTGAACCTGCTCAATTCTAAAGTTGCCCCGACATCCGAAAGGGTTAACATTGGATAGAAGGGGTCAATTCTATCAATAAGCGATTCTTTAAACCTTCATTAAAACATCCATTTTCCTCGATTGTTTTAAAAATTGGATTTCGTGTTTGTTTCGCCTTTTTCAATGAGGTAGCGTAACCCCATGTGTTAAATCTCAAAAGGGTATATATTTTCATAAAATGATGATTTTAATACTTTGTAACAAGTTGATCTTTTTGAAAAGATTTTTACCATAGAAAACTGTCATGTTTTAAAAGTGAATTTTATTCTTTTTTAGAAAATATAGGCTTAAAGCCACTCCGAGATGGAGATTTTCCTATAATTATACCTCAATGTTTTGAAAAATGGCCCTTCCGGTAACGTACACATGGGTTTTTATGCCTAAAAAAACGTATGTTTGGAAGTATGCCCTTCTGTGATTGATCGTGAAAATGGGTTTTTATTCCTAAAAAAATGTCATGCTTTGAGTGCTTTGAACCATCTTTTTCGTGCGGTTGTTTTATCCCGTCGCACCTTTAGAAACTTTATTGGGGCCATTATCCCCCACCTTTAGAAACTTCGTTGGCGCCGTTATCCCCCACCCTTAGAAACTTCACTGGGGCCATTATCCCCCACCTTTAGAAACTTCATTGGGGATACTACCTTTAGAAACTTTATCGGGGCCGTTATCCCCCACCTTTTAAAACTTCATTGGGGCCGTTATCCCCCACCTTTCAAAACTTCATTGGGGCCGTTATCCCCCACCTTCTTAACAACAAATTCGAGGGCATCTCCCTACTGTGAACTTGCCAACTTTCGGAATGTGTTCGCATAAGTTTGAATTGAATGCTGTTTGGATGTGTTGTACATAATTTACATGAACTGATATTTGCATGTACTTGGTGTAATTGAAGATGAAGGAGATTCTGGTCAAAAGATTGTTGAATATTTCATTTCATTTCAAAGAATTTACATGTATGTTACTAATCAGAGTCAGCCTTTGACAAAAAATATAAAGGCTAGACATTACAATTGTTCTCTTACAGATATACATGTATGGGAAATGTAAGACGTCAAGAAGAGTCAAAAGCCTGCGGCACAGAAGATGTCTTCCACTAGTTCCCTTCTTGCGTCCACCTTTGGGCGTTCAAGGCTAATCCCCTCGGAGATTTCTGTCATGACTTTTGCTCTTTCATTAGCAGACGACCTGAGCCTATTTAGCTTCTGCTTTACTACGGCCAGCTCTGTCTCGGCGTCTACTTCACTCTTGAGAATCTTTAGGTAGGGGACTAGCAGCTTTCCCTCCTTCACCTGTTCATTACACATTTTTCCACCAAAAGTTAGTGCCCAATAGCAAATTTTTACCCAAGTCTTACCCAAACTTCAGTTCAACTATATCACTCCCTACCTATCCCCATGAAACCTTGTCCATCGAGTTTCAGCGAGTCTAGTACTGCCTGCCAGCCCTTGTCCAAAGGGGCATCTGCTCCCTCCATGTGTATCTCCTATACGGTTGGCAGGCTCGACACGCTTCTACTCCTGCATATGAGTTCTAGTTAGCATAAAGCGACAGTTGTGAAAAGCGGGCATATTGATACATAGCTCTCCATTTTCAACTTTGCACATGCTTTGTACATTAAATTAAAACATTGTAGCAATTACAAAAAAAAAACCTTGAGTTCATAACGCCTTACCTCACTCAGCAATAGAACATCACACCTTTAACACAATCCTTGATCTGCGGAAGGGGTCTCACTTCAGCTTTTCCCCACCCTCTTGGCCATTACCTGCATTGGCTACTGAGTGATATCTTGCTCTCCGTCCGCTGTAATCTCTACAATGGCAGGTTCATTATCGTGTTCTCGGGCTGGTACTAGAGCAGGCCTATCGGCTTCCGAGACCTCTCTTGGCGTTTCTCTTGGCATCTCAAAGTTTCATTTATATACATGGTACCCCCAGCTAATTTTCTTTTACCGACTTTCACTTTCAGCGCCATTTTCTTCTTGTTTGTTTCCAACTTATCTCCGTCAAGTAGTTTCACGTGATCGTCCACTCATGCCGCTATGTGTATTTTTCTTCGAACCCAACCCTGCATACATGATGGAAATTGAATCAGATTTCAAAATTTTCTCTTAGAACCGTTAATTTTAGGATCTTAGTTCGGTTGACTGTTTCATGGGAATGATGGGAGGAATCACCCTTTTATTAGTCTCTGAAAAAAGAAAAAAAAAAACCTATTTTCGACTAAATCGTCTATTCCAGACCAATTTTAGCGTGGTTTCTTCCCAAATTTTGAGGGAATTTTCGTCTTCCCCCTATTTCCATCCCCTAGAATCTCACCAAACGTTTTCCCCTCGTTTGGGCGATTTCGGATGCCTTTGGTTCGGTTTTCTAATCCCCTAACGCCCCAAAATCATATTTTCTTGGTGCATTCGTGCACACTTAACCAAATTTCCCCAAATTTGAAAGGTGGGTCATTTTTACCCCCTTAACATTCCACTAAATTTTTGCTGCCTATCTCCCCCTCATTTGGGAGATCTCACCAACCCTTGGTTCGGCCTCTTAGGGCGTTTTTCACCATTTTTGCGTCATTTGTCATCCATTTTTCCTCTTTTGGGCCATGTAATAATTGTGCCCAACTCCACATCTCCAAGTACCGACAATGACATGTTTGGACAAAACAAGCCTGCATCATCATCATCCATGACATCTATGATAATCCTATACATGTCTATACTAGGGGAACCTCCTCTCATCATCCTCTCAGTGGCAACAATCCTACCACCGAACGATAACAACTCACAAGGCATCTCCACTCGTGAAGATAGAACTACCGTAGCTTTTTCAAGTGGTGACGATCGCACATTCGATTGCACCCATGACTATAAACAAGACATTAAAAGAAAACAAACAATTAAAAGTTATTTTTTATTTCAAACATAATAGAATGTACTGGAAACAACTAATGAGAAATGAATTCATACATGAGAGGTGGCAGAATCAATGGAAAATGACCTACGTGGCCCCAGAGCATTAATCTGTTCTCTTAGATCCCCCATCATCTGTCTTTGAGTAGTAATTTGTAGCCTCGGCTCAGTAATCATTTGTCCTTGAGTAGAAATCTGATCTTGAAGAGAAATGTGCGTCTTCTTCTCTTGCTGAAGTTGATCCCTAGCAGGAGCTGAAGATAAAAGAGAGCTCCTAGAAACACCGATACCCATGCCACGTACACAACCCTTTCCCTCAGGACCAAAAACTTGTGCAATAGGATCATGGTCTAGGTCTAAGCTAGTGCTAGAGGGGTCGCTAGCAACAATTGCTTTTATTTGTTCCTGTAAAAGCAATACTAAATTGAATATTTAAAGTTGCATTTATATTGAAAAAGACTATCAAATTATAATATTCACCAGTTTATTCGTGATCTCCAGTGTAGGGCAAGACCTATCTTTACGAAAATGAGTAGCCAAGAACACATCTGTCCTAGTGACGATGGCAATAGGATCCCTCTTTTTCTGTTAAGGATATACAAGGTATAAGCAAAACATAATATTTCAATGAATTACAATAAATTAATATGAAACACAAATTACCAAAGCCTCTGCTGTTCTTGCTGCACCTCGTCTACCAGATGTGTGTGGGGCTTTCATAGACTTTCTCGCAGACTTGCATTTCTTCCGGCAAGCTTGCATCTCAAGGGTAGACTGGCTACCAACAAATTTGTCCCAGTCTTCTAGTCTAACACCTCGTGGGCATTTTTTCTTTCTTTCCTCATATGTATCATACATATCATAATGTTTGGATCGAAGTTGATACTTGAATTGTCTCCAATATTTGTTAGCTCTTTGGAAGATAAGTTTTTTGTATGCTGCGGTAACAGTATATTCATCCTATTGGAAGATTAACAGATTAATAAAACTGCAAATTGAATGGCACGCAAGTAGAACTGAAATGAATAACAACCTAACTGTGATGAGCTTCCAAATCCTCTCCTTGATGTAATTAGGCACATCTCCCCAGTCTTGATAGAAAATAGGACAATGTGTCCATGTAATTGAACCAAGGTCACTGGCAAAAGATGTCAAATGTTCTCCAATAGGTTGTCCATTATCATTGAAATGAACAATTTTCATTTGCTTGAAGGAACCTAAAATAATCAAATAATAATGTCAACAACCAGTAAAAATAATAAATATCACACATGTATAAAATGTTGGTAAATATCACACCTTCACTGGAACTAGAGGTCGCAAGAGAAGGTCCTGAGACATCTTGAGATGCACTCGGGCACTGATGGCTCTCCATGGCTAACATGGATCCTGAAATCATGCTAAAATGAAATATACTACAATTGTTATGAAACCAATTAACTAACATAGTGTTTCTATAAAATATATTACAAAACAATATTCTTAACAAAATGATATTATACTTGGGAAAACATAATACAATTGTTTTGAATCAATTAATCAATCTCCACCCATGATCCTTCATTGCTTTCTTCCCCTTCATCCAAAATCTCCTCTACTAATGTTGTCATGAAAGCATCTCCTTTCATTTTTGCCTCAAAAACCAAAGGATTTTGATAAGCATCCACATCCCAGGTCAATCTCTTTGGAGAATCCAAGACAACATACCAATCATCTCTCGTTGGATCCTGGCAATAGAAGACTTGAGATGCTTGAGACGCATGAATAAAGGGCTCATCATCTTCCTTTGAACTTCTTCTAAACTTCTTCAAATTGACAAATGTTAAGTTCGTTTCTGGATCAAGTACACATCCATTTATTTTATCTTCTATTTGCACCCAATCACAATAGAATACCGTTTGTTTGAAGTCATAGTAATTCAGTTCAAGAATTTGTTTGACGATCCCATAATAAGTAGATTCTTCTTCCACAAGGTTCTTATCTTTTGCACTTGCCCTAAATTTAGTCATAGCTTTCATGGTGACCCCGCTGTTTTGTGTTGTCTTGTTCATCTCTGATTCCGCTGTATAAAACACATATCCATTCGCTCGATATGCACTATATGACATAGCTTTAAAGTCTAAACTGTCAGCAAGCCTCTTCAAAGTAGACATTTCTTCTTTTTCTAACTGTTACGATGATAAGGAAAGTGTTAATTTTGTTTTACGTGATCTATGTGATACCTAACGCGAACAATACATTCAACATTCAATAAATAACATATCTATACCTGTTGTCTTAACCAAGGAATGAAATCCATCGATCTTTCTATTGCCATGTTGCCCTTCCATTTTTTAGTATTGGTTGTGTGGCCGTGAATGTATGCATTGTACCTCCTGTGCATACAACGGTATAGTATCAACGAAAAATACATGTCCATGGCTCAATGTAATAATCAAGTGGACTAGATTATACTTACTCCTTCCATTCAGCAACACCATAAAAACATTGCAAAACCCATCTGCGCACTTGCTCGTATTGCACATGATCAAGAATATACTCCTTACTCTTTTTATCAAGAGGTTGTTCACTAGAACATGCATCATCATCATCCATGAACGTCCCTCGTCCTCGTTTATGGGTTCCATTCCTACCATTTGGCATGTAGTCCATGCAGTACAATATTGATTCCTCTATTAGGCGGCCTTCTGCCATACATACTTCTGGGTGTGTTAGATTCCTTACATACCTTTTGTATGTTCTCATCATCCTGATACATGACATCAATCATATATCACTTTAAAAATTTATTATCAAAATGCGACAACTCATTCAAATATTTTACTCACCGCTCAAAAGGATACATCCATCGATATCTGACAGGCCCACAAACTAGTGCCTCCTCTGCCAAGTGCACAACAAGGTGTGTCATCAAAATAAAAAATGAAGGCGGAAAGTACTTCTCAAATACACATAGTGTTTCGATAACATGTTCTCTCGCACACATAAGCTCATCACGAGAAATAACCTTAGAACAGAGGATATTGAAGAATAATGACAACTGTAGAATAGCGGCACGTAAGGGCTTATGTTTCTTAAAGGCGTGCATTAGTAGTACTGGTAACAATTGTTGCATTATAATGTGATAATCATGTGATTTGAGATTCTTGATTTGAACATCCTCCATGCTCACATGATGTTTCCAATTGGAGTTGTATCCAATAGGGACCTTTAACACGTGCAAGGTTCGACAGACTAGTTCTTTCTCTGATCGGGATAGAGTGAAAGGAGCCTTTGGCAAAAACAACCTGTTGCCCTTTTCTATCGGCCACAAGTTTCTCTTTATTTTCATAGACTTCAGATTTTGACGAGCTTGAAGACCATCCTTGGTCTTGTCCTTCATATCCATAATTGTGGCAAGGAGATTCTCTGTCACATTTTTCTCTACGTGCATCACATCTAGATTGTGACGAATAGGCAAATCCTATACAAATGATAAATAAATGTTAAAATATAAACGATGCATCCCACTATATGTTAAATAAGCTCAAATTTCTTTTACCTCACCTTCCAGTATGGCAAGTCAAATAGGATCGATATCTTTGACCATGCAGTAAAGCCATCCTCATCATCTGCACACCTTTTTCTCTTCTTGTGTGACACTTTTCCAAATTTTGTTTCAAGATTTTCTACTTTGCTTAGTACTTGAGAACCAATCAAACGCCGGAGAGCCCTTGCATGTTCTTCCTTCCCATTAAATTGCGATTTCTAGTTCCTAAAAGGATGGTCCATTGGTAGGAATCTTCTATAGCCCATTGAAAGTAGGATTTTTCCGCGTCGTTGGATCGGAAACCCTAATTTCAACCAAATTTGTAATTATCCGATTATCCTGCAAAATACAACTTTATATAGGGATTCATGTCGGATGTCGATCCGCATTCGGGGTTAGGGTACGCAATTTTAGAACAAAGAATGACACGGAAAATGCTGAGAAAATATAGGAGAGGTGAGAGTGGTGGAGAAAATTGATTTTTTTTTTTTAAATATGCATTAGTTGGAGACTAGATCAAACATGCTAACAACTCGAACAAATTGAAACGCAATGATAAATAAATAAAAAAAAAAAAAACTAATCAATCTTTTTATTGAAATAAAAAAAATGTTTACAATGCTAAGAGATTAATTAAACTAACTAAAATAAAATAAAGCAACATTAATCCGAAAGAGAATAAAAGACGAATTTAGAGAGATAAACTAGAGAGAAGTCTAGAGAGAGAAAGTGCTAGGTAGATCTAGAAAGAGAGAAAATAGAGAGAGAAAGGACTAGAGCTAGAGAGAGAAATTGCTAATTTGATGACTTACCTGATAAGGAAGTTGGAAGTGAGTGGTGGTGATGTTCCATGGCATGATGTGTTGGTGATAGAGGCTGGGGGCGTGGGATTGATGTGCGTGAAGATGAAACAGTGGTGGCTGGGCCGCTTATGGAGGTGCTGTGGGCGGTAGATGAAGATGAAGGACGCTGAAATTGTAGGTACGTAGCAGGCGGTAAAGGCTTGGACAGGTGAGGGCGTCCTTCCCTCCTTCTTCTCTTCTCTTCTTCTTTCTCTTTCTTTCTTTCTCCTTTTTTTTTTCTTTTTTTTTTTTTTTTTTTTGAATTGAGGAAAGAGGAAGTCATGGATGGACTGCACTATGGAGGGATCAGTTTTAGTTTAGAGATCTTGGGAGCGGTAGCGATGAAGATGATGGCTTGGTGAGCAATGAAGGACGGCTGGTGCTGTGGTCGTTGATGGCTGAGGCAGTGGAGTGGCTGGACCTGAAGTGAAACGGTGGTGGTTGGTTCGTGTGGAGATGATGGAGGCGGTAGTGGTGAAGGCATCTTGGGAGTGGAGGTACAGGGGTTGTGGTCCGGTCTTGAAGGGAGATGCAGCAACGTCTTAGGTGAGGTTGCAGGTAGGAAAGGGAGAAGAAGACCAGTTCGGCCGGCTGGAGTTGCAGACCTGCAGCTCCGGTAATGGAGGCGACGGAGAAAGAAGGTTGCACGGTGGTTGAGGGGAGCAACAGCTCATCCAATGGTGGAGAGGGTTGGACTGTAGGTTGAGTGGGTGGTGCTCCAGCAGCAGATGACCAAGAAGGAGACTCTCCTTCTCCTCTTCTTCTTCTTCCCCCCCTTCTTCTCTCCTCCTTTTTTTTTTTTCTAGTTTTCTCTTTTTAGGGAGAGATGGTGAGGACGGTTTCAGATTGAAGAGCTTGAAGGCTTGAGGGAGAGAGGAGAACGTGTGGAATGGGGCAGAGAGATGGGGGCGGTTGTGAGGTTCAGAGGAGAGGGGTGTTGATGATGGTGAAGGACGGTGGTGGTTGCAGCTGCAACAGTTCACCGGAGTTGCAACCTGCAACTCCGGCTTGGCTTGAGTATGGGTGCTGGCTGGAGGTTGTTTTCTCTCCAAGAGAAAACGTGGAGAATGGTGGAGCTGTCTATGCTTGGAGATGGAGGTCCGTGGTGTGGGGCGGTGTGGTGATAAGAATAGAATGTGGGAACCCCAAAAAAGTGAACGTCCCCCTCCTTTTTTTTATGAGAGATGTTTCTCTCTTTCCTTTTTTTTTTTTTTTTTTTTTTAATGTGAGGGAAGTCGCCTCCTTTTTGAAAATGGAAACATTTCCCTCTTAAAAACCAGCAAAAAAAATCTTTCTTTTCAATCGAAGAAGCTTTCCAAAACTAATACTACCATTTTGGTTTTCAAACATTCCTTACCGTCCAAAAATACTTGCAATATAATATTTGAACAACCATAAATCTTTTATTTCCAAAAGTTTTTCCATTTTTAAAACAAAATAAACATTAATGGAAAGTCCCCTCTTTTGAAATAATTCCCATCCTCTTTTGAAAGTATCTTCTTTTATTTTCGAAAAATGTCCTCATCCGCCATGTGGCATTGGCCATGCCTTTTTTGAAGAATTTGAGCGAGGCCGTGGGTCAATGATATTGGGCCCATATCTTTAGTTTGTCCATGGCCCGTATGATTAGATATGGAATGATGAGAGCCACTGAATTCTAAGATGGTGAGATGGATGATTAGATGGTGGATGATTGAACTGATGATCAAACGGTGATAATCGGCCAATGTAGGCCACAAGATAGTGGTCTCGAAAGGAGAGAGGATCGGACGATTGAGATTTGAGAGTGGAGAGAGAGGAGAGAGAAATTATTAAAAAAAAATAAAGAGAAAATGCTAACAGAGGGTTTTGAACCCTGATCTTTGACTTGGTCTCCTGCATGCTTTATGAACTGAGCAAGTCCTCATCTTGTATTAGTTGAGAAGCTTTAATCTCCTTAGTCTCTTCTTTGAGGGCTTGTTTCTCATTCTGTCTTGATCTTCTCTCTAGCTTTTTCGACTTATCTGGTTCTCCTATCATTTGACCTGTAACTTCTTATCCTGGCCCATTGGCTCTTGAGCTTTGATCATAGGTTCTGGCGGTTGATTGTGGGCCCGCATGCCATCAAAGTTGCCTAATTAGTGCTCTTGCGATAGAAAAATCGCGTAATGAGAATGACTTCGCATGTGGATCAAATAACTGCGTATGAATGCATGCGAATATACCATTTTAACTAGAAAAGTGTGTTCTACGGAATGAGAGAAACTCTGACGTAGAAATATTGATAAAAAATGCAATTTTACGTAAAAAAGTGTGACAATGCTAGAAGGATAATTGCTTAAAATAAACACTTTTGAGTGAATATCACAACCCCCAACCAGCATATTGCCAATCCTTGGCAATTAGTGCGAAATACATGAGCTCGGAAGGGTATCGTATATGCTGAAAACTTGTTCTCATTACTCAGAAAAGCTCTGTTTTGTCAGTTCATTTCAAGGGTGCAAGTGATCATTCAAGAATTAGAACTTAGTCAGTAAAATGTAGCACATCTACTAGTAGATATTTGAACCAAAGATTACTCAGACTCAGCGTGTGTGTGTGCTCAACATCATCCCTATCTGGCAGTTAGATTCTCTGATCACCTACAAGATTATATGCCTCGACCTCAATTCTCACTTGTATACCACTCAGAAGTAAATCACACAGAAATGGTTTTATTCTTTTCTCTCAAGTTATATGTGAGGAGATAGATGTTTGAAACTTGCAATATCTCACATACTTATCTAGAAATGAAGACACAGAAGATTCAAAAGATCTCATGATTGGAATGTCATATTACGCAAGAGTGTCGGATCAAACTCTATAGTCTCTCTTCTTCATTCTCCACATTTTGTGATGGTGCTAACCTAGAATCAAATAGGGCTTGCCCTGGGTTGTATAGAGCTTAGGAAAAGGTTAAAAGATGAGGGCCTTCAGGGATTCGAAAGTTCTGAGAGGGCATCTTACTTTTCTTTGCAGCGTTTCCCGAGGGTGGTGATACCAATTCCTTGATTTCTCATTCTTCTCCCTTTTTACTTGTTCATCTTCTTAACTTTTGTTCTACTAACTTTCTTTTTCTATTTCTCTTTTATTTCCTTCTTTCTTTTCTTTTCATATTTCTTTTTTGCTTGATCCACTTCTCTTTCTTTTCTTTTCTTGCTTTCTCTTCATGTTGCGATCATACCAAAAATTATTTTATCCCTCTCAGAGGTAGGTGCTTGAGTTGTGTTCATTTTGGGGATTGGATTTGGTTGATGGGTTATCAAGAAAAGGTTTTCATCATAAGGCTCAAGAGGGTTTCCAATGATGTAGATGTTAGGTAAGCCAAAAATGTCTGATTGGGGTAGAAAGATGGCCTATATCATTTTTTAGGTTTTACACTTTCGTCTGTGATGTCTCGAATGGATAGAGAGAAGGTTCTTTTTGTAATGATCCGTCTTTGACGTCACTCCAAGTTCTATGACCAAAGCAAGGATTAATGAGATCTTACAAGGGAATAGTTGGGGACTAAAAAAAATGTGAGTCATCTTGTGACTCAGAGTTATTTATATCCCTCAGAAGTGAAGAGAGGCTCAAACGCTTACTGGGTTAGGTCTCCACAGTTGTTCTTCTTGGATCTCTAGATCGTCCAAACTATAGGAAGTTCTGATGTTGATTTGTGAAAAATTCTTGCTGAATCTGAGTTTTCCAAGAGTTTAACTCCACTGTAGTATTCTTCCACACCGAACTAAGAGTTAATAAGTGATTTTCTCAGTGTAGACATCCTTTTCAATGAATAGACTTAGCGAAGAGTTTTGATTCATCATTGTAATGATTTTTGAAAACACTGCTAAAATCAACAAAAGACACCTTGAAAACAGTCCAAAAATCATCCCAAAATGCATTTTTTTTAAGTCACATGAGATTTTGGTAAAGTACCCACCCCCAACCAAAATATTGCACCGTCCTCGGTGCTCATGACCAGAACACATAGTGAAAATGATAAGTTCATGATGCGAGTGTGAAGGGTGTTACCAATTCTGCCGGATATCAACAGTGGAAAGTACCAGAGTAGTACGAGAGTGATGCATGGACAGAAAATTATAGTAGTGATAAAGACAATGCATTGGACTCATGAGACTATAGGAATATCGGAATTGCCTTTCTGAAAGCACTAAGTTTTACGTCTTCAGCCAGACACAACGGGGGTGACAGGCACCCCCAACCAAGTTGGAGCACAGGAGACTGAGTGGATCATCAGTTGACATAGACAGGATCGATGAGATCGATCTCAAAAGTCTGAATGAACAATACGTCAAGTTCATGGAACTGTTTTAGACGCTGCCCATTGACCTGAAAAGAGGAGTGATCCTTGGGATCCTCAATAGTGATTGCCCTAAAGGGTGTGACTGCTGTGACCGTATAAGGACCGGTCCACCTAGATTTCAATTTCCCAGGGAAGAGATGAAGATGAAATTATAAAGAAGGACCTTCTATCCCGGATGGAACTCTTTCCTGAGGATGCTCTTGTCATGTATCCACTTCATTTTTGCTTTGTAATTCTTGGACAAGTTGTAGGCATCATTTCTGAGTTCTTCTAATTCATTCATTTGAAGTTTTTGCTCCTCCCCTGCAGAGTCGAGGTCGAAGTTGAGCTTCTTAATGGCCCACAGGGCACGATGTTCAATCTCTACCGGTAGAAGATAGGGTTTCCAAAGACGAGATGATAGGGAGACATATTGAGTGGTGTCTTGTAGGCGGTTCTGTACGCCCATAAAGCATCAGTGAGACGAGTAGACCAGTCTTTACGTGTGGTATTGACTGTCTTCTCCAAGATCTGCTTAATCTGACGATTAGAAACCTCTACTTGACCACTAGTCTGCGGATGATAAGCTAGGGCAACCTTGTGGGTTACCCCATACTTTTTCATTAATTTCTCGAATATCCTATTGCAGAAATGGGTGCCCCCATCACTAATGATGGCCTTAGGGGCACCGAAGCGGGTGAAGATGAACTCCTTTAGGAATTTGACCACTACTTTGTGGTCATTGGTCTTGGTGGGAATGGCTTCTATCCATTTGGATACATAGTCTACCGCAAGGAGAATGTACTCAAAACCATAAGAAACAGAAAAGGGGCCCATGAAGTCGATGCCCCAAATGTCAAAGATTTCATCGACCTGGATGGGAGTGAGGGGCATCATGTTCCTCTGGGAGATGCGGCCTAGATGCTGGCAATTAGGACAAGTTTTGCTATAGATTTGGGCATCTTTAAATAATGTGGGCCAGTAGAATCTGCATTGCAGAACTTTTTCTGCAGTCTTCTTAGTGCTGAAATGACCACCACAAGGTTGGTCATGACACGAGGACAAGATATTGAGTTTGTCCGACTCAGGGACACAGAGACGAATGATCTGGTCAGGACAGTATTTATACAAATAAGGGTCATCCCAAGAGTAGTACTTAACTCTTGCTAGGAATTGGCTTTTGTCCTATTTTGACCAATGTGAAGGCATTTCTTCGGTGACAAGGTAGTTGACAATGTCAACATACCAAGGATTAACAGAGATAGCGAACAGTTGTTCATCTAGAAAGGTCTCATGGATGGACTGGTTGTCGAAGGATGACTTTAAAGTCAGTCTAGACAAGTGATCAGCCACTACATTCTCAGTTCCTTTCTTATCCTTGATCTCGAGGTTGAATTCCTGTAGTAAGAGAATCCAGTGAATTAATCGAGGCTTGGTTTCCTTTTTTGACATGAGATAACGAAGGGCTGCATGATCAGTGTACACGACCACCTTAGTGGCTAAGAGGTATTGACGGAATTTATCAAGGGCGAAGACTACCGCCAGGAGTTCTTTCTCAGTGGTGGAGTAATTCATTTGGGCAGAGTTAAGAATTTTGCTCGCGTAGTAGATCACGTGTGACCTTTTGTCAACTCTCTGTCCTAGAACGACTCCTAAGGCGTAGTCAGAAGCATCGCACATTACCTCGAAAGGTAGAGTCCAATCCGGGGGACGGATAATGGGCGCAGTAGTGAGCTCAGATTTGAGACGCTCAAATGCCTTGACACATTCAGCATTAAAGTCGAAAGGACTATCTTTAGCTAGAAGATGGGATAGAGGTCGAGCGATTTGAGAGAAGTCCTTGATGAATCGCCTATAGAATCCTCCGTGTCCCAAAAAGGACCGGATGTCACGTACGGACTTAGGAATGGGCAAGGTCGAGATGATATCGATTTTAACTTTGTCAACCTCAATGCCCTGATGGGAAATGACATGTCCCAGAACAATGTCCTTCTTCACCATGAAGTAGCATTTCTCCCAATTGAGGACAAGTCGCTTGTCCTGACAACGTTGAAGTACAAGCCCTAGATGGTTCAGACAGTCATCAAAGGATGACCCAAAGACTGAGAAGTCGTCCATAAAGACTTCGAGGAATTTTTCCACCATGTCAGAGAATATGCTCATCATACGCCTTTGAAAGGTTGCGGGTGCATTGCAGAGGCCAAAGGACATGCGCTTGTAGGCAAAAGTGCTAAAGGGACAGGTGAAAGTTGTCTTCTTGTGATCCTCAGGGGCGATGGGTATTTGATTATACCCTGAGTAACCATCGAGGAAGCAGTAAGAGGAGTGACCTGCTAGTCTCTCCAACATTTGGCCTATGAAGGGTAAAGGAAAATGGTCCTTCCTAGTGTTGGTGTTGAGTCGTCGGTAATCGATGCAGACTCTCCACCCTTTCTTCAGGCGCTGGGTGACCATTTCCTTGTTCTCATTTTCCACAACTGTGAATCCTGCCTTTTTAGGGACGACATGAATAGGACTCACCCATTTGCTATCGGAGATGGGGTAAATGATACCTGCATCTAACAGTTTAAGGACCTCGTCCCGGACTACATCCTTCAAGACGGGGTTCAACCTCCTCTGGTGTTCTCGAGAGGTTTTGGATTCATCCTCGAGATAGATGTGATGTTGGCACACCGAGGGGTCTATGCCACGAATATCATCTATAGTCCAACCTATCGTAGATTTGTGCTCGTTGAGCAGCTCGAAAAGTTTCTTACGTTCACTCTTAGACAAAGCGGAAGCAATAATAACAGGGTAGGTTTCCTTAGGACCAAGATAGGCATAGGAAAGATCTGTTGGAAGTGGCTTGAGCTCCAATGTTGGAGTAGATAGAGTTGAAGTAGGTGTCACAGAAGACACGGATTGAAGAGGTTTGACTTTAGTGGGTAAAGGAAGGATGGGTTCTCTGGCCATGGTTATCAGAGGCTCGAACTCGATGAGTGGAGTGGGGATCTCTATCAGTGGAGCAGTCTCCAAAAGATCATTGAGATCAGAAATAGCTGACTCTGTTGCAAAGTCAGCTCCAAAGTGTTCTAGACACTGCTTAAGAATATCTTCGGTGGAGTCCGGGATTAGACTCTCAACGGCACACATTTCATCTGTCACTTCGCGATCGGCATCCTGTTGCATTAGACGAAAGATATTGACCTCAACTTTGAGGTTTCCGAAAGCAATGGACATATTTTCGTCCCGGCACCCGATGTGTGCATTTGCGGTAGCAAGGAAAGGACGGCCTAAGATGACCGGAATGCGGTTATCCTGACATGTCTCGGTGTCGAGAATGATAAAGTCCACAAGATAATAAAAGTCAGCGACTTTTACTAGGACATCTTCAATGATTCCTCTTGGAATCTTGATGGACTGATCAGCCAATTTCAGGGTGACATTGGTAGGCTTCATATCTTTCAGTCCTAACTGCTGATATACCAAAAATGGTATGAGGTTAACGCTAGCCCCTAAATCTAGCAAGGCAGTGCAGCTAAAGTTGTCTCCAATTTCACATTGGACAGTTGGGCTACCTGGATCCTTGTGTTTGATCACACTGTTGTGTTGAATGAACCCGGTAGCTTTTTTGGCCAAGAAAGCAGCTTTGGGTACATGCGAACGCCGCTTAACTGTGCACAAGTCCTTGAGGAATTTGGCATAGGAGGGGATTTGCTTGATAGCAGAAAGGAATGGGATATTGATCTGGACGTCTTTAAAAATGTCTAAGATCTTTGAGAATTGCTGATCCCGCTTATCTTGGACAAGTCTGTCCGGGAAGGGAGGCTTTACTCGACAAATGGATTTGTCTTTAGCCTTCGATTTTTGCACAGGGATATCTGATGTTGGTGCAGAGGTAGAAGAAGCAGAGGTAGGATTGGTACTAGTTTCCTCTGGACGAGTGATAGGTGCTTGAGATGGCACCGGCGGTGGTTGGACTCCCATGTCCACAGTTTTTTCCAGATCGTAGGGTGGTTACAGCTTGCACCTCCCCTTGACAATTCTCATTCTGGCTCTAAGATTGGGAACCGATCTGATATACTGCTCCTTTGGCATTTTCTTTTGGGTTAGCGATGGGTTGGCTAGGGAAGATGCCTTTAGCTTTCTCAGCTTCCAGGTTGCCTAAGCGTTGCTCTAAACGAAGCATAGATTGTTGTTGCTGTTGCTCTAGGCATTGCATAGATTGAGTAATGAGTTGAGCTAGAAGGTCCTCGATACCGGGTTTGGAGATCGACTGTTGGGGGGCAGCTAATGGGAGCTGAGGCACTAATTCGCGACTAGAACTCATCGGGGCATTATAGTTATAGGCTAGAGAATTAGTTGGGACAATCGGTTGGTTCTGAAAGGTCTGTGAGACTCTTTGCTGATTCTGAAATGTGCTCGGTTGTCCAGAGTATTGACCCTGTTGGAACTGCTGGTTCTGAGTAGATGGGTACTGACTCTGCTGGTACTGATCCTGATTGAATTGCCTAGTGGGTTGATTGAACCCAGGAGGATACATGCTCTGAGGTTGACGCGGAGGTTGAGCCGATGGTTGAGTAGACTGAGGTCTCCAAGAGAAGTTAGGGTAGTTTCTCGTGTCAGGATGATAAGATTGACTATACGAGTTCTGAGTGGGTGGTTTGTATGTGCTAAAAGCACAAACTTCTTCTTGAAGAGGATTTGACCATCCTTCATTCAAAGGACAATGCTCAGTAGTATGGGAGGGTTGCAGACAGAGGGTGCAGGATTCCATAGGGCTCTCGTGTCCCACATGCATGACTGGGGAAGAATGTTGAGTAGGCTTTTGTACTGACACAGCCAGTGCCGAAACTGACTTGCTCAACTCTTGAATGACAGATCGAAGCTCAGTATCAGCTGTAGCATCATGTCCCTTGGTTGTCCTTTGGACCGAAGTGGTTCGACTAAACTCTGAGTCAGTCGTCCAATGTTGAGAGTTTTCTCCTAACTCTCCCACGAATTTGTATGCATCGGTCGGAGTTTGGTGCAGGAATTTTCCTTGGCACATGGACTCTACCATGGTCCAGGACTCATCAGTAAGTCCCTTGTAGAAGACGTGGACAAGATTGCCCTTGTCAATGCTATGGTGGGGACACTTAGTCAGGTAGTCTTGGAATCTATCCCATGCTTTGAAAAATTTCTCATCGGACTTCTGTCGAAAGTCCTGGATGAGTTGCTTCATTTGGTTGGTCCGAGTCATGGGGTAGAATTTAGACATGAATTTGCCCACCAATTCTTTCAAACTGCTGATTGAATCAGCGGGTAAGGAGTAAAGCCAATCTAAGGCTCGATCTTTGAGCGAGAATGGGAAAACTCGCAGACGTACATTGTCATCATCAAGGTTCTGATTCTTGAAAAGTAGGATGACATGTTGGAATTCCCTAATATGGGAATATGGGTCTTCTCTTGGGAGACCACGAAAGGTTGACAGCATTTGGATCATCTGCGGCCTAATCTCAAACTGTACCGTCGTAGTAGGTGGTAGAATAATGCAAATGGGCGGATTAGTAGAGATAGGGGCGAACGTCCCGATAAGAGGTCGTTCGACTGCCATGACTACAAAGGTAGTAGTACTGGGGGAGGCGGGTGGGGAGAGAGATGGGGAAGGATTCAGTAGAGGATCCACTGTAGGTACGTGATTCTCAGATCGAATCAAGCGCTTGTTCGGACGAGTCTAAACGGGCATACGCTGATGAGGCAAGCTCTATACTTGGCAAAAAGTGGCCAGAGAGGAACACTATCCTAAATGATGCACACCAAGCACAGATAATCCTATTGTAAGCAATCAGGATATATTTTAGGAATTATCTTTGTTAGTTTTGGGGCTAGAGTAGATTATGACAGTGGGCGGACCACTGGTTTATCTTTTAACCGCCGGACTAACTGTTTTGCACTCAGAGGTTCTCACCAGGCTACACTCTTCAGAGCAAATCCATTAGTACTAACTCTAGTTAACAACAAGGCAATCCGAAGCCTAGACAGACGTGCGACACAATGGCTGACTTAAGTACGTCCCAGACTAATCGGATTGGTCAAGTGGATAAGAAGAGTGTTCCCTCGGGTTAAGCTAGGGTTGATGCGTGTTCCTAGTCCACACGCAACTAACCGCTGAATAGTCCAAGATGCCACATCGAGCTCAGTGTACTTGAGTAGCAGGGACTTATGGGTGTGTTAGACAACAGGGACCCGCCCTTGTGGTCTTATTTCGATTAGATGTGAAGCGAGTTCGCTTTGTGTGGATTTTTCCTCGAACACCGGGCTAATTGGCTCTACTTCTTGATTCTTTTTATTATAGATGGATCATGGGGATCAATTTCAGCTGGAGTGATGAGGTGGGTGATGAAATCCCACCAGTTTCAATTTTGGAGCTGGGTTTGCTCTCTTAGAGTTGATTGATTAACGACCACGCCACGCAAGTCGAATATGTATGCGAAAGCAAATAGACAAGAGGCAATGATTCACCCAAATTGCTCTGTATCGCACTCAAGGCGAGGATAGAGACTTACCTCCCGTGGACAACGCCACGGGGTCACCTCCGTGGGTTAGGGAGGGGTATCCTAATGGGCTTGGGCCTGACTCCACCTCTTTGAGCTTTCGCTCCCTACCCACACTGGATCGTGTTCCTGCAGAAAAGTTAGATCGCACGGTCTAGGTATTCGGGATTCTATTTGGAAGATCTTTGCCTTTTTAGGGTTCACAGAACAAGCATTGAATTTAGGCAAGTTGTTGAATTATTTTCCAAATTCGAGATGGGGTAAAATTTAGGAATTCCCAGATTGGAAAATACCTAGATTGGAAAGTTTCCCGAACTGTGAAAATCTTCCAAGAAAGATTTGATTGCGAGATCCCTTACAATTTTGGGAAATTTCCCAAAATTGAATTTCTGCTCGATTTGGGGTGTTTCCTTTTGCAGACTTTTCCAAATTCGGAAGATTTCTAAAGATAGAAATTCTTCTAAAGAGGAAACTTCTAAGAGGGGAAACCCTAATTTAGCAGAGTTTCAAGATTTTGGAATCTTTCCAAAAATCGCAAATCCTTGATTGGTGATTTCTAAAAATCTGCAGAATATAAAACCCTAATTTTTTTTGAATTTTGATTTTTTTGATATTTTCCACTTAATTTAGGGTTTCTAAAAAACCCTAGAACAAGATCTAGCAGTTATATGGAAAGCAGTAAAATTCCTAAATTATTACAAATTACACTCGGCCTTCCGAGGCATTAAAAATAGTAATTTAAAAGACTGCACAAAAAATAGAAAGTTTTTCGAAAAGGTCGGGCTGTCTAAATTGAGCAGCTTTTCGCTTCAGCAACTTTTCAATTCCATCTTTACGTCCTTTTTCGCACTCCCGTGCACTCGAGCCGCAACGTAACCATTTGAAAGTACGGATTTTTCGCGTCGTTGGATCGAAAACCCTAATTTCAACCAAATTTGTAATTATCCGATTATCCTGCAAAATACAACTTTGTATAGGGATTCATGTCGGATGTCGATCCGCACTCGGGGTTAAGGTACGCAATTTTAGAACAAAGAATGACACAGAAAATGCTGAGAAAATATAAGAGAGGTGAGAGTGGTGGAGAAAATTGATTTTTTTTTTTTAAATATGCATTAGTTGGAGACTAGATCAAACATGCTAACAACTCGAACAAATTGAAATGCAATGATAAATAAAAAATAAAAAAAACTAAACTAATCAATCTTTTTATTGAAATAAAAAAAATGTTTACAATGCTAAGAGATTAATTAAACTAACTAAAATAAAATAAAGCAACATTAATCTGGAAGAGAATAAAAGACGAATTTAGAGAGATAAACTAGAGAGAAGTCTAGAGAGAGAAAGTGCTAGGTAGATCTAGAAAGAGAGAAAATAGAGAGAGAAAGGACTAGAGCTGGAGAGAGAAATTGCTAATTTGATGACTTACCCGATAAGGAAGTTGGAAGTGAGTGGTGGTGATGTTCCATGGCATGATGTGTTGGTGATAGAGGCTAGGGGCGTGGGATTGATGTGCGTGAAGATGAAACAGTGGTGGCTAGGCGGCTTATGGAGGTGCTGTGGGCGGTAGATGAAGATGAAGGACATTGAAATTGCAGGTAGCAGGCGGTAAAGGCTTGGACAGGTGAGGGCGTCCTTCCCTCCTTCTTCTCTTCTCTTCTTCTTTCTCTTTCTTTCTTTCTCCTTTTTTTTTTTTTTTTTTTTTTTTTTTTTTGAATTGAGGAAAGAGGAAGTCGTGGATGGACTGCACTATGGAGGGATCGGTTTTAGTTTAGAGATCTTTGGGAGCGGTAGCGATGAAGATGATGGCTTGGTGAGCAATGAAGGACGGCTGGTGCGGTGGTCGTTGATGGCTGAGGCAGTGGAGTGGCTGGACTTGAAGTGAAACGGTGGTGGCTGGTTTCGTGTGGAGATGATGGAGGCGGTAGTGGTGAAGGCATCTTGGGAGTGGAGGTGCAGGGGTTGTGGTCCGGTCTTGAAGGGAGATGCAGCAACGTCTTAGGTGAGGTTGCAGGTAGGAAAGGGAGAAGAAGACCGGTTCGGCCGGCCGGAGTTGCAGACCTGCAACTTCGGTAATGGAGGCGATGGAGAAAGAAGGTTGCACGGTGGTTGAGGGGAGCAACAGCTCATCCAATGGTGGAGACGGGTTGGACTGTAGGTTGAGTGGGCGGTGCTCCAGCAGCAGGTGACCAAGAAGGAGACTCTCCTTCTTCTTCCCCCCCTTCTTCTCTCCTCCTTTTTTTTTTTTTGGTTTTCTCTTTTTTGGGAAAGATGGTGAGGACGGTTTCAGATTGAAGAGCTTGAGGGCTTAAGGGAGAGAGGAGAACGTGTGGAATGGGGCAGAGAGATGGGGGCGGTTGTGAGGTTCAAAAGAGAGGGGTGTTGATGATGGTGAAGGACGGTGGTGGTTGCAGCTGCAACAGTTCGCCGGAGTTGCAAATTGCAACTCCGGCTTGGCTTGAGTATGGGTGCTGGCTGGAGGTTGTTTTCTCTCCAAGAGAAAACGTGGAGAATGGTGGAGCTATCTATGCTTGGAGATGGAGGTCCGTGGTGTGGGGCGGTGTGGTGATAAGAATAGAATGTGGGAACCCCAAAAAAAGTGAACGTCCCCCTCCTTTTTTTTATGAGAGATGTTTCTCTCTTTCCTTTTTTTTTTTTTTTTTAATGTGAGGGAAGTCCCCTCCTTTTTGAAAATAGAAACATTTCCCTCTTAAAAACTAGCAAAAATAATCTTTCTTTTCAATCGAAGAAGCTTTCCAAAAACTAATACTACCTTTTTGGTTTTCAAACATTCCTTACCATCCAAAAATACTTGCAATATAATATTTGAACAACCATAAATCTTTTATTTCCAAAAGTTTTTCCATTTTTAAAACAAAATAAACATTAATGGAAAGTCCCCTCTTTTGAAATAATTCCCATCCTCTTTTGAAAGTATCTTCTTTTATTTTCGAAAAATGTCCTCATCCGCCATGTGGCATTGGCCATGCCTTTTTTGAAGAATTTGAGCGAGGCCGTGGGTCAATGAAATTGGGCCCATATCTTTAGTTTGTCCATGGCCCATATGATTAGACATGGAATGATGAGAGCCACTGAATTCTAAGATGGTGAGATGGATGATCAGATGGTGGATGATTGAACTGACGATCAAACGGTGATGATCGGCCAATATAGGCCACAGGATAGTGGTCTCTAAAGGAGAGAGGATCGGACGATTGAGATTTGAGAGTGGAGAGAGAAATTATTAAAAAAAAATAAAGAGAAAATGCTAGCAGAGGGTTTTGAACCCTGATCTTTGACTTGTTCTCCTGCATGCTTTATCAACTGAGCAAGTCCTCATCTTGTATTAGTTGAGAAGCTTTAATCTCCTTAGTCTCTTCTTTGAGGGCTTGTTTCTCCTTCTGTCTTGATCTTCTCTCTAGCTTTTTTGACTTATCTGGTTCTCCTATCATTTGACCTGTAACTTCTTATCCTGGCCCATTAGCTCTTGAGCTTTGATCATAGGTTCTGGCGGTTGATTGTGGGCCCGCATGCCATCAAAGTTGCCTAATTAGTGCTCCTGCGATAGAAAAATCGCGTAATAAGAATGACTTCGCATGTGGATCAAATAACTGCGTATGAATGCATGTGAATATACCATTTTAACTAGAAAAGTGTGTTCTACGAAATGAGAGAAACTCTGACGTAGAAATATTGATAAAAAATGCAATTTTATGTAGAAGAGTGTGACAATGCTAGAAGGATAATTGCTTAAAATAAGCACTTTTGAGCGAATATCACCCCATGTAAGCATTCTTATTTCCATGTTTTAGCCTTATTGAGTATGTCCCTTCACTACAAACAGGACATGCAAGCTTTCCTCCACTCCTACAACCCGAAAGATTCCCGTATGTTGGAAAGTCATGTATAGCCCATAGTAAAATTGCTTTCATAGTGAACCAAGTCTTACTATGAGAGTCGTATGTTCTGGTGCCGATGGACCACAATTCATTCAACTCTGATACCAATGGCTGCAAGTAGACATCAATGTTTCTTCTTGGACTATTCTTTCCTGGAATCAACAATGATAACATAGTGAACTCCTTTCACATGCATAAAGATGGTGGGAGATTATAGGAAACTATCATAACAAGCCAGCAACTATAAGCACTGCTCTTGTTACCAAACGGATTGAAGCCATCCGCGGACACTCCCAGACGAATATTGCTTGGCTCGACAGCAAATTCAGGCCACTTGACATTTACTTGTTTCCAGCTTGAAGAATCCAATGGATGACACATACAACCATGTTGGACAGCTGATCTAAAATGCCATGTCATAAACTCCACAATCCACGAAATACTAGAAAGTATAACAAAATAGATTATTCAATGAGCCAAATTTAAAAATTAAAATTCAATCATTCGTGAACATGAATACTAACCAATATAGCCTTTGCAACCTTGGTTTTAAAGGAAAGTATCTTAACACCTTTGCTGGTACATGTCTACCTCCCTTCTTCATAAGATAGTCAGATTTCCATCTACTCACACCACATGTAGGACAACTCTATCTATGTTCATGTTCTCTCCAATACAATATGCAATCATTGGGGCATGCATGGATGATCTCGTAGTTCATACCCAATGAGTTGATCAACTTTTTAGCATTGTATGTGCTCTATGGCAAAGTGTTCTCCTTTGGGAACATCTTTTTCAACATTTGTAGCAACTCTGTGAAGCTATTATCAAACCACTGATGTCTTATCTTCATTCTCATCAACTCAATCGTCGCTGACAACTTCATATGCTCTTTTCGACATGAAGGATATAAGGGTTGTGTCGCATCCTCTCTCAATTTTTTGTACTCGATATCCACTTGAAGATCATTTTGATCCTTCACATCATGTTCATGAGGAACATGCAAATCTTCATCACAATCAACTTCATCCATATACGCATCTAGGTCTTCTGGATGAACTTGCCCTAATACATCATTCACCAAATCAATCATTCTAGAGTATACATCTTCAGGCTGGTTACTAGTAGATGTCCCAAGAGCCCCAATGTTGGCATCCTAATTTTGAAATGATTCTCCATGACAGTACCATGTTGTGTATGACTGGTCTATACCATTGGAAATCAAAGGCTCAGAGATTTTTTCTAAAGTGGTTTGTCCATGCGCATTACGACAATTGATTCAAGGGCAAGAAAACCAATCAACACTCCCTGAATTCTCTTTTGCAAATATGATAAATGACAAAACACCTTGAAAGTATTCAACAGTCATCCTCGGTGCCTTCATCCAATCCTTGCTTGGGGGCATCGAAGACATCCCTAGGATTTTTCCATGCATGAAGTTGTTAATCTAGGCAAACTGAAATATATACAATGTAAATAAGTTTATGTTCTCTTTCTGTTTTGTCAGCTTAGTCCAGTCTACCAGCCCAAATTAACCCTGTACTTCCCTTACCAAATCTTCAAAACTAATTCCAAACCCCAAGACTAACCTTAGGTTATAAGCCTTGATCTACCCAACTTGAAACTCATATTTCAAAGCCTATCCATAATCAAAAGGTTTTTAAGATCAACGGAGTTTGTAAGAAAAATAAATCAAGACCCTTATCAAATATAGACATTCACAAAGAAACAAGCTCCAACATCCATGAGGGCTTGACTCGACCTATATTTCAACTAGTAACTCCTAATAAGGTGCAACAGAATAGACATGCCAATCTCACAGGAAATATGAAACAAAGAAAACATATACTGACACTGAATCACTAAGTGACACTCTAGAGACTGTATCAATAAGCAAGTGTGATGAAGAATATGGAACCTTACACGAAGCAAAAAGGTGGATCAAACATGGAGAGAGGCAACACTTCCTAGAGGTAGATGGGTAAATCTAGTGAAGGGCATTCTGGTCCATTTCCTAATTTCTCTCCTAATCTTAATCTACACCCAAATGGGTAGAACTAGAAATAGATTTCTATTGATAATTTACAAAGAGCCAAGTCCTTAATTCTCAGACTGGGCTAATTCTTTCCAGTGGAATATGTTGAAAGATATTAGCAATAACTTGGGACACCCTAAAATGAAAAGAAAAAGATGAGGAAATATACTCTACTAACATGTCCCTATTTCAGTTTAAAACCATCTAATGCTAGTCGTGAAATGGATAAATTGCAGTACATGATCATTGAGCTATGTATGGTCCACAGAATCTCCCTGGAAACGTCCACATGTTTGAAGAAAAAATATATATATCAGAAGACATAAATGTTAGTTGATAAAGGCATAAGATCAACCGATCTGGCAAATTTCAGACCCAGGGATCTAATTGATGGACGCTTCAGATGGTGGGGCTCATCCGCCTCATATTTTGAGAAGAACAGAAATGGACAAATTGACACATCAACCTTGTAACGACAGGACCCTCTTTTCTTGGATAAACAACTAGAGACATGAATATCCAAAAGGAGGAAAGAGGGCCATGAACGTGTAGATCTGAAAAACCTAGAATTTCAGTGGAAATCAAAGCAAAATCAGATAAGATGACCTGAAGTCTAGGGTTTGGAAGATCGACAAATCAAAAATAAACAAAGAAATTTGAATATTATAAGCATTCCAACGAAAATGTTCTACAAAATCAGGAAAAAGAGAAGTCCGAGGGAGATATTTGATTAAAAACTAGGGTTTCTGGAGATCGAAAAATCAGAAAAATGCAGAAAATAGAAATCGAAATGATATTTGTGGAGGCAAGGTTAAGGATAAAAAAGAGAGTAGAATCTCTTGTTATACAGATCCAAAACCCTAGATTCGTTGTTCAGAAACGTAGAGAAGAGATCAAGATGAGAGTTGCAGAGACGAGATTACCTGAGATGGATTTCGAAAGTTACCGCTCCAGATCTGGATGACGAATCACCTCCCAAAGCTAACGACTCCTCGGCTCTACGAATTGGTGGCCAAAACAGGGGAAGGAGATGAGAGGCGCGCGCGTGCGAGCGAGAGCGAGTGCGAGTGAGTCGTAAAATGAATTTGAGATCAAATAGGGAAAAGGGTTAGTATTTATGGGTAAATTACGAAAAAACCCTTTATATTTTGGTGTCGTTTCTTTCCGATTTTGGTGTAGTGAGATAGAGTGGCATTTATCATGTTTAAAAAACTTGCTGATCATTGACATCATCAGATTGCCATCATTAGCAATGATGGCATGGGGAGGAAGGATTATTCTCCCACCTACATACCCCATGATCTTCTGAATTTTGATAAGGGATACAAATTGATTGCACCATAAAAGATAATACCCAATATTATGTTTTATTAATACAAGGCATACAATAGTAAAAAAGAGAAAGAGAAGGATTGAAAGCAGATACATTGAATAGAGAAAAACAGAGAAGAAGAAGAGAGTTTTGATCTCAAAAGATCAATGGCTTTTGATTTCTAAACATCAATGGCTATGAAAGGTGGGTAGAGAATGCAAAGGAAAAGTAAACTTTCCTACTACAGTAACCTCTATAAGTAAATTCTCATAAGAATGAATTATCTTTTATAGAGGATTGCTCTGGAAGTAATGTTGCCTTGATTAGGAGATTTCTTCTTCAACTTTTCATTTTTCAATTTTTTTTTCTGAATGAGAAGAGTAATTTCATTACATAAGAGAGGAGAGCAACTGCTTTATTGATTTCAAGTTCCATAGGTGTGGACCTCAGAATGTGCGTCTCCTTGTGGTCATGGCAAGACAAGACAAGACAAATCATTAACGAGGAGAGTGACTTTCATCTTATTATGGTGCGATAAAAGAGAAAGAAGCCGTGTACTTGTTACCCGACGTGGGTTGGGATGATTATTTCCCTTTTCTCCATTCTTGTGAACTAGACGTAGTACGAAAAATCAAACTTATAAGGTTCTTGTAAACTAGAGGGAGGGACTTTCATGTCATTATGGTCTGTTATAACGTTTGTTGCCGTTATGTCCATTGAATGGGTCACACCGCCTTTACATTGAGTTAAAAAAAGCCGAGAAACTTTTTTTTTTTCAAATAACCTTGATAACGACAAAATAATTTTTTTTTACCACAACGGCCATTGTAACGCTAAGCGCATTTTTTTCTGGTTTTGGGCGTTATTTTCCAAATAGTGTAACGATGCCGTTATTTTCACTATTACAGCTGTTTTTTAAACCATGATTTAGTTTACATTTTAAGGACCACATTGCAGAATGCCTGCAACAGATATAAAACAGCGAACACAGCTATAAAGAACCAACACCAACTATTAGTACCTGAGTGAGTGAGAGAGAGAGAGAGAGGGAGAGGGAGAGGGGGTCATGGGATGCACCTTCCTTATCCTGCGCACCCCTTCACATATATAAAGAAAAGAAAAGAAAGAGAGATGGGGTTGGTACTTGAGAAGCCAAAGCCTCTCGTACATCAGCTCTGGTGGCCCTGTCAGGCCATACTCACAGATTGGGTCAGCACGAATTGTCCACGGATCAGAACCCCTTTGTAGGTTCCACCCTAAAAAGATCCATCTCCCTCCCCCCACTTGCTACCTTCTTTGCTCCTCTCCCATTTTCTTCCCTCCTCTCCCTTCAAGGTGGAGCACTGCATTCTCCTCCCCCTTCTCCATCTCCTACTAACCTACACTTCCCCATCCATGGATAAGAACGAAAGAGAGACTCACGACTTCATGAATGTAGACTCTTTCTCTCAATTGCCTTTTATACGTCCGTCGCCTGTTAGAGAGAAAGGCATTCGACTCTTTGGTATCGAATTCGGAAGAGACGATGCTATTACCGATGAGTCCGAGTCAGGTACCACTAACGTGAGTGACGATGCGAAGGATAACGAGAATGGTCATGAGAGTGGTCGCAAATTCGAGTGCCATTACTGCTGTCGAAATTTCCCAACATCTCAAGCTTTGGGGGGTCACCAAAACGCCCACAAGCGTGAACGTCAGCACGCTAAACGTGCGCACCTCCAGTCTGTGATGGCACACAACAGCATCACCGACGGACACATGTACGGACTCATGAATTACCGACTCGGCTCCACGCCTATGCCGACGCTTACTTATCCTTCTTGGAACGACAGCAGCAACACCACTATTATTAGTCAGAACCGGTTTTATGGAAACCATGATTCCTTTTCTCAAAGGCCCCTTAATGGGAGCCCTTTGGCTATGTGGAGAATCCCAGCTGTTCAAAGCAACCAAAGTTTTAACGGGGATCGTTCGTTGATGCCGTCACCGTTGTTTCAAGGCGATAATTTGAAATCGGCGATGATCACCGGATCTAGTTCTCAGAGTCGACATGTGTACGAACTGAAGGGGAAGGTACAAGATAATGTGAGTTTGGATCTGCATCTGTAATTCGTTAATTTTTATATAAATAACATCCAGCTTTTCTGATCAAATACCAGCTTTCTTTTGCCCAATCTGATCATAAGCATGTTATGCACATGAGGCCACTGTATGAAGTATTGTTATTTTAGCTTAATTAAATTAACTTACAAATGAAATGTTTTAAGTAAATAGTTGAGTGTTCACATTATTGTGTTGAATATGGTTTTTATTTTAATTTTTAATTTTTTTTTTGGGAACCCCCGCTGGGGGACGGAAGATTTATTGATAGAATTGAAAGAGAACACCTAGTCGGGGGGCATAAGTACCTTACCCCTCAAACTGCGAACAAAGGTAAACCTGAAACAGGTGAATGCTAGCTAAAATTACAGCAAGAAGCAGCAAGCTAAAGCTCTAATGTAAGGAGTACCAATCTTATCCAGATGGATGAGGCCAGTAAGTCTGGGAGGGACAGAGTGTTTGAATTCCATGTACGATCTAGCAAGGAGCTCGTTATTATGGCCGATGTAATCTGCCGCTGCAGTAGACTCTCTGTAGATGTGATTGATAGAGTAATCAAACTCTTTTAAGATATCCAAGACTTTCCACCACCAAAATGTAAGTTCAGGTGACGAGCAATTTCAACATCTATTGCTAATTAATAAAAATCCGGTAAGTTTTGATGCTATGTTGATTGCAGAAGGAAACTGATTTTGTCATTACAGTTGCAGGGAGCACAGCTTGCTTGCACCACTTTAAATGAATATTCCCTTCTTTTCTATTTAATGGGTTTAAGCTTTCTAGTATTTTGTGAGAGAGAGAGAGAGAGAGAGGCTAAGGACTTAAAGTTTGCAGTTTTGAGGCCACTATTCGATCCGTAGTAACGCACACAGGGATTGAAAACTAAATTTTTGCTAAAAAAACATTTGAAAATCGGTGAAACCCAAGTCACACCACCGTCCAATCCTTAGTCTGGCGTAGAAGTTGCAAGGGTGGTGATCCGTACACCTAATAAGTTTCAGGTTGTGAGCCCTTACTTGATAGCCCACAAATCAGAAATCAGACGGTAGGGCTGTACTAGACTCGATAAATTTGGTGTGGTTATTCACAATGCGATTGTTCACCTATGAAGTACCATGATTAATTAATGGCTTTGTTGATGAGGACTTGGAAGACATGAGTGCGCCTGCCGTCCAGCTCGGCCCGGCCAATTTGGTCTGGCTGTGCTCTCATGGACTGGTACGTGCTGGTTACATGCACGGAAAAAGAAGGGAAAACTACCAAAAAGGTTGGCCATCCAAAGAAACTGTGCTCGAACAATCCATGACCAGCTCAGCAGGCCAAAGATTATTATTTTTTCTAGTAAGAACTTTGATTACTCAATCTGGAAAAATACAGATCGGGAATAATTAAGCTCTTCCATACAAATCGTCCCTAATAAGATAGCATCTTAAAAAGGCTGTCATCCCTAAAATAATTAGAAGATAACAATGTCGTATCTCAGTCGAGAAAAAAGCTTACATCCAGCTTAATCAAGGATATACGAAGATTGTGATGGGGTGTATCACATATAGACATTATCGCAAAATATCTATTTTTTATTTCTAATATCAGTTAGGTGATCAGTTGCAATATTCAGAGTGGTTCTAATGTCTTCAATAACCTTATATGCTTACTTCTTTTAGCATTTCTTACTGTGTGGCATGGCGTGCTGTGCCGCGCTGCCCATGCCACTATTATTGTAATTTAACTACGAGGCTTGAAAATGGCTAAACCCACTGTTAACAACCACTTTACTGTAAGAGCTTAAGCTGTTAGAGAAAGGCGTATATCAAAGGGTTAATGGGTCTAACAAGGCCAATTGAAGTGCTGGCCTCACAATCAAACAACACCCCCATTCAGCACTTTATTGGTGACTCGAACCTGCGACTTATTGAGATCTCCTGCTCTGATACCATGTTGACAACCACTTTACTCGTCGTTCACAATGTATATCAAGGGGTTCACGCGTCTAACAAAGCGGAGTGCTGGCCTCATAACCAACAACACCCCTCTAGAATATTGTCGGGGACTCGAACCTGCGAGCTATCTCCTGCTCTGGCGACGCACCGGCGAAAAATATTTATATCAGGCACAAAAGACTGGAATGAACCCAACTATGGGTTGTTCTAATTTTCATGCAATAATTGAAGGTTTTCAACTTCCACTTTTAAATTTAAAGTGCAACTTAGTTCATAACATTGTTCTCCAAATTTTGTGGAGTTTAGTAAATTGAACATGTCGATTCTCTTATAACTCTTGCCAATGTTTCATGATGTCAAAGCTAGTAAACTCAATTATTTTGGCGGGAAAATACAAAACTTGAGAGAGAGAGAGAGAGAGAGAGTAGCGGTAGTAGTTAAAGTGAGTCGGATGTCATTGAAGCAGTTAGGTGAGTAAACCGGAGCCTGGTGAATACAGATAAGCATTTAAGGCTTAGGTATCTTTAATTCCTTCTAGTGTTAAAAGGAATTGATTTATATTAGATCGTCTTGTGGTTGTGGAGCTTCACTGAGCCAGTGATGCCTGTAACTCTGTGGAACAGTTCAGAGAGATTAGTTGGACTGTGGGCATATATTGATCTCACAAATTACCAACACACCATCAAATCAATTGAACTAGTAGCTAGTGCGTGCAAGTGGGAATTGAACCGTTTTACATTATTAAAAGCAATGAGCGACTGCAAGGTGGAATTTCAATTCTCAACTGTAACTCCAGGGTTCAAGCAACTCATTTACACTGGGTTTTTTGGGACCCCACAAACCGTATTTTCTGCTTGACTTGACGTTTAAACTAAAATTCATCCAACTCAATCAAGTAAGAAATCATACGTACATGCAGTAGTTCCATGCCTGGTTAATTTAAAAAAGGGCAAACGGTAACGCTCTGATTCCGTTAGGTTATTTTCTGTGTAACACTATCCTGTCATAACTGCCACAATGAATCTGTTAACTAAGGTTACAGATTCGGTCAAAGAGGAAGAAACTTATAATATCGTTGCTGCTCATGGGTATTTTGGCCGATTGATTTTCCATTATGTTAGTTTCAACAATTCTCGTTCTTTACATTTCTTCCTAGCTGCTTGGCCTGCAGTAGGTATCTGGCTTACTGCTTTATTTTAAAACAACGGCCGTTGGAACGAAAATATCGTCCGTCGTTATTTTCTGTTTTTGTTCATTATGGTTTTTTATTTGAAAATTCATTTTTATTTGAATTTTGAATTCAAATTTCAAATCCGTTATAAACACCAATTATAATGGATATAATGACCATTATTTGTGAATGTAATAAATAAAATATTACTTATTACTCCATTTTTTCCGTTATATTTTGTTGTTGTCCCTTAAATATCGGGGCATTATAACAGAAATAATGGTAACGCCTCCTATCCGTTATACTGTTATAAGGGTCAATTTAAAACCTTGGTTTGATGTAATATATCTTTCAAAACTTAATCACTCGATCAACCCTAATCCATTCATTAACATGCTAGGTAAGACTATCTTAATGGCGTAATCTACTAGGAAAAATTTCAAAATCATGAACCTTGTTACGTACACTAATGCAATTTCGGTTACCAAATTTGAAAAACACCGACTGTGTACGTAACGTCTAAAAATCAATAGCGAGAGAATATTATTTGTTAAACAATATAGTAAAAATATCTTGCTTGGTGACATAAAACATATAAACAAGCAACCACAAATGGTAAATTGAATAGAATTTCTTACGATAAAACGATTTAATCCGTTCCTTAAAAATCGAAAGGTATGTAAGGCACTATTAAAACGACAACGACATGCTTATTAGGATTCACATTGAATACCAGTTAGGTATAATTGTGTTTTCAAACCAAATTAAGAAAGTTTGCTTTAAACTTTCTATTACATCCTGCAAAAGAATACTGAGATAGTTTGCTTTATGTTCTTCAGCATAAAAAGAAGGACTATAATCAGGAGATCGCTTTGATGGACTTTTCGGAAACCATTGATTTTGTGTACTAAAATACTAATGGTTGTGGTTTAACTCACATACAATAAATATAGTACAAAAGACATGCTTGCAAGCGTTGCTAGGGTTTTTTTTTTCCCAATTTTTATCATCCCCAACAACTAGTAGCTATCAAGGGACCCACCAATCAGTGAATTTACAAGAAAAAAAAATATGTGGGGTATTCCATGCAAAAGAAGATGAAAATCATAAAAAGAGAAGTAAAACTTCGATGACAGCGGGCTGTCTGCGAAGCCCCTGACTACCAATGAGTTCTCGGTGGCGGTATGTACCCAAGTGCTTTTTGCCACGTACCCAGGTGAGTGTTTTGTAAGATTTTTTTAAAAGTACTGGCCGGTACCCCGAGAACTCATTGTTAGTCAGCGGCTTTGCCGACAGTCCCGAGTAAAACTTGGATGACAAAGGGCGGGCAGGAAAGCCCCTGACTACCGATGAGTTCTCGGTGGCACGTACCCGAGTGCTTTTTTGCCACGCACCCAAGTGATTGTCTTTTAAGATTTTTTAAAAACCACTAGACCGGTATGCAGAGAATTCATTGTTAGTCAGCAGCTTTGTTGACAGTCCCGAGTAAAACTTTGATGACAGCGTAGCCCCTGACTACCAATGAGTTCTCGGCGGCACTTTCCCACGTACCCAAGTGTGTTTTTTAAGATTTTTTTTACTTTTTATTAAAAAAGCAAAAAGCAATACTTGGGCACATGGCAAGCCGGTATGCCAAGAACTCATTGGTAGTCAGAGGCTTCGCTGACAGCCCTCTGTCATCAAAGTTTTATCCCAAAAACGAGGTATGAAGAGTACACACATTATCATTAGGACCACTTCAATTGACAGAGCCATGGCTAAGACTTGAGAGACATGTCGATTTTAAGAAACATAGGCCCACAACCCTTATAAAGTTTGGAAACGAGGAAGACAGTATAAAGTGTTTCTGAATGGGGAGCTGCTAACGTGAGCCAGGAGGCCCAACGGTGGTTAGCTAGCTGAAGAAATTGTACAAGATGACTTGACAGACAGTACATTGTAGTGGTAAATGCTTCCGAAGTTATAGAGCTGTTATCAGCATTGGATCCGTGGGTTCGGTTTGGGATCCGTGGGTTCGGTTTGTATGCTCCCTTTGAACACACACAAGAAATGGTAGTTTTTGATATGATGTTACCTATGCGTATTGAGAATGATGCTCTCTCGCATCCACCGATTCATCGATATCTAGCCATTTCGGTCAACTGGTGGGGCTTTCTCTTCTACGGGGCATATTCCAGTAGCCATGTGATATATCCGTGCATGGGCATTTCTCTGATCATTTTACCTTATCATTCAGAAGCCAAATGATCGAGTGGTTAAGATCGTCTAATCAATTGTGATCTGAATCTTGAATATATTAGGCTGGTAAATTTGGTACATAGTCTCAATCATCACCACAAGTAATTTGAAAAATTTCAGCCAGACAAATGTACATGGGGAACACGGTTGAGGGTCACTGCAACATCTTTAATGAAGGGAGACAATACACAGTTTACACTTACAAGTATCACTCAAACTAGTGTACAATGTGGGGCCAGCTCCGTCACCTTAAATGAGGTTCACTGCACATCGTACATGACTCACCTACTATCAGTTTTGATTATTCAATTGGTGGGCCATCTCTTGGATTATTGTCCCAATGGTGTGTGGACATTTTTCTCTCCATTGTTTGCTCCTCTAAGGGCCTATTTGGAAACTTATTTTCAAAAAGTTTTGAACTTCTTTTCACACAAAACTAACTCTAGTCTTGTTTTAAGGGCACATTCTGTAGAAGAGAGGCCAAAAAGTGGTCCCCAGAACTGGGACTTACCACGGCTGGCTCGGTGTTCCGGGTTCGAAACAAGCTCTTAATTACCTACCAAGGTTTTACCCAAATAAATGAGTTCTATGTAATAACCAGTAAAAGAGATGGGACATCCCGCATAGGATTGCAAATGATGATGGATAATCCAAAGATTTTTTATACATTCTCTAACTGTCGGGCTAAGAAGACTCACCTTTTCTAACTAGTCTTTCCACTCGTGTTCTCGGGCGTGGATTCCAAGAATCCAACGATGATTGATAGCACTGAGCTGGCATTCACTATTTTTACTTTTGTCAAAGAAGAAACGTTGTTGGATTCGTGAAATCTACGGCCGAGGACATGAATGAAAAGCCGAGTCAGAAAAGATGAGACCTCATAACCTAAGCCATATCTCTAAAGAGGTGTTGGGGTTTCACTTGTACATTGAGAGAGTAAGAAGAAGAGAAACTATTGTAACCCTAATTCGATGGAGATAGTAGTGAAAAGACTCTTCTCACCAATGGTACAATGCTAAATCATATAAATTTGTTGTGATTGATCTTTTGATTCTCTGTTACATTGTTGAAAAGATATAACATGTGAATGAATCGGAAACTCGAAAAATTCTTTGTCAAACTACAGGTATTTATGACATGGTACCAACAAGTTAACTTTATTTCTTATCTAATAAGCAGTAGTTTAACTTAATTCGGAAACCTCAAAGGTCCTCTTCATTTATGGTATGTCATCACATGCAAATTTACTGGTGACCTACCATTTAGGGAGGGCATCACTTCTTGGAAAAGGCCACATATAGTACAAAATGAATATTGAATACACAATATATCGTAGCAGCACAATGATGTGCTACAACCCCCCAAAGACCTGACCAATTGAGTGGTTGGACGTTTCTTTCATCTCAAGTTTTCTTACCCGTTCAAGTTTTTATACTACATGAGATTATCAAGGTCCTTCAGTTGAATGGGCCCAATACCTTGATTAAGACCCAATGCTATACGCAATGGCGAAGACAGGTTGGCAAGGACTTTAAAAGTTTTCAAGGAATTTTTCATTTTTCAAAGTACCCTTTTGCCTACCCTAGAACAAAATGTGTACAATTTTGCCCACCCTTCAACAAAATACTGGCTCCGCTGTACAATTAGGTAAGATCATAATAGATCATTATACCTTGGCAGAGTTATTCTTCAATTTACAAAAGATAGAAAGTCATCTATTCTACTTAGGGAAATTTTATTTGTGCCCCACAAATTGTGAAAGCACCCGAGTAAACCTTTGTGGTCAGCCCATGATGAATGCCCATTTGATCGCCCACAATATAGAGCCACATGACATACTCTTAGAGGACACTGACTATATGGATGTTTGGCCAATCCTTAAACGAGCCTATAAACTAAAAATCAACCTAATCAGTTATTTCTAAGCATTGGATTGGAGTCATTTCTCTGGGTTGATTTGAACAGTAGGAATTTGAGCATCAATGATCGTTATTGGGGTACAAGCATCCAAAGGTTTGAGATCACCAATCAGGTTGATTTTTGGTTTGTAGGCCCATCTAGGGATTGGCCAAACATCCATATGGTTAGTGTCCTCTAAAAGTGTACCACGTCCCGTGGGCAGTCATCGTTGTCAGTCAGCAAACTTTTTCTTGGTTGTTTTCACAATTTGTGGGGTGCAAATAATTTTTCCGTTCTACTTATTAAAGAAGGATGGCCTTAGGGCGTTACTAACGCATGACTCACGCACCTACCATCAGTTTTGATTATTCAATTGGTGGCCATCTCTTGGATTATGGTCCCAATGGTGTGGACATTTTCTCTCCATTTTTAGATGGACTTAGGGCCTGTTGTAAACTTAGGCTGTGTTTGATTGCACGGAAAATTTTCCCGAGAAAATACATATGGGACATGCCTTAAATGGCTGATTGATTAAAATTGAGAACACATAGTTCAATCATGTGAGAAAATAAAGGTGTATTTTCAGGTGGAAATGAGTACTCACCTATCTGGATGGGAAATGAATTCCTGGCTTAGTAGGAAAAAATTATCCAGATTTAAGTGGTTTGTTAGGGAAAATTATACAGATTTATACTTGCTATCTCAATAGACAGTTGTGTTTTCCTAAGGAAAATGCAATTTTCCCACTTGGTTATCAAACACGGCCTTATTTTAAAAAAGTTTTGAACTTCTTTTCACAAAAGAAGTAATTCTAGTCTTGTTTTTAGGGCACAATCTATGAAGAGATGCCAATAAGTTGTCCCCTTACTAAACACTGGACTGAACAACTCGACTGGACTTACCACGGCTGGCTCCTTGTTTAATTTGGGTTCCAAACAAGCTCTTAATTACCTACCAAAGTTTTACCCAAATAAATGAGTTCTGTTTTATGGCCGGTAAAAGAGTTGGGCCATTCCGTGATTGCAAACGATGATGGATAATTCAAAGATTTTCTATTCATTCTCTAACGGTCGGGCTCAGGGGACTCTGCTTTTCTAACTCATCTTTCCACTTGTGTTCTCGGACGTGGTTCTGAGAATCCGACATTGGTTGATTGGGTTGAGGCATTCACGTTTTTTACTTTTTGCCAAATAAGAACCACCCTTGGATTCGTGAAATCTACAACTGATAACAGGAGTGAAAGACGAGTTAGAATCTAGATCTTTGAGGACAAACCCCCCCAAAGACCTAACCAACTGAGCTGTTGGACATTTCTTTCATCTCACATTTTCTTTTCCATTCAAGTTTTTACACTACATGAGATGATCAAGGTCCTTCAGTTGAATGGGCCCATTAGCTTGATCCAAACCCAATGCTATACGCAGTGGCGGAGACAGGAGGCGAGTTGGGCTCACCCTCAACTTTATGATTTTATAAGGAATTTGAGCATTATTGATCATTATTGGTGTACAAGCATCCAAAGGTTCGAAATCACCAATCAGGCTGATTTTTGGTTTGTAGGCCCATCTAGGGATTGGCCCAGCATCCAAATGGTTACCGTCCTCTCAAAGTGTACCATGTGGCTCATATTGTGGGCATTGGTGGTCGGTAAGCAAATTTTCTTGGGTGCTTTCACAATTTGTGGGTTGCAAATAATTCTTCAGTTCTACTTATTAAATAGGGAAGACCTTAGGGCGTTACTAACCCATGACTCACCTACTATCAGTTTTGATTATTCAATTGGTGGGCCATCTCTTGGATTATGGTCCCAATGGTGTGTGTATTTTCTCTCCATTGTTAGCAGCACTTAGGGCCCATTTGTAAACTTATTTTCAAAAAGTTTTGAACTTCTTTTCACAAAAATATAATTCTAGTCTTGTTTTAAGGGGCACAATCTAAAGAAGAGAGGCCAAAAAGTGTCCCCTTAATAAACACTAGCCTGAATAATTCGACGGGGGCTTACAACGGCTGGCTTCGTGTTTTGGGTTCCAAACAAGCTCTTAATTACATACCATTAATGTTTTACCCAAATAAATGAGTGATGTGTTGTGGCCTCTAAAGGAGATGGGCCATATCCCGTATTGGATTGCAAATGATCGATGATGGATAATCCAAAGATTTTCTATTCATTTTCTAAGGGTCGAGCTCAGGGGACTTAGCTTTTCTGACGCTCCTTCCACTCATGTTCTCAGGGCTTGGATTCTGAGAATCCGACAGTGGTTGATAGTGTTGAGCTAGCATTCACTTTTTTTACTTTTTGTCCAATAAGAACCACCGTTGGATTTGTGAAATCTACAACCGAGGACACAAGTGAAAAGACAAGTTAGAAAAGATGATTCTTCGGAGCCTGAGCCATTCTCTAAAGGGGTTTCACTTCTATATTGAGAGAATAAGGAGAGAAACTAGTGTAACCCTAATTCGTTGGAGACTAGTAAATGGCCCGTGCCCACGGCACTCTCTGACAGAAGTGTTTGCAAAATTTGGGTGCCTTCGGCACTCAAACGGTATAACGGAATGGGGCGTTACTGTTTTTCATTATAATGGCTGTTATAACGGCTTGTAACGCATAGAGGGAGAAATGGGAAAATAACAGAAATAACAAAAAATAATGGTTTTGAAATTCAAATTTTGAATAAATTGAGGTTAAATGAGGCGGATTGAGTAGCTGAAATCTAACCGTCACATTAGATCGATGGATTTGATCTCGAACACTCTTTATCTAACCGTCCACATTAGATGGATGGATATAAGAGAATACAACTGAGTTGTCTTGTTATATGTGTGGGTGGCCCGTGCCCACCCCCACAGCACTTTCCAACAAAGTGTTTGTCAAAATCGGGTGGGAGTTAATCTCAGTCATCGATATGAAGCATAGTGGATCTCAGCCACTCATTATTGAAGCCATATAAGATAAGATGGGGTATAAGAAAACCACAGTCACTTGTTATATTGATAGTGGGTGGCCTGTGCCCACGGCACTCCCCGACAAAGCATTTGCACAAATTAGGTGTGAGTGGCTGAGATCCACCGTCCAATTGCGGATAAGATCTCAGCCATACATATATGAAGCCTATAAGAAGGGGAGACAATTGAGCTGATTTGTTATATAGATAGTAGGTGGCCCGTGCCCTCGGCACTCCCCGACAAAGCATTTGCCAAAATCAGGTATGAGTGGCTGAGATCCACCGTCCATTTGGGGGATAAGATCTTGGCCATCTTTTGTTGAAACATATAAGAGGGGGTATAAGTGGGGAGACAACTTCCCTGTTTTGTTATATATATGGTGAAAAGACTCCTCACCTGTGGTATACTGCCAAATCATGTAAATAAGTTGTGTCTATGTGATTGATCTTTGGATTATCTCTATTATTACTTTGTTGAAAAGATATAACATGTGAATGAATTGGAACTCGATAAATTCTTTGTCAAACTACATGTATTTCACACAGACACACACTGTATATGTCACACTCGGTAATGCTAGCTACTTGCTGGAACAACCGGATGTACTTCAATATATTCAGGAACATCACCACCGAGCCTACGAGTCCGTTCTCCACCACCCGTGGCACAAGGGACATCAAGGATCAAAAGTGGGGAAATGCCTCATACACCAGTATTATATCTTCTCTGTCCGTGGGTGGCAGCGGCTCGGGTCGCACTCCTATGGAATGTGCTTCTTCTGAGTCACTTATGAGAGCGTCTAAGAACAACCCTCACTCCGTCAGATGTCGTACACTTGTCAGAGTCTAAACCAACAGGTGCCCCATGCCGATGAGGAAGCTCTCCATTTGAGGACGGCTTGGACTTTCCTACAGTGAGAGGATCACCATCTTGTCCCGATATAGGGGGATTTCCCCCTCTTCTAAGCTGATGGGGACTAGTCGTGTTGGGAACCTCCTTTCCCCGACCTTTTGGAATACACGCATTGCAATAGGCGTGTCTTCAATTCTCCCTGCTCTCATTCCGCCAATTGACAATAGCGGAATGGAGCGTGCAATGGGTACTACCAGTGTATCCCTCTCCCCTACCGCCGCATTGCCTTTGAGCTGCCTTTTTCACTCTTCTTCGACCCGGTGTGCCGCCACGGCCAGCTTGTGGGGAGACGCCCTCGAATGCTTAGAGCTAAAGGTGGGGAGGCACCCTCGAACCCTCGAATGCTTTGAGCTAAAGGTGGGGAGACGCCCTCGAATGCTTAGAGCTAAAGGTGGGGAGACACCCTCGAATGCTTTGAGCTAAAGGTGGGGGAGACGCCTTCGAATGCCTAGAGCTAAAGGTGGGGGATAACAGCCCCGATGAAATAACAGGAGAACTAGAGGGTCAATTACAGAAGTCCTGAATCAGGCAAATAAAATATCCTGAACATAATCATGCACAGAAATGGATGTCACACTCGCATTAGAGAAAAGTCAATGCCTTAAAAAGGTCTAAAATGTGATCACACACAGAAATGGATGTCACATCCGAATTAGAGAAAAGCCAACTATCATGGTACCATTATACATAGATAAACATGACAGCTACACATAAAAGATGTATACACTTCGACATGATGAATGGTTTTTAAGTAAAATGACCTGAATGTGTTCCAAAGAAAGTTAAGGTGTAAAAGCATATTACGGAGTTCGCTCGTTTAGCCCCCATGCCCCCAAGTATACTGGACCGCTATACAAGTGCGACATTGGCTATATAAAGGAACTCTTGACCAAGACCATCACAAGAGAAGGAGGAGATCATGATAAGATAATACAGAGCACAGACCTCCCCGTCCTTTCGTGATGGTTTAAGAAAAGTATTTAGGTCATTATTACAATGATAATGCATGCATGAAAAGGACGTGAAATAGCGCAGCCCCCATGTGTACGTTACCCAAAGGGTCATTTTTCAAAATATTGAGGTATAGATATAAAAAATACTTATCTTGGAGTGGCTTTAAGCCTATATTTTCTAAACAAGAGTAAAAATTCACTTTTAAATCATAACAGCTTTTATGGTAAAATCTTTTCAAAAATATCAACTTGTTACAAAGTATTAAAATCATCATTTTATGCAAATATACACCCTTTCGAGATTTAACACATGGGGTTATGCCACCTCATTGAAAGAGGTGAAACAAACATGAAATCCGGCTTTAAAACAATCGGCAAAAAATGGACGTTTTAATGAAGGTTTAAAGAACTGCTTATTGATAAAATTGATCCCCTCACGCCCCCTCTAGGACTTAACCTGGTAATTAAAAGGGAATTTCAATTTCTAAGCATTGGATTGGAGTCATTTCCCTAGGTTGATTTTAACAGTAAGAATTTGAGAATTATTGATCATTATTGGGGTAGAAGCATCCAAAGGTTTGAAATCACCAATCAAGCTGATTTTTGGTTTGTAGGCCAATCTAGGGATTGGCCAAACATCCAGACAGTTAGCGTCCTCTAAAAGTGTACCACATTTCTCATATTGTGGGTAGTCATGGTTATCGATCATCAAACGTTTTCTTGGGTTCTTTCACAATCTGTGGGGTGCAAATAGTTTTTCCGTTCTACTTATTAAAGAGGGAAGGCCTTGGGGCATTACTAACGCATGACTCACCTACTATCAGTTTTGATTATTCAATTGCTGCGCCATCACTTGGATTATGGTCCCAATGGTGTGTGGACATTTTCTCTCCATTTTTAATTGCACTTAGGGCTTTTTTGGATACTTATTTTCATAAAATTTGAACTTCTTGTTACCAAAAACTAATTCTAGTCTTGTTTTAAGGGCACAATCTATAGATGAGAGGCCAATAAGTGGTCCCCTTACTAAGCATTGGCCTGAACAACTCGCTTGGGACTTACCACGGCTGGCTCCGTGTTCTAGGATCCAAACAAGCTCTTAATTACCTACCAAAAGTTTACCCAAATAAATGAGTTATGTGTTTTGGCCCGTAAAAGAGTTGGGCCATTCCGTGACTGCAAATGATGATGGATAATCAAAGGATTTTCTATTCGTTCTCTAACGGTCGAGCTCAGGGGACTCGACTTTTCTAACTCATCTTTCCACTCCAGTTCACGGGCGTGGATTCTGTGAATTCGACATTGGTTGATTGCGTTGAGCTAGCATTCACTTTTTTTACTTTTTGCCAAATAAGAACCACTATTGGATTCATGAAATCTACAACCAAAAACACAAGTCATAACCTAGGTCTTTGAGTACAGACCCCCCCCCCCCACCAAGGACCTAACCAACTCAGCTGTTGGACGTTTCTTTCATCTCAAGTTTTCTTATCCGTTCAACTTTTTACACTACATGAGATGATCAAGGTCCTTCAGTTGAATGGGCCCAATACCTTGATCCAAACCCAATACTATGTGCAGTGGCGGAGCCAGGGGGCGAATTGGGCCCACCCTCAACTTTAATTTTTTTGTTTTTCAAAGTACCCTTTAGCCCACCTTGGAAAAGTACTAATCTTTTGCCCACCCTTGAACAAAATCCTGGCTCCGCGACTGGCTATACGGTTAGGTAAGATCAGAATAGATCATTATACATTGGGAATGTTACTCTTGGATTTACAAAAGACAGAATGTCATCTATTTTACTTAGGGAAATTTTATTTGCACGCCACAAATTTTGAAAGCATACGAGTAAGACTTTGTTGTCTGCCGATGATTATTGCCCCGTTGATAGCCCACAGTAGGAGCCACATTGCACACTTTTAGAGGACACGGACCGTATGGATGTTTGGCCAATCCCTAGATGAGCCTACAAATTGAAAATCAACATGAATAGTAAATTCTAAGCATTGGATTGGAGTCATTTCCCTAGGTTGATTTTAACCGTAGGAATTCGAGCATTATTGATAATTATCAGGGTATTGGTACAAGCATCCAAAGGTTTGAAATCACCAATCAGGCTGTGTTTTGGTTTGTAGGCCCATTTAGGGATTGGCCAAACATCCATACGTTAGCGTCCTCTCAAATTGTAACACATGGCTCATATTGTGGGCAATCATCGTGGTTGGTAAGCAAATTTTCTTGGGTGTTTCACAATTTGTGGGGTACAAATAATTTTTCCGTTCTACTTATTAAACAGGGAAGGCCTTAGGGCGTTACTAACGCATGAGTCACCTACGATCAGTTTTGATTATTCAATTGGAGGGCAATCTCTTGGATTATGGTCCCAATGGTGTGGACATTTTCTCTCCATTTTTAGATGGACTTAGGGCCTATTGTAAACTTATTTTAAAAATGTTTTGAACTTCTTTTCACCAAAAAAGTAATCCTAGTCTTGTTTTAAGGGCACAATCTATAGTAGAGAAGCCAAAAAGTGGTCCCCTTAATAAAAACTGGCCTGAACAATTCGACGGTGGCTTACCACGGCTGGCTGTGTTTTGGGTTCCAAACAAGCTCTTAATTACCTACCAAAGTTTTACCCAAATAAATGAGTTATGGGTTATGTAATAGAGGCACCGTGCTGCCCTTGGACTTTCCAAATCTGCAAGAATCTCCGAATCTTCAAAATATATGCGGGACATATATGTAATATCCCCTCAAGATCTTGCAATTGCCAAAAACAGAGGATCTCTCAAGAATAATCTAGATCACAATCCTCTCAAGAATAATCTAGATCACAATCAAAGCTTACCATGTATATATACCTTGTTACCTTATATTGTAAAATCCCTTTTCTATATAAATGATACATTTGTCTCTCCTCAAATTACCGAGGAAGAGAGAATCATCTCTATTATTACTGTTCAGTCATAAGTTCTTATGGTATCAGAGCCTCTCTAAGGGCCTATTTCTCGTTTGCAAACAGCAACGCGTTTCCCATCTGCAACCTACAATAATACTCATAGCACCCTCAATAACCTACTCTCATATCAACATCTCAAGACTCAAACAGTCTAATTATCTCATATGGAGAACACAATTTGAATCCTTGATTGAAAGCCAAGAAGTCATTGGCTTTGTCAATGGAGAAACAATCATGCTGGCTCAAACCATCACCTCCGATGATGGAAAAACCTTCGTCAATCCAGACTTTACGTCATGGATGAAAACTGACAGGTTAATCAAAGCTTGCATTACAAGCTCGCTTTTCGAAGAAGTGCTGGGCCTTGTTGTTGGCCTAGCTTCTTCCAAAGATGTCTGGACTGCCTTAGAAGATACTTTTGCACAAGATTTAGAAGCTCAAGAGTATGAACTTCTTTAGCAACTTCGAGTTCTCAAAAAGGGTACGTTGACATTATCAGAATATCTACGCCAATTCAAATTAATTTGTGATGAACTTAACATTATTGGCAAGCCCCTTCCTGTAAGGAATATTTTCATATTTAATTTGGCAAAGATTTCGTTTGACATAAAAATATTCTTGTAACCGTTCCTACGAGCACAAGTGTAGCGTGAAGATGTCGTGGTACGCATACTTCGCCAACTACGTGAAGACTAAAAGACAGAGACAGCAAGAATTAGACGGTTGACGACAGGAGTCATCTGAGTAACTGCCGATTTGTCAATTAACAATCATGTACGCTCGATTAGGAAGGTAAGTGACTTAGTGGCCATAGGAGTTGATTAAAATGAACAAAATATAATGGTCAGACTTAGTCATTGGACAGACCAGAGTCAAAGTCAATTTTATTGACTAAGTGGGAACGTTCAATCGATTGGACATGTGTCCCCAATCGATTGGACATAGTCCAATTATTGGAAACACTATGTAATCGATTGGACACTACGAGGCAGAAACATAATTGAGCCCAATTGATTGGAAACATTGTGTAATCGAATGGAGACTACGGGACAGAAATCTTTTTGAGTCAAATCGATTGAAGACTCTGATTAATCAATTGGAGTTTTCAGGACAGAAAGTTATACTAATTAAAAGTGTTGATTATTGATTTCGAGCAAGAGAATGAGTTTCTGCTAAAAAGAAATAAGTCACTGGAATGTGAATTCCAAACTTGCGTGACACGCACGGAATCCCTAGAGAATGAGATTATCAAATAGAAAAGGGATATGTCAGGATTCTCATCCAACTCTGCAAATCTTGATGAGATTCTTCGTGTGGAAAAAGTCTATGGAGACAAACAGGGGTTGGGTTACAAAAACGATCAAGAAAAATGGTCTTCATCAAAGACAATTTTTGTGAAAGCCCAAGCTATTCCCACACAGATCAATGACCTAATCAAAATGGTAAAAAGTAGTCGTAAGTGCAAGTACTGGAAAAATAAAATCATGAAAAAGACCCTAATCCAACAGATAGAAATTGCTAATCAAGATGAGTTTTGTATGTAGGTCCACCTAGGGATGGGCCAAATATCCATACATTCAGTGACCTCTAAGAGTATGCCACGTGTAAGGTGTACGTGCATAGGACGTGGCGTCCCCCTAGCTAGTACTAGTAGGGTTACCTTAATAATCTCATCTAGCACTAAATATTGGACTAAACAAAAACAATGTCCAGAAACCAATAAAAAAAACAATTCATCACTATCCAATGAGCGGTGATCTTAGTGACCTATACTCATCATTTGGCAGATGTGCTTCACAGATTTTGATTCCTCTCAATCTAGGTTCGAACCCTAGAGAGACGGGAACATTATGGGGGTTTTTGAAGCAAAGGATACCTGTATTCAAATGGAGGGTAGTCTGCCCCAGAACAACATTATTTGTTCTCTTCGGGTGAACAGTGGATCGGATGAGGATAGTGTTATGTAATGTGGAGCCTAATGGTGCTAGAGTACTGGACAAGAAGGAATGACACCGCGGCCCAGCTACGGAAACCCTAATTTTGTCTTTTTTACATAGAGATACGGGAACCTTAATTTCGTCTTGGGGTTATATATACCTCGGTTGATCAGAGACGAGTATCCATTGTATGGTGTGTGCTTCTTTTCTTCCATCAGAAGCATAGTGGAATCGGTGTGGATCCCTGGACGTACCTCAATCTACAGACGTAAATCTCTGTGTTGTTATTCTTTGCATATTTGCCTTTTGTTTGTTTATTCTTCTTTCTTTCCAACAGATAGGGGGGTCTATCATAGTTCAAAGTCTCGGCCGATCCTATTCTGATTCGGGCCCACCGATCCGATCCAAAAATGAATCGTCTCGCCTCAAGATCACTATTTCCAACAGAAATCTGACTTTGTCTCAGGCAAGATGTGCCGATCTGGATCGGAAAGGGAGCCCACCAATCCGGCTTCCGATCCCGAGATTTTGAACCATGTGGTCTATTGATATTTGGCCAACGAAGGGTAAATTTTTCTCTCGGGAGGCAATCATCAAAAAGAGCATCGGCATCAGTTTCCAAACACCGGCAGTGCACAAATGAAAATCCCTCATTTGGTAGCGATTGACTTTGTTAGGGGTTGGCCAATACATGGCAAGGTCGTTAAAGCTTTGCCGGCTGTAGAAAGGGACACATTGGGAAGAGAAACATTACTGTAGTTGATGCGTACTACATAACCAATCAGACTAAGCTTCCACTAGTTCTAGTATTGTTAGCATCGCGCACCATCACCTGCTTATTTATTAGTAGTAGTTACCCTTCGTTTTCTTCTAGTTGATGCTATAGATCCGCTGTCTCCAGTCCTTTTTTAAAACTATCTGATGTGTTTTGTGGATCTACTAGGTTTGGTACCATCACAAACCAAGGATAAAAAATCACATAAAGGATTTACATGGTTCACTATTTGGTCATGGCTTATAGATTAATGGGCAGCCCTTAGAGGGATCATAGAGTCTTACATGGTTCACTATTAGGTCATGGCTTATAGATTAATGGGCAGCCCTTAGAGGGATCATAGAGTCACCTTTCGATGATAAACGAATTACTAATAAGGAGGTTAACAAGAAATTCGTAGTTTTGACGTTCATCGCGTTCAGTGGAGCTACCAACCATCTCGACCACCTCTTCTACTATCCGAAGATTATGATTATGCATGCCCACGATGAGCATCTCTTGTGTAGGGTATTCCCTTTAAGTTTACATGGGCCAGCTCTTACGTGGTTTAATTCAAGGTTTAAAGGGGACTGTTATAACGGTATAACGGAGTGGGGGCGTTACTGTTTTTTCGTTATGACGAATTGTAACACTCGGGCAAAAACGAAATTCAAATTTGAAATTTGAATTGGAATTCAAATTTTCAAAAACGAAAAAAACCCAAAGATGACTGACAAACAGAAAATAACGGCCTTTTTTTGCAAAAAATTCCAAAAAATAATGGTCGTTATTTTCGTTATAACGAAAAATACCAGCCGTTATTTTTAGAGCTTTGTAACGGTACATAACGTAACGGGGGAAGTCTGAATCCATTATAATGGCCATTTTTAAACCATGGTTTAATTTACAAGATCCCAAAGAGGTCAGTTGTTTCTTGTTGTACCAGGGTTTGGGTTTGTCTCATCCCCTGAGACCGCTACTTCCAGAAGAGGAACCACAAACTGGTAGAAGTTAAAAAAAATTAGTCTTAACATTGATAGTCCTAAGGCATGCTACTCATCTCTACCGACATGTGGAAACTTGTGGCAGTCAATTTGGACTTTTGGTTTGAAAGTGATGGCACTTTAAAGGTTTTGAGCCCTACAGCTCTTTGGATCAAATTGGGACTGATCGATGCTCCTACCTTTGTTTTGGGTGTCCTTGCTTGCAAATTTGACCGGTAGGCCTCAAAATGCATGCATGTTAACTTATTTAATAGTTATTTTATTAGTCATTCGATGAACAAGATATATTAGTACATATGCTTCACATGGCAATTTCCCCTACTTTTGTCATTATGAGTCGAGCTACTTCGATCTTGTCACACCCTGATCCCAGGTCTACTAGACTTGACCCACAACATGTTGGTCCCACCCAAATTCTACAACCAAGACCCAAGGCAGGGTGAGAAAAAAGGTTAAAGTAATGGTAGAGTCTAGAAATATCCGATTACGTCGTTTCTAGGTTCCGAAAAATATATGTTATGAAATTGGTGCCCATTCTAGATACACCGTGACAATATAAAATGAAATTCCCTTTTAATTACCAAGTTAAGTCTTAGAGGGGGGTGAATAGGACAATTTTTAATTCCTCCGCAAATTCTATATAGATTAAAAAATTACTGATTATACAAGGCGGAAAAAGATTAAGCAATTAAAATATGAATCATCAACAGAACATAGATAAGGGAAAAGCTGACATACAAATATGCAAACATTCACAATTACACGAGACTTAGATTTATAGTGGTTCGGAGACTCCGCACCTACGTCCACTGTCCAATACTCGACACGAGTAATATTATATTCTCAATCATATATTACAACATATCCAATTGAAATAAATAATTCACTAAGATATCACTTAGTTTTAATCTAACGAGAATCACTTCTCTCTCACCTAGATAGTTAGCCTAGGCTAGTAGAAGATTTAGGGCGTGTTTGATTACCAATTTTCCTGTTGGAAAATCATATTTTATCTAGAAAACACAATTTTCCATTTTTTGATTGTTATTTTAGATCAAGAAAATTTTCCTGAGAAAACAAGATTTTCCCGTCCAAGCCTGGAATTCATTTCCCTTCCACATAGGTGAGAACTCGTTTCCATGGGAAAGTATGCCCTTCTTTTCTCACGTATTTAGGCCATTTTCTCGACTCTCTCCCAAATCATCTCCATCGTGAGCTTCCGCGCGATCTCTCTATCTCTCTCGCTGCTCATCGCGTTTTCGATCTATGATCTTCGATCTCTCTCTTTCTCACTCTCAAGTAAAATTCTCATCGCAACTTCCTGTCTTTTCTTCACTAATTCTTGAAGTTGATCAAATATCATCAGTAGATCTACCATTAAAGCCTAGAAATCTCATGTCTACTAGAGAGAACTGAGACATGAAACAGCTTTACAAGCAGTCAAGCTTGAATCACATAAGAGATGAAGAGAATTCAACTCACAGCCCTCTGACCAAATCCCTAACAACCCAGAATCCAGATCCCTTGATTACCTCTTCAGAGAACGATGCTTCTCTTCATTCGCGTCGGCATCTTGATCGCCACCACCTTCTTCATCCTCTAGTCTACCTTATCAAGGCTCGCCCCCTCCGAAACCCATCCCATAATCCCCAAAGCATTTCTTGGCGTTAGCTGGTTCAGGGCTGGGAACCAATCTATCAAAGCCGTTTGCAGAGCTGAGAGACACCAACGAGATAAAAGTAGAAGAGGTAATACTAAGATACAACAGTAGTATCCTAATATAATGTTACTTGGTCTTGCCCTTATAATTTGATGAGGTGATTTTCAATGTAGGACATTCAATTAATGGACCCACTTAATTAATTTGTTGCAATCAGGTACCACGTTTGAGCCCATTCACCGTGAATACAAATCTTCCTCAAAGTAGGTTGATTATTAATTAATAAATTTTGACAAATAAGGTTGATCTATTGTTCCTATCCATTGGATTAGAACACCTTTTGGCCCAAAGATCCTATCATCAATAAACATAAGGTATTGTTGAAATACAATATGATGATTTTCTCACGTGAAAAATATTGAAATCAAACAACAGAAAATTGGAAAATGCATATTTTCTCAAGTGCAATCAAACATCCATTGAAGTCATTTCCTAGTTGTATTTTCTCAGGAAAATTTTCCAAGGGAAAAGAAGGTTTTCTCAAGAAACTTTTCCACGCAATCAAACACGCCCTTAGAGAAATTATTTTCTCATGGATCTACAATCCTCAACTCAGTTAGATGAGTCCTCACTTATTCACCAATCACAAAATACACAGTGTTCATAAATTTGAATTCTATCAAAAAGGTATTTGATCATAGAAACACTTACCTTTCGATGAATACGATCAAATGAAAAATCCTTTGGAGAAAATTTGCCCAAGAGACACTCTGCCAAGAGTAATCCTCTTCTTGGAAGAAGATGCTTGCAGAATAATAATATCAAATAGTCTCTTCTAAACACTTAGAGCATTCACAATGAATACACAGCTTTGCTCTGGTGAAGCTCTTACAAATTCCAGATCTCTGGACTCAAAGAATGATAATTAAAGAATGTAGAATAAAGATCTCTTGATTGGGTTAATTTAATGAAGGGAGAGAGCTCTTATTTATAAGCAAGCCTCCCATCAATAGAACCGAACCGAATATAGTTGTTTGAAGGGCCAAAGTGCGCTTAAAATCGCTTAAGAGATTGAGTCAAAACGAGATCTGAAAGGGACGTGGTCGACCGCACTTTTGGGCGAGCGACCTGACCTCGATCGACCGTACCTTTAGTTGGTCGCCTACTCAGGTGGATACCACATAATCTTGAACCCGAGAGTTAGGGTCGACCGCACCTTTTTGGCCAGTCGACCGGACCTCCGGTCTCCCGCTCAAAAAGGTCGGTCGGCTGGACCTCTTAGTCCAAAATCGAACACTTCTAAACTTTTTAGAATTTTTCTTTTTGACATGCACATGATTCCTAATTATCACTGAACCATCTAGGGTAAATCTTGATCCGCTGGCAACGGTGTACCCTTAGATTTACGTAACTGAAACTAGGGTTCTTCCATGCCGTCAGATCGGTAACCTTAATTCCAACAAAATTTATAAATTATCTGAATTTTAATCCTGCAAAATTAGACAATTCTTGCACAGTGGAAAGTCAGAGTCATATCCGCACTAGGGATTAGTCGGGCTAGCTTAATCGAGAACATGAAATGACGGAACATTACAAGAAATAATAGATAAAAATAAAATTCATCATTCAGTGATCAAAATGTCATTACAATGTTTGAATAAAAATGATCAATAATTAAGACTAGACTAAAAAGCAATCTAGAGAGAGAAAAAGAGATAATGAGGGTTTTTACAGAGAAAAACAAAATAGAAGGTAAGAGAGAAATAGAGAGAGAGAAAGAGGGTTCTAGAGAGAAACAAAAGAGAGGTAGAGAAAGAAACAAAAGAGAGAGTGAGGGTTCTAGAGAGAGAATGAGAAAAGAGAGTAGAGAGAGAAACTTTAAAGGGAGAATTCTAGAGAGAGAAAGAAGGAGAAAGAGAGAAAGAGCTCACCTTCTCGTACTTACCGAGAATTAATCGGGCCACGATGAAGAATGCTTACTATTCGGCCATGAGTTAAACCTTGACCATAGTTCTTGGTGCACTTGGGAGATGGTGGTGCTTTCTTGATGAAGTAGTGGACTTTTGAGAAGGAGTCATGCTGGAGGAGCAGCCTAGTCGCTCGCCTACGATTTGGTGAGGAGAGGTGAAGACGTGTGGAGCAAGGGGTCCGCTGGTTAGAGTTGTAGGCTAGCGGTGGGGGTGCACACTGTACAGCAGGTTGAGAGGAGAACGGTGGTGCATGAGAAGGAGAAGAAGGGTTGCAGATCCAGATCTCAGACCATTTGCAAGTAGGAGGATGTCTGGGTTGCAACCCTCTGGAGAAAGAAGCAGAGGCGGCAAGAAGGGGGCAGGTGCAGGCCCGTGAAGAGGTGGACGGTGGTAAGTTGCTGTCGGGCGCACCTTGGCAACACATGAGACTTGGAGCGGTGATGTTGCGTGCTTGTGTTATTTCTAGGAGTAATGGTATTGCAAGTGGGTGTTGATGTGATTGTGCGATTGTTGATCTCGGGTAGTTCTATTACGGGGTGATCATTGGGATAAGGGAGATTGATATCTTCTCTCCAAAGAAGCACAAGTCCTGCGAATGGTATTCATTTTATACAGTAGAACTTGACTGAATTGTCCTTCACTATCACCCTCTACTTGAACAACCACAAACATAATAGGGGGTTGATTGATTAACATTGTTTCCATTTCATCATTCCCCAAGAAGGTAAGCTTAATCTAGTCATGCTAAATGGGTCCATCAGCCTGTCACACTGAGGGATTGGGGAATGTCCAAAGTGCATTCAACGGTTTCAAACATTATTAAGTGGAGTCGTCCTCTGCCTCAAGCGGTCTCAAAGGGGAGTGATTCAATTAGTCCTTGATTAGTACATGATTATCTTTTGGCGTCTTGTTTTAAACATCGGAGAGAATATATCCTAGTCTCAATAACATTAATAGGTTCATTAAAACGATGTGACAGAAACGTCTATGCGGTGGGACAACTCCATAACATTTCAAGTACCGGGTCCTTAACTATTTTTCGACCCTGCGTGGAATCCCTTGGACCCACAAAGGATAGGCTTGTTCTCTTGCTTCAATCCATTGCCCTCAAGACAGGGAATATGTCACTCAAACATTAATCGTATAGTAGCCCGACATAGAGTCCTTAGAAGAGGAACATCTACCCGATACAGTTCATTAGGGATTACCTTGTTATTGGCGTTGCACTGGATATCTGAACTCGAGATTTTGTATTTCATCGGTAAATCACTCACAAACTGAAGGAAAACACTAAGTCAAATTCTAGATGAATTTCGACAGAGTATAGCCTTATCCTAAAATAATAGAAGAAGATCATTTTTTCTGTCCCCAGAGTCCTCTATTTATAGAGTTCTGGGAAGGGGTCTGCACATGTTGCAGACTCATCTTTATAAGGAAAAAAGATTAAAATAATGAAAAATACAAACAATTTTAAAAAACTAACCACATACGGTTGTGTAGTTAATAGTGCACAACCGTATGGCATTAACTCTGACAAATTATGCACGCTTTTCGAGGAAAATGACATGTGTGCTTTTTTGGATGAATGAGAGGCCCTTTGAAAATGTAATTACATACGGTTATGTAGGAGGAGGTCCTACACAATAGAATGTTAATAGTTTTCTATTCCACCTGGTTGGGGGTACTTGATATACCCCCGTTATGTCTGGCTAAAGACGTAAAACTTAGTGCTTTCGGAAAGGCAATTCCGATATTCCTAGAGTACATGAGTCTCATGCATTTGTTATTACTGTTATATATTTGAAAATATAGGTACATTCATTCTTCCAAATCATCAGGTACCACACACTGTCGAATTTCAGCCGACTTGGTAACATCCTCCCTGAACCTTTGCATCATCATTACCGATTTTTCATCATTTTATGTCTCGGTCATGAGCACCGAGGACGGTGTTGTATTTTGGTTGGGGGTGGGTATTTACCAAAACTCATGTATTCATTTTGATATATATATATATATATATATATATATATTGTGATTTTTGGGTGGCTTTCGATGTTTTTCAAAGTTTTTTAGAATTTCAAAAATGTGTCAAATACCCTAACTTTGATTATCTGAAAACCTCCATTAAATCTGTATTGAGGATGATAGTTTTTATTAAAGGGTAGCTTTGAGTCAAGTCAAGCGTGACTACAGTAGGTTTGAAAACTTAGAAAAACTTAAATTCAGCACAATTGTACACTATCAACATCAGAGTCATCCTAAGTTTGAAAACTCTAGAGATCCTGTGAGAATAATTGTGGAGACCTAACCTAGTGAGCTTTCGAGCCTTTAATCATTTTAGAGGGTTATACAACAAATTTGAGTCGTAAGATGACTCACTATTCTTCATGCCCGCAATATTCGTTGAGAGATCTCATTATCTTTTGCTTCGATCATAAAACTCGGAACGACATCAACATTAGATTACTACGACAGAACCTTCTCTATATCCAGTCAAGACAGTATACATAATAGTGCAAACCCTAGAAAATGATTTAGGCCATTTTTCTGAACCGTTCAGCCTTTTTACTCACATAGATAATACTTCACTAGAAACCCCTTGAACCTTTCTAGAAAGCCTTTTCTTGTTAAACCCATTAACCAAAATCCCAATCCAACTACGAAGAATGACTAAGCTACCCTACTCTTGAGATGGATAGAAGAATAACTGATATGGGTGTACCGTGAAAAGAAGAAAAATCAAAAGGAAAAGAAAGTGGTTCAAGCTGAAAAGAAAATATAAAAGAAAGTATGAAAAAGAGCTAAAATAAAATGAGTAGTCTCAAAAATATAAGAAAAAGAGAAAAATACGAAAGGAAGAAAAGAAACAGAAACTTATTTTACACCAGCAAGAAAAATACAAGAAAATAGAGATATCCTCCCAAGATCTTTGAAATCTCGTATCCCTTTATTTTTCTACACCTGACCTAAGCCTCATTACAACCCAAGAAAGTCCTACTTGATTCTAAGATAGCACAATCATAAAATGTGGAGATTAGAGAAGGAGAAGCTATAGAGTTTGATCTGACGTTCTTGAGTGAAGTGATATTCTAATCATGAGATCTTCTTCTGTTAAAGATGTCATTCCTTCAAATAATACATATGTGAGATCTTTGCTTTCATATATCAACACATCTCCTCACATATAAATTGAGAAAAAAGAAGAAAATCATTCCTGAGTGATCCAATTCTGAGTGGTTTACAAGTAAAAATTGAGGTCGAGGCATAAGAACTTATAAGTGATTTGGAAACCTTTACTGTCGAATGATGAGAATGTTGAGCACACACACACGCAGAGTTTAATTATTCTGGATCTTGATTATTAGTCTGTAGTCTTGCCAAACTTCTCAACTCTTTGCTAGCATGTAACTGGTTTTGCATCCATTCAATGATTTGACGAACTGTGCTTTTCCTGAGCTAATATGCAAAAGTGTGTAGCATGTGCAGAGCCCTTTTAAGCTCATTTATTTTGCCCTAAATGCCAAGGATTGGCAATAAGCTGGTTGGGGTTGTGATATTCGCTCAAAAATGCTTATTTTAAGCAATTATCCTCTTAGCGTTATCGCACTCTCCTACGTAAAACTATCATATTTATCAATTTTTCTACGTAAGAGTCTCTTCTATTATGTAGAACACACTTTTTTCTGGACGAAATGATATATTTGCATGCATTAAACACATTTTCAAAAATCTAGATATAAGGCCACTCTGACTAAGTCTCATTACGCTCTTTTCAGGAACTTAGATCGGACGTTTCTCTAGACTGGCGAGCCTACGACCAGCCACAATCGACCCTCGAAGCCTAGAGTTAAAACTTAGAGAGCCAGCAAGTTAAACACAAGAACAAATAGGCTGAGGGCGAGCGAACCCAAAGGATCGTAGAACTAAACCGAGAACTAAGAGAGCAGAAAAGCCGATTAAAGACACAAGTATCAACTTGCTCAATTGACAAAGTTTATCGGAGATCATGACAGAATCTCAAGTTAAGATAGCAATGGGTCCCACAAAGGAAGCATCCCAAGGATACCCAAATGAGTATGGACTATCAAGATCTTTTTATAAAGACAAGAAGAGATAGACATACAAGTATTGTGTGGGAATGCAATGGCGGGTCTCATAAGTCTTTAAGAACATGGCTGGACCACTGGGTTGACTTTCCCTGTAGGAGCAAAGGATGAATGGGTATAGACTCCATAAAGCATAGAGGTTGACATCAGCCCACATAAAGAGAAATTAAAAGATAATGGAGGGATCAGATTTTAGCAAGGTTGTTAATGATCAAATGGGTAACTCAAGATCGAGGAAACTACACAAAGGAAGGTGGTATTATTATGCTAGGTGGCAGGTGCTCAAAGAATTGACAATAGTACAAAGGAATGCTACAAGGTCTAGCAGAGGTGGACTCACCATAAAAGCTGTTAAAATTGTAGGACTAGCGATTTTATTTTCTACATGGTGCAACATGCGTGATTTGCAAGATGGACGGCTATGGATATAAACAAATATTCTTTAACATGTTGATGTGGATGGGTATGATGGACCTTATGATAGAGAATAGCATGGGGAGGAAAATAGATAGGGTGGAGGACGTCAGCTCTATGGAGAGTGAAACCAAACCCTACATTATATTCCATATATAAGAGAGGAAAGAGGATCTAAAAATTCATCTCATTACCACCCCCAAGCTCTTTTCATCTCCTCTCCAGTCGCCCTCCACTTAAAACCTTAATTGCTCCCACATTTTAAAACCCTAACCCATCAACCCAGCTCACCCCCATTCCTTTCATCTTCAAGCCATTAGCCTCTACCTCCATTAACACCACCGAACCCGAGCTCCTCTCCTTCCCTTCTCCACATCCTCTTCGTTACTGGTGTTGCAACCTGCAACACCAGGTTACAGCTCCGTGGCTGCGCCTCCCAACTGGTTTACCAAAACACAGTCTCCATCATCTCCAAAGCGTTGTTGGTTCACCGCCTACAACACCACTCAGTCTCCCTCACGCCTAGCCGCCCCCTCACAAAGTTGATCCTCCATTGGAAGGAACAGAGCCTTCTCCAACGGACTGCCCAGCCTCACTTCACCGCATGCTCCTTCATCTTCAAAACAAACAAAAGAAAAAAAGGAGAACATAAAAGAAAAGAAGAAAAGGATGGAAGAAGAAGCCATTAGGCTTCTCTCTACCATTTTCCGGGCAGCAACCTCCATTATCGTCGCCTGCAACTTATGCCCTTACCACCTGGACCTCTACCCTCTCTCTTAGCCATTCTTGCTCCCTCCATGGTGACCACGAACCTGCATCCTCCCATCTCTCTTTGCTGAACTGGCGTGTCTTCTTTGCCAGCCACCACCATCAACGATGGTGCATCTCTTTGCAGCTCCAGGCAGCAACCTACACCTTCCCCCACAAGCCACGTGCAACTCCAGCAAGTTGCCTACCAGCATCTCTTAGCCGCTGCCAACTGTTGGTTGCACATCGTCTCCCCCACCGTCCACGGTCCACTTAACGATGCATCAAGCACCTCTCAACATGCTGCCCCAAATTGCTTGGAAGAAAAATCATGATGGTCGATTCACTTCATCATCGGCTGGAACTCTAGGTGATCTTCTCCGGCCAAACCCTTTATCAACAACATCATCCTCTTGGCTATAGGGTAAGCCGATGTGACTTTTCTCTCTCTAGGATTTAATTCATCTCTCTCTAGAATTCTCAAATTCTCTCTATCTCTCTTCTTTCTCTCTCTATTTCATTCTAGTTTCTCTCTTTTATATGCTTTTTAGTTAGGTTTGTTTTCTTGTTTAATGTTGTAAGCACCTTGATTAATGAATAAATTTAGTTGATCATAATGTTTTAGCGTTTTCTCTTTCTTTTCAATGCATTTTAGTCTATAATGATCTAAATCAGAAGCATATTTTAATCCATTTATCCACCACTCTCACCGCTCCAACAATTTCAAACAAAAATCCGTCATTTTATGTGTTTGAATTGCGCAAACTAACCCCGAGTGCGGATTGACATCCGACACGAATCTCTATACAAAAGTTCATATTTTTGCAGGATAAAAACTCAGATAAAATTATAAATGTGTTGATTCTAGGGTCGTTCTCTCAATGACGGAAAAACCCTAACTTCACCTACACAATAGTATGTCAATAGTTTTCTGCTCTACTGCACAAATTTCGAGAAAAATGGCATATGTACTTTTCTAAGAAAATGGGGGATATTCTTGAAAATGTAATTGCATACAGTTGTGTAGGAGGAGGTCCTACACAATTGTATGTCAATAGTTTTCTGCTCTACTACATGGATTTCGAGAAAAATGGCATATGTACTTTTCTGGGAAAATGGGGGGTATTCTTGGAAATGTAATTGCATACGATTGTGTAGGAGGAGGTCCTACACAATTGTATGTCAATAGTTTTCTGCTCCACTGCACAAATTTTGAGGAAAAGGGCGTATGTGCTTTTCTAAAAAAATGAGGGGTATTCTTGGAAATGTAATTGCATACGGTTGTGTAGGATGAGGTCCTACACAATAATATGTCAATAGTTTTCAATTCCACTACGCGGATTTTGAGAAAATGGCATATGTGCTTTATCTCATTTTTGACCGTAGATCTTCCAAATCTGACTCCATACTATTGTGTAGCCTTCCTTTCTACATAATAGTATCCATTTAGTTTCTCTGATCTGTGGGTGGTTGGCTCAGAAATCGAGGCATGCCCTTTATACAAAAATTCAGTCCTAATTTGACAAGTCCGAGGGCATACGGTTGTGTATCCCTATGTTTTACACAATAGTATGTAGTTACTTCCTGATGATTTGGGCTGGTTCTACTCAAAATTGACTGTCTTTATTTTCTTGAAATTCGCACCAGTTGTGCTACTTCTTACTGAATACGGTTGTGTACTCTCATCTTCTACACAACCGTATATGATCATCTCCTCAGAAAAAATATCTTATCATAGTCCTCTGCTCTGATCGGTATACTGCCGCGCAGTTGACTTCGACTTTGACAGTCAGTTTTCGCGTCCCTTGGTCGTGATTTTCGTAGTAATCCACATTTCACTGTCAACACAAGGATGAGAGCCGACTTCATCGTCAATGGCTGCCACTTGTTCTCCGATTTGGTAGGTAGATATCGTTGCCCATATTGGACCAATGGTAATTGGGGGGGATAAGGAAAGAGTCCACTCTCGATTGTCTCTTATTATCTCAGGCTGATCTTCAAAATTTGTTCAAAGAGTGACACTTGGATTGTGATCTGGGTTTTTATGGGTTTTCCTCAAACACTAAATCCCATTCTTGAGGTTGAAGATGATCTCATAATATGAGGTTGAACTTATTACCATAAACAGGCTTAAGTAGTCTAAGCTCGTAAAGAAATTAAGGCCAGACCAACTATGCTACCCGTATAACAGGGCCTGTCCCAACAGCAGACCCCAATACACTGTACACCTATCAAAAGGCCCGAGCCCTAGATCGATTTGGCATAGAAGCCCATGCCCAATAAGCCCATAAGCTCGACCATTAGACCGGCACAAAACCCTGCAATCCACGGTTTTTAGTGACAAAATGTAGATAATATATAGCTATAAGTTATATCAATGCATATTATAACCATGGTTTAAAAAATGGCTATTAGAATGAAAATAACGGTGTTATTTTCGTTATAACGGCCGTTATTTCCGTTATTTTCCATTTTTTCCGTTTTTTTTAAATTTGAATTCCGACGCCACTTTTTCTATTATTTTCATTATTTTCTATTTTTACCCCTAAACGTTATTTTCGTTATAACGGAAAAAACAGTAACGCCCCCAGCCTGTTATACTGTCATAACGGCCCCTTTTAAACCTGGATTATAACTACATACCACATATATGTGTTCTGACCTATTCTTAGTAATTTGGAGAGCGGCAAAAAATGGTAACAGAAATGTTCGCGTACCATGCGGGTTTGTAATCAAAAAATGAGTTAAAAAATTCAAAAAATTAATTTTAAAAGTACAATAAAGAAAAAATTGATAACTTTTATCTTATAAAATGATTTTTCATGTCCGGAAATAATTCAGAAAAGTTCGCGAATTATTCGAAAATAATTCGATCATCTTAAGAAATGTGTGAATTTTTTCAAACCTTTAAATAGGGCGTTGTTCGGTTCGTTCTTTAAATAACTTGTAGCGATAATTATTTGTGAATAAATTGAGAATTTACTAACTATGATCTGACCTCAAATTCGTGCAAATAAAAAATCGTCACGCTTCGGAGAACGAGCCCAATCACATCATACTGTAATGAATGACAAAATACAAATTTTTGAATTTAATTTCCACCATGTACAACAAGGTTCAAAGTCTCGGGATCGGAGGCTGGATCGGTGGGCTCGATCCCGAACGGGATCGGCCCATCGAGCCCGACACAAAGTGGGAATCCTTTGTAAAACAGTGTTCTCGGGGTGAGACAGAGCCTGGTCTAAATCAGATCGGTGGCCGGGCTCCGATCCCAACCCGGATTGTCCGATCCAGAGACCAAGATCAGACTGAGACTGAACCTTGATGTACAAGCTATACACCGTTGTACTCGGGACTAAAAGCCCAAATGGTCGACCTTCCAAACAATATCGTGGATGGGAAAGAAGTCCCGCTTGGTAAGGGTAGACATAGAAGACCTTATCCTGGTGGTAAGCTGATCGTGGACATACCTCATCGAGCATGCTAAGCCAATGAAATGTAGTGTGCAAGAGTACAAAATGGAATTCTTTGAGCTATCTACTAGGAATGTCGGTTCCGGTTCCAATTCTGTATATATTGGGTCCAATCTTGATAATATGAGAGTTTTAACACTGTATTTATATATCGATTTCCGGTTCTTATCTGTTCGGTTCCATATTAAACTACCCAAAACCGGAACCATTATTTTTGGTTCGGTTCCTGTTCAGTTCTTTTTAATCGGTTCCCAAAAATGCGGAACCGAAACCGGTCCGATTCGGTTCCGGTTAAACGTCTAAAATTGACACCCCTAGCTTGAACCCATGTAGACCTTGAGAGGTCTAATTTTGGTACATGCTTGTTGGATTGAGAAGCAGGGTTATCCTTCTAAGATGGCAAATAGAGGTCTTAAATGGCGATGAATGGACATTTTTTAGAGCGTTCCTTGGGAGTCCCGGAGATCATCATGAGATGATTGAAATGATCCATGCATAACCTTCACATGGAGATTGTTTCCTACGTCCCGAATCCACTGATTTGTCTTCGGCAGGTGTCAAGTTCTAGTTCCTATTGTTCTCTGTGACCACCTGACGGGACTGATATTTGGTTTTGGTGGGGTATGTCTTGGCATCCATATAGGCTGTCATGTCTTGCCACTTAATTCGTAACACCTATGATTTTTCCTAGACCCAAGTTGGTATAAACCTTATTAGTGTAGGCCCAAACTATTCTCTTGTTTGAAGCTCATTAGGGTTATGGGCCAGATAAAGGGTTACATAAAACTACTTTTGGGCAAATTCATTATGATTGGAGAGGCCCATGGCCTTGTATTTGTTTGAAATTATGCCCTTGTATTTAGGGTGGGATCCCACCAATTAAATAGAAAAATTAGAGTTTTGTTTTAAATAATGTAGGAACCAATCTAATAAAATCGTTGGAGTAGGTTTAACCTAAGATGTCTACATTTTTGGAAATAAAAATCAATTAAATTAGTTATACACATTTTCCCAATTAAGAAACCTAATTAAAAATTTAATTAATTAATTCTAAACTTAACCATAAAGCAATTAAAATGTAGAAATTAGAAAGTTTTGGGAGCATTAAACTCTCCTCTTTGTACAATCGATTTGGGCTGTGCGCACCACGTACAACTAAAATTGATTAATTTTTGAGAGCCAGAGCCACCCCCCAAACCCTAAAAATCATTAGAATTAATTGAGATTTCTAGAAAATTCTAATATTTATATAACGTGTTATTTAAACCCTATTTTCTTCAATCTAACATACAATCACTTCGAAAATTGTAGCAACTTTTTGAGAAGAGAAACTAGAGAGAAAAATGGAGAAAATTCTTGATCTTGAAGAAATAATAATAATTATTGCATAAACAAGGCAGGTTTCTCACTGTTTTCTAGTGATTTCATAGGTGTTTTATATTTTTTTTTATTATATTTTTCTCTCTAGCATGATATTTAATTTAATGTTTTATGCATAGTAGTGTGCTAAAATTTGAGATTGGATATCTCGATGGACATGATTATCAAAATTTAGGAGAGAAATTCTAGAATGCTTGGATCTCAAATCTATTTCTGGCGATAATTGATATGTGGGTTAAATCCCCAAATTATGAGTAAAAAGGGTTAGGTGCCCTTGAGTGAAAAATAATAAACCCCGTTCAATCCTAATGGAAGAAAATTACTTTTGAATATGCCTTAACCCTATGTGAAAGTACCTAAAGGATATATGGATTAGGAGAGTACATGTATTCTCTATTTGGAATTACATGAGAATCATCAGTTATATTTTTTATCATGTTCTGTATTTGTATTCATGTAAACATTTTTTATTTATTTTTAAAATTCATGAACATGTTACCCTATTGATTTGTATTCCAGTGGGTTGAAAGAAGAGGAAGGTAATCCAACTAGGCTACATAGCTCACTCTATCATTGTATTTCCATATGAGAATTAGATATCGAGGTGTGGAGATGAATTTTTGGAGTTTTCAAAGACTTTAATTTAGTTATTTTTGCTTTATTTTTCTAAAATTATACTTGAAACATTTATGTTTAATAGGTTTTTATTTATTTTGGGGGTTTTCAAAGACTTTAACCTAGTTATTTTTGCTTTATTTTTCTCAAATTTGGGTCGGTTTGGTTAATCGCTTTATTATAATTTCAATCGGTTAGGATTGTTTTGTATGGAATTAGATCCTTGGACTAGTTACGACCATAGTGATTAGGTTAATCTGATTAATTAGATTAAAACTTTTAGATAATCTATTCACCCATCCTCTAGGTTCCAACCTATGGATTTGAGAATTTTTCAATTTGTACGTATTAGAGCAAGTTTGCTCGTTTAGGCTTAATCACCTGAGTGTGATCCTACTTATCTGATCCCTATCTAGTAAGATGCATAAAGAGGGCTTCACTATAAAGAGTCTTGGTGACTCAAACAATGATGAAGGTACTCTTTATCGGCCTCGAAATCCTTTACCAACTATGCTATCTAAAAGGCATGTGTGGTGCGCGTGCTTCTCAGCACCACCCACCTACCCCCCACTGTCGATAAAATCAGACATATATAATTGAGCGTTGGGACTTCAGGGATTGTGGATATGTCAGCTTTCCCATCACATTTGTAGAGCTAGGAAGGGGTTACGCCCTAGCCCCCTCTAAAAAATTCCTGGCTCTTCCTTTGCTTGCACAACTACATGGATGATCTGTTGGCGCCAGTGGTGGAGCCAGGATTTTGTTCAAGGGTGGGCAAACTGGCAAGCGACAGTCAATGGACAATGTCAATAACAGCTGATGAGAAGTTTAATTGACTGAACTACCTCTTATAGAAATGATAGAAATGGCAAATTAATCTGTGATGACGGTCGTCAACGTTGATGACAGACCATAGCATGGGCAACGTGGCACACTCTTAGAGACCACTGTCCATATAGATGTTTGGCCCATCTCTAGTGGACGGACTGACCAAAAATCAGCCTGCTTAGTATTTCTAACGGTTGAATTTAACTTTTTTTATGGGAATATTTTAACCTTCGGATTCAAACATAATTTGGGTTACTTAGATCCAAATGTAAGAAAACACTAATGAGGCCCATTTTTGGTATATAGGTCCACCTAGTGATGGCCAAACATCCATGCAATCAGTGGTCTCCAAGAGTGTTGCACGTGGCAAATAGTGTGATCAACCTAGGGATGTGACAAATATTGAAGTTGAGGGTAGGCAATTTATAAGAATGTTGCACTAGCTCAAACTGTAGACCACCTAGGGATGTGCAAAAATCCAAAACATCCAAAGTTGGCTCCACCACTACTGGTTGGCCCACAGCTTAAAACTTGAAAACAAACACTGGTTAATTGGTGCAACTTTTGGGGTTTAACGGATCGTGGATGGTCTGGATTGATGGCATGCATGGTCATAAACACATCTTGTTTTACATACTTACCCAAAGAGTTCCTGGCCAATGAACACGACACAAGTGCGATGACTAAGGTAAGTAAAGCGCTACTAAATTACAAAAACAAAAAAGCACATTTACCCCACCTGCACGGCTGCACTAGTAAACGGTTGTCTACATGCTTGAGAGCACTCTTAAAATCAAGTAACAAGTGGTAAAACCAAACAAAAAAGTAAAAGCATCAATAATGCATGACAAAGACGTTATACTCAACAGTGGCATCTCCTGTGCTAAAGTTGAGCTTGTGAGTCTTGGCCTGAACATAGCCCCGAGCGAACCGGAACAGTCCGCTTCCTCCGATCACTGGCATCTCTCTCACCGCCGAGAACACTGTGTTCCTTCCTAGTATGGTTATTGTGCTCCCATTGTACTTCCCTTCTATGAATGCAAAGTTCATGGCCATTAACAAGCCGATCTCTTGTTGTGACGCAGAGGCGTAGAACCCTTGAGCCCTTCCGACGAGCTTCGAACTCATCTTTGGGCCTAATGTCAATGGGTCGTCAATCATATTAACGAAACCAAACCCTGTCATCGATGTGTTTGTTGATGGTCCAGCGACTCGGACGACAGTAGGGTTACGACCACTAATGATGTCGTGCCAATAGAACCGGAAGTGGCTTAGCTTCTCTTTCTTAAGCCCCATTGACGTCGGACTTAAGGTTCTGGAGAAACGGTAGGGTTTTCCGTCTATTGCGACGGTAAAGAAGAAGAAAAGGGTGAGAATGATGAACGGGGAAGATGACGTAAAAATCATTCCGGCCATGGGGACCGAACAGGTCTCACAGTAAATTATAAGTGGGGAAGAATTAGGCTTGGGTGTGTATATATAAAGTTGAGAGGTATGCTGGCATGTGGAAAAAGTTGCGCCGAGGAAAATGAGTGAATGCTTGAAAAAGCCAAAATCTTGACTCTGAAGTCTGAAGTCTTTGATAGTTTAGTAAAGCTAACTCAATCAGGTTTTAAGCCCGGCTAGCTTTGGCCGGGTTGAGCTGCACCTACCAGACTTTTGGGTAAGGATCCGTCTAGATTTTAATTTTTCATAAAATATTTTATTTTAAAATTGACTATTTTTGAAAATGCTTTTTTATAAAGGCTCAGGCTCCAGTTACCGCCCTAAAATGACAGACTCCGGTTACAGGACACATTATGAGCCATGTAGCACACTCTTAGAGGACTCTGACCGTATGGATGTTCGGCCAAAATATCCCAAAGTGGACCTACAAACCAAAAATCAGCCTGATTAGTGATTTGTAGGGGTTGGATTGGACTTATTTTCATGGGTTGATCTCAACTGTGGGGATTTGAGCAGTATTTGAGGTACATAGATCCAACATCTAGAAATCACTAATCAGGATGGTTTTTGGTTTGTAGGTTAACCTAGGGATTGGACAAGCATCCATACGGTCAGAGTCCACTAAGAGTGTGCCACGTGACTTATATTGTGTCCCGTAACCTGAGCCTGTCATTTTAGGGCGGTAACTGGAGCCCGACCCTTTTATAAAATGTCTTCATCCTCTCTTGGTTGGGCCCACCACTATGCATGATGAGAGTGATAGATGAGGAGGGGTGGGAGACTGGGAGGAGGTTGCTTTCTTTATTACATTCATTAGGCTAGCAGAAAAAATCTTTTATTTTAAACTTGAAAAACGACTCTTGAATATATCTTATAAAAACACTTTTTAGCTTAAAAATGTATTTTTATGGAATAAATACTTTTTAAAAAAATGGTTATCGAAACAATCTGTTATTTTGAAGAAAAAAAAAGACTTTTTCAGGTCTAGAATGGAGATCCAAACAGGTCCAAGCCTGTGCTTGATTCAAGGCTTAAATAAATAGCTTCGGCTTGAAGTCTAGCTATCATAAACAATTCACAAGCTTAGGCTTGGCCAAGATCAATGATGTACCAAGTTTACAGAAGGTTCAGGCACACAAATTTAGGCTTGGGTTGGCCTGGGTTGAGTAAAACTTCTGTCACAGCAAGATGTTGTGACCTAAGCTGGTCACAACCCACAATATGAGCCATGTGGCACACTATTAGAGGGCACTGACCATATTGATGTTTAGCCAGTCCCTCGGTGGACCTACAAACTAAAAATCCGCCTGATTAGTGAGTTCTCAGCGTTGGATTGAAGTTATTTTCATGGGTTGATTTTATCCATAGGAATTTGAGCATTATTGAGCGTTATTTTTGTGCAAAGATCCAAAGGTTCTAAATCATTAATCAGGCTGGTTTTTGGTTTGCGGGTCCACCGAGGGATTGGCCAAACATCCATACGATCAGCGCCCTCAAATAGTGTGCCGCGTGGCACGTATTGTGGGTTGTGACGGGCTTCGGTCACAACATCTTGTGATGGAAGTTTTACTCGTCTTGGTTTGTGGTTTTCAACCCGTGATAGGCGTGATGCTTGACCCGTACTTAGGACGTAGCCCATAGGACTTTAAAAGCTTCTAGGCCACTTACTAACCGGTCCTACTAGTCTCTATTTGAAATTGAGTCTGGTTACACAAATGGGATCCATCTAGTGGTTGGATCCGTATAAGTCATTTATGACCAGATTAACTACCAGTTGGGTTTAGGTCCACATGAACCAGATAAATTCAACCACTTTGCAACCTGTGACCTGTTAGTGGCATGGTTCGAAGTCTCGGACGATCCTGTTCTGGATTGGAAGCCACCGATCTGAACGATACTGGGGTCGTCTCTCGCTGATAGAACGATATTTGGGCAATCCCGATGGGGATCAGTGCCCTCCGATCCCGAGACCGATCCTGAGATTTTTGAACCATGGTTGGTGGGGTGCAACTTGGGCAGATTTGTTCGGTTGGGTTCTGAATCCAACAGGTCTGAGATGCAGTCCGAGACCAACTTGGAGAATAAATCAGAAAAGGTGCCGCAAGATAGGTCAATGGTTGGTTGGTAGAAAATGACAGAATAAGCAGGAATGGAGAGAAGGGGAAAGTGTAAAACAAATTTTTTTTGACATATCCCCATGTTATCCTTGAAATTTGATGTACCCCAAAATTTGAAAAATCTGACTTATCCTCGCATGACCTGATGCACCGTCATTGATTGTCGTTCATCCAAATTAACTAACCAATTTTTTTACCGAAAATTTCTTAAACGAACAAAAATTTAAATGTATTTACAAAAATAAAATAACTTTTGAACAATATTTGAGTGCAAAGATCCAAAGGTTGTAAATTACTACTCAGACTGATTTTTGGTTTGCAGGTCTACTGATGGACTGGCCAAACATCCATACGGTCAGCGTCGTCCACTAAGAGAGTGCCACGTGGCTCGTATTGTGACAGAAGTTTTACTCTTGAATGGGCGTTTGTCAACCTTTTCAGCCTTAATTTTTGTCAGGGAGAGACGCCCTAGTTAACTTTTTTGTAAACATCAGAAAGTTTTTTTTGTTTTTGTAAATACATTTAAATTTTTTTCGTTGAAGATATTTTCTGAATTTTTTAAAGGATTAAAATCTCACTTTCTTCAACCTTAGATCAAAAGAACATTTGGATTTAGCATAAAGCCCTAATTCCAAATCAAACCGCTGTGGTTGGTGGCTGACCACCACTCCGATGAGTAATTTAAAATCCAATGGGAAAGAGAAATGCTTAGAAACAAAAAAGACAGGAGTTTGAAATAAAACTACTCAACAGAATTGAGGTTGGCGAGTAAACCTTCGATAACACCTGAAGTTAGCGACACCACTGACTGCAGCAAATATGAGTCACGTGGCACATTCTTAAGAAGACATTGACCGTATGGATGTTTGGCCAATCACTAGGTGGACCTACAAACCAAAAATCAGCCTGCTTAGTGATTTAAAACCTTTGGATCTTTGTACCCAAATGATGCTCAATTCCTACTTTTAAAATCAACCCATGAAAATAACTTCAATACAATGCTTAGAAATCATTGGTCGGGTTTATTTATGGTTTGTAGGTCCATCTAGTGATTGGACAAAGATCCATACGGTTATTGTTCTCATAAGAATGTGCAACGTCACTCATTTATTGGCTGGTGTCATCGAAGGTTTACTCATGGTCGGCTGGCCATGACACTCTTGTATGCCATCACAAGTGACCAACCTACCGGATTTTCATGGTCAATCAACCACGATTCCAACGAGCATTCTAAAAACCAATGAACAAGAGAAACACTTAAGAACATAAAAGATATGATTTTGGAATTAAAATTGCTCATTCAAATGAAGGTTGGCCACCCGCCCAAGCAACCTACTGAAGTCCCAGGCTAGTCGACCACCACAGCAGTTTGATGTGTGTGTGTGTGAGTGGGGTGGAGAATTTTCAAAAACTCTTCTCTACTTTCATTGCTCTTTAATACTAATTTTTCGCTATGTTTTAAAACTCGCTGAGTCGACTCGACTAGATAGTATTTCTAGTTGACTCGGCATACAAACTCGGATTTGCATGCTCTCCGAGTTGACTCGGAGACTCGGCCGAGTCTTTACCGAGTCAACTATTTAAAGGCTGAGTCGACTCAAAATTAATTTTTTTTTTTGAATTTTTGATTTTTTTTAATATATTTTATAATTTTTCAAAATTTTTAATAAATATTAATTTTTATATATTTAAATATTTAATAATTAATTTAATGACTCGCCGAGTCAACTCCCAAGTCTTTAATGTGACTCGGCCCCATGGACTTCTGAGTCGAGTCTGAGTTCCGAGTTTTAAAACATAGATTTTTTGAATGTATGTCTACTTTGCCCAATTGATGAGAGCAGTAAACAAAGGAAACTTTTGTTACTATATATAATTATTGTTGTTGTTCTTGTTTTATTTTTACTTTTTAGCTTTTCTATATAAAGCAACAACCGGGGTTGCCACCCATGTGACACAATTAAAGTCTCTCTACTTTCAAATGTAAGACCTTCCTTCAATAAAAATCTTTTCACAGCTCAGGTTGTTGGCATGCTCACGTCCCCCAGGGACAATAGTATAAGCCATGTGGCACACTCTTAGAGACAACTAACCTTATGGATGTTTGCCCCATTCCTAAGTGGACCTATATACCAAATATCAGTTTGATTATCTATTTCAAACCTTTGGATTTGAGTACCCCCAAATAATGCTTGAAATCTATGGTTAAAAATCAACCCATGAAAATGACTCCAATCAAATCCTTAAAAAACACTAATCATGCTGATTTTTTGCATATAGGCCCACCTAGGTATGGGTCAAACATCGATACGGTCAGCGATCTCTATGATAGAGTGGGCCACGTGTAAGGTGCTTCCACGTGTAATTAATATAAATATAAAACCCCATTTCAACATCTAAGTTACTAAACTTCACCAACTATATTAATATTTCAAATTCTCAAACCACAAAACTGAGTTTGAGTCTTAATAACTCAATCGCAAATCAAAACATAATTTAAAGAAAAAAAAGTGGAGGGGGGGGTAGATCCTGTTCGCCATTCATAAGTCCTAACTAGATATAGAAAGCTTGGTTTCTTCTCAATTTGGTGGGGGGAAGAAGATGGCATCAGCAGTCCTCTTTGACCGGAAGAGCTTCTCCACATCCGGACCTACATTGAAGGAGGCCTCGAGCACTTGAGGAGACAAAGCCTTCCACACCGAAGTCCTTCCTGCTAAGTGGCTGAATATAGGACTGCATATCCAACACCATCATAAGAGTTAAAAGACAAACTTCACAAACAGTAATGCATGAAAGATCAATGGTGACTGTGAGAGCAAGCAAGAATGCACATCCAAATTAATTATACACTGGAATAAAGGACCATCTATTTAGAATGTCATCTAGTACTAAAGCCCAAGAGTCAGCCCTTCCAGATGAAGCTAATAATCATAAAGTCAATCCATCCAATGGTTGGGAACATCCAATAATGCTACCTTCTCGGCCTTAATTAAGATCTCCTTAGTGGCTGTTATACAGCAACAATATTAACACAGGGTATTAAATTTCGGCAAAATGTCCCAATACCAAATTTTATATTTCCGCGAAATGTCCCAACCAAAACCCATTAAAATTTTCAGAATTTCCAAATTTTCGGACCAAATCATTGAAATTTACAAAGTTTATATAAAATTTGAGTCATAATTTCAAAATTTTAGTCGATAATCTCAATTTCAAAATTTTCCTAAGTTTCACACGAAAATGTTGAAATTTCGATTTCAGCCCTCACCGAAATAGCATGCCAAACCGAAATTTTAAACCATTAAGCAACCAATAAGGCAGCAGGTTAGAAAATAGAGAAAAGTTAAAGAGAGGGACTTACTTAGGAGTGGTGATGATGGAGAACCACTCCATCCCATTCGCATCACCAATCTTCGAGACAACGAAAAACCTGGGGACGATAAACAAGCAACCAGCTTTCAACGTCGTCTCCGGAACACGGCGACCATCCACTCCAACCACCTGAACACGACCGCTCCCCTTAACAATATAAGTAACCTGGAAGGCTGAGTCGCAAGAGAAACCAGGCGAGCACATGGCACTACCATCTAGCCTCACAAGATCAGCACCAAGACCAACCTCACCAACCAATGGCAAATTCTGAGTATTCAACACCACAACACGTCCCCCATTCTCAATGTCGACATCTAATGGCGCTTCCTCGCAATTCAAAGCCATCCCGTCTCGGTCTTCCTTCTTTGGTTCAGGCATGCTAACACCCTCCTTTAGCTTAACAATGCCACTGTCTGTTTGGCTTACGACAAGGGCCTTCGCCTTACCTTCTTCCAAGTCCCATGCTCGACTTACGAACTCAGTTGAAAACCCAGTGAATAAACCATTAGAACCAGTTAGAAAGAAATCAGTGAATTCGCCGACTTTCTGGGCTTTAGAGGTATCACCCATGAATAGAACAACAAGTGGGGTGTCTTCTTTGTTGTACCACCAGGTAACAACACCAAAAGGGAGGGCGATGGCATCACCCTTCTTGATTGAAATCACCTTCTCCTTCTCCGCTTCAGGGAGGACAATACCGGATATACCACTGCCTGAAAAACACAAACAACATAATCAGTTAGCAATTGTGGACCCATCTCTCATCCAAGAAGTGCCTGATCTATCTATCTATTGGACGTATCTGGTTTATACAAAAAAATCAACAGATTACGAATGAACGATCAATAAATTAAAGCATTTCGATCAATCATCTCCATCAAAGAGGTGACCCACATACCAGATCAATGGTAGTGTTCTGAAAATATATAACTTGGAACTTATATTATATTATATATACCTTGAAGAACATAGGCGACCTTGGCTGAATCAGAATAGCGAGGAAGGGCGAGACCATTCTTCTCGAGGGCGAGCTTGGCGGCTCCTATGTTGCCTTCACGTAGCATAGGAAGCTCAGAAGGGGACCATGTGTAATAAGATCCACCATCACTGCCGTACAATTTCTTACACAACTTGGGAGAAAGATCAAGCTCCATCTCTACTTTTCAAAATCAAAAGAAAATTCTGACTGTTAGGAAGAAGATGCCGATACTTTTCAAAAATCAAAAGATGATTCTGAGACTGTGAGAAAGAAGATGTGGAGGGTGTTAATTTATAGAGATGAAGGGAAAAATTATTATGTCGATATTTAATATAATTAACTACTGATTTATCTCCACAAGGTTAAACCGGTAATTTTATTCCTAGAAGAGCGCAACAAATATTTCCACTTATAACCGTCCAATCCTACTTGAAAAAGTCTATGATACAAAATCCCATATCAATAGTGATCCTTCAAATTGCCACGTGGAACACTCTTTTGGGCCCACTGACCTCATGAATGTTTGTCCAATACCATTGGTGGGACTAATACCAAATATCAGCATGATTGATGATTTATATCCCAATGATTTGAGTAGTTTTTTTTATCATGGGCTTGAAACCAATTAATAAACCGATTTAAGAAGCCCATTATGAAGAAGTGCTAAATTGAATAGCAAGAAATCACAGATCACGTTTATTTTTGTTTGTGTAGGTCGACCAAGTTGGGGGCTATACATTCTTGGGTCTGTAGGCCAAAAACAGTAACACGTGGCTAATTGAGGGGGTTCAAAATTTGGTTGCACAATTCTTTATCATAGAACGGGTCATACGATACACAATGGCTTCCATCTAGAGTTCGTAAATTCTTGGATAACGAAAGATAGAGTTTGTTTCAAATTTTCAAACAAACTCCCACGTCTCATGTTTTCCCCGGACTACTGAGCAATGGGCTTTATCGTTTGAACTTTGAAGTCTCCCTACCAAAATGCCAGGTGGAGTACGCTTTAGGGCCCACTTACCTTTCCGATGTTTAGTTCACTTCTTGATGGATCCACACATCAAAAATCAGTTTGATCGGTGAATTATAGCTGTTGGATTTAAGCATATTTTTTTAGATGCTAATATAGAACTGTTAGAAATCATCGATCAAGTTGATATTTGGTATATAAATCCACCAAGAGGTGGACCCAACATCCATAAGGTCAGAGGACCCTAAAGTGGGCATTTTAATTTGTTTCTCCTAGGTTTTTCATCGTAGAGACTTAGATAGTACATCACACCACAAATCTCTGATCATCAGATCATGCGATCCATGTAGACTTTGCATAAAGGAAACATGATAGTATATATCATCCTTAGGTATTTGGTTTGTTATGTGAATCACGGTGAATCCCGAGGAGGTCGATGATGGAATCAGGTCTTTGCCCTTGCATGATCACATGATCTGATTAATCCGATCCATAATTTGCAGGATAGGATAAATCCGATCATCTATCTATCTATACTATTATAAAGCAACAACGGGGGTTGCCACACAAGTGACACAATTAGAGGTCTCACTACTTTCAAACGTAAAACCTTCCCTCATTAAAATGTCCCTTCACAGTTTAGGTTGTCTGGCAAGCCTACGTCCCTCGTCAATGATGATGACGGACAATAGTAAAAGTCACGTGGCACACTCTTAGAGACCACTGACCTTATGGATGTTTGTCCCATTCCTAGGTGGACCTATATACCAAATATCAGTCTGATTAGTGATTTCAAACCTTTGGATATGAGTACCACAAATAATGCTTGAAATCTATGGTTAAAAATCAACCCATGAAAATGACTCCAATCAAATCCTTAAAAACCACTAATCAGGCTGACGTTTTGCATATAGGCCAACCTAGAGACGGGCCAAACATCGATACGGTCAGTGATCTCTACGAGTGTGCCACGTGTAAGGTGCTTCCATGTGTAAGGTGCACTTGCATCGCACGTTGCGTTCCCCTAGTATGTATAAATACAATTTCACGTACCTTTTTTAAATATATAATACGAAAATTTTTCGAAATGAACCCAAGTTTAAGGGTATTTTCCAAAAAGAACCGTATTTTTTGAAATTTGTAAAAACAAACTTAGGACGCCGACCGTTTGGCGTATTCTCACGAAACTTTAAAATGGCCTAATTGCCCTCTTAAAACGATACGCCAAACGGTTTGGCGTATGTTGTTATAAGACACTATACAGTATGGCCTATCATTTTGTGAACCGCCAAACCGTTTGGCAGTTCACAAAATGATACACCATACTGTTAGGCGTTTCATTGTGTGATATGCCAAAAAAAAATATTCCGGCGAGATCTCCTCCATCCCCGTCATGACACGGTGGTTTTCGCACCGAAGAATGCTTCCCCTCCTCAGATCTTATCAAGTAAGCCTCCTCGTTCTCCTCCTTATTTTCCCCTTTCTTGGTTTTAGTGTTTACAGTAAAAAAAAAGTTTTACTATTAACTTTTTTTTTTTTACTGTTAACTTGAACCCACATTTGATGGGGTTAGAAATTTTGGAATGTAATAATTTTTGGATAGGATGGTCTCTATGGTGAAGAGATCACCCTCAGAAGAATTCAAATCATTCCGAGATTCGTAGCATGGTTTATAAGTTGAAGAATCTGTGGACCGTCTATTTTTTACCGTGTTAACTTGAAACCCACGTTTGATGATGTTAGAAATTTTCAGAATAGGCTGATTTTTTGTAGGGGTGATCTATATGGTGAGGAGATCATCCTCGCCAAAAATCAGACATTGATTTATCTTCCATGTGGGTACACCAAAATTGTGTGTGAAATTTTGCGTGAAATTGCTCTAGTTAGCGCCCTAAAATGACAGGCTCCAGTTACATGACACAATATGAGCCACGTGGCACGCTCTTAGAGGACTCTGACCGTATGGATATTTGGCCAATCCCTAAGTGGACCTACAAACCGAAAATCAGCCTGATTAGTGATTTATTGGCGTTCGATTGGACTTGTTTTCATGGGTTAATCTCAACTGTGGAATTTTAGCAGTATTTGAGGTACAAAGGTCCAACGCCTGGAAATCACTAATCAAGCTGATTTTTGGTTTGTAGGTACATTTAAGGTTTTTAGGTCCACTAATCAAGCTGATTTAAGAATGGGCTGATTTTTTGTTGGGGTGATTTATATGGTGAGGAGATCATCCCCACCAAAAATCAGCCATTGATTCATCTTCTATGTGGATACGCCAACATGGGGGGTCAAAAATGGGGGTCCCCCGAGCCCGACCCTTTTTTTTATTGTTGATTTGAAACCCACATTTGATGGGTTTAGAAATTTCAGAATGGGCTGAGTTTTTGTAGGGATGATCTATATGGTGAGGAGATCAACCTCACAAAAACTCAGCCATTGAGTTATCTTCCATGTGGGTACACCAAAATGGGTTTCGTGTATAGGCATACGGGGCATAAGAAAAAAAGGTCAAATCCAACAGTTTGAAATCACCACTTAGACTGATTGTTGGTGTGACTTCACCAAGAAGCCAACCAAACATTAGGTTTTATTAACTTTGAGTACAACCAATGGCTAAAAATCATCAAACAAATTTTCGATGGTTTGTGACATGCATGTAGAATAAGTGAAGGATGGCATACATTGTTAATGATAGCTAGTCGTATTCTGGGTGGTCCCACTACCCCTAACGTTCAAGGCAATCAATCACGTCATCGATGTAATGACATTTGGAATGGCAAGGTTAGTATTTTTTTAATTTTTTATTAAGTTCTAGATTATTGTATAATATGATTAGGAGTTATCTCTTATATTACAATAATTGATGTAGGTAGATTATAGTGATTATCGAGCACGCTTTCATGGGGATGGGTCAATAATTGGGGTGAGTTGTCAGCTGCTCAACTTGAATTAGTAACACAAGCAGGTTTTGGTTATTACCATCATCTTCGATGGTATAACACTGATCTGAGTTTATGTTACTGTCTTGCCGAGCGTTTTTTGCCAAAGACATGTACATTCCATTTTCCTATTGAAGAGATGTCCATTATACTAAATGACACTCTCTATTGTCTTGATTTGAGTATTACTGGTCATCCTCTGATTCTTCCTCCTTATGAGGAGAATGAGGACTACATGTCACTTTTGACACGTTTATTGGGTGTTCCACCGGAGGATGAAAACAGATCAAAACATGGTCAAATTAAGCTTAGTTGGCTACAATAAAATTTTACCGTATTACCTCCAGAATTGACTCAGTATCAGGTATTATTTATAATCATTAATTAATATAAAATAATAAATAAATATTTTTTTATTAATAATAATATTTCTTTATTGTAGATCGAATGTCACATTTGTGCCTATTTATTAGCACTATGCAGAAACAGTCTGTTCCCTAATGGCAGTTGATTTAGGGTTTTTCTATCGTTGATAAAATGGCCCTAGAATCAACACATTTTTATCTTTCCGATTCACTTTTAATTCCTGCAAAAATATAAGATTCGTATAGTGGCTTTATCAGATATCGTATCTGCACTCGGGGTTAGGGAAATTTAAATAAGAACTAAGAAATTACGGAAAATGCTAAGAATGATGGTAGGAGAGTTGAGAATAATGATTACGAGCTTTAAAACATGATTTTTGATTTTTAGAGGTCCACGCCATTAAATGTGAACTGAATGAATCAAGATAATCGAAAATGCATCCAATATTTGATATAAAGCACAATAATGTGGAATACAATTAAACTCTTTTATTTAACCAAGTTATCTTCTTACAAATAACCAATCAACATTGTTTCAAATAAAAAATCATTAAACTATCATTAAAGAAAAAGCAAAATAAGGAAAGAGGAGATAATGAGATAACATGAGAGTGAGAGGAACCCTAAGAGAACTAAAGAGAGGGGAATAACGTGATGCCTTTAGTCCCTATTGATTGTTGACCAGTGGTGAGAATGGTGGGAGAATTGAAAGAGTGGTAGCATTAAGGAGAACATAACCGTTAAAGAGGGAGGAGCTTACCTACAGGAGACCGCAGCAAGTAATTGTGGGTACATAAAATAACATATCATCATTGTATTGAGAAGGATACACCGCAAAACACTATATCGCTCCCTTAAACCCTAGAATTCCTCTTGTATCGACACGTGTCGGATGAAGAACCCTATAAAGGAAAGGGTGTGTAGAAGGAATAAGAGGAGGCTTTTGGGTGAATGAATATAGAGAGAGAGGAAGAAAATATATAGAGAGAGAAGTTAGAGAGAGAAAATATGTAGAGAGGAGTTAGAGAGATGTAACCTGAAGATTTTGATAAGAAAATTGGCCGGAGATCGGCTTCCCGTGGACGTAGTCGCCGGCAAGAGTCCCGGCGACAAACCACGTAAGTTTGTGTTGTATTTTTCATTTATTGCTTTGATTTTATCATATTGATTAGTTGATTAATACTTATGATTATTGCTTGTGGAGGGTGGATCGGAGATCGGACGGCAAATCCGTTCATACCTTCTACAGTAATGCCGTGAGAATAGTTGGTAATGTTAGCAATGCTGAAGATGTAGATAAGCTGGCTCAAGTCGCTTGGGTGTGTGAAGACGTGCACACCAGCAATGTTGGAGAACAGCACGTGGTAGTTATGTAGGTGGATGAGATCTGGCTGCTCATTTTGCAACTCGTGGGAGTTCCAGGTATGAATGGGAGGGTGGAGTGGTTGAAGATGTAGCAACATCGAAGAGTGAAAGATCCAAGAGATGTTCAAATCTACAGGGGGTAGCAACAGTGGTGTGCTGTGCAGGAGGCGCTCAAGCTGTAAGGGTGAAGCACGTGATAATGGATCATGGAATAGTAGATGTGTTGTGTAGAGGTCCTAACAGGTTGCAGGCCGTGGCCAGATGGGAAAATGGTTTGAGGTGCAACACTGGTAGAAGGCTACAGTGGTTCAATTGTGAAGATGGTGGAGGCGCACTAGCAAGTGGAGAATCAGTGGAGAGGCCTGTGATGCAGTCGGTTCAAAAAGAAGCCAACAGCTTCATCCTTTCTTCTTCTCTCTCTTTTCTTCTTCTTTTTTTCTTTTGTTGTATTTCTTTTTTCTTTTAGAGAACAAGAGAAAAATGGCAGAGATGTAAAAATGGCTTGGAGAGTGTTTTTTTTTTCAGATGAAAGTGAGAGATTAGGGTTTTTGCCAAAAACGTGGAAAGGTTTTTGAGGATTGCAAGAATGGATATATAATTTTAAAGAAAATGTGTAGAGCTTTTTATAATAGGTTAGAAACCCACAGTTTCTAATATTTAGAAACTTCTTCTCCTTTATTTTTATTTCTCTTTTTTTTTCCTAAAAAATTATCCTTCTGAAAATAATGCCATGAATGAAATTCCTTTTTGATTCTTCACAATTTTAAAAGAAAGTTTTCAAAAATGTTTGACTCTTTAAAAACTTTTGATTTTCAAATGTTTCCAAATTTTACGTTTAGAAGAACCTTTCTATTTTTGTACGAAGAGATCTCTTTAATACGGGCTGTCCATCTCTGTAGGAATCATGATCACATTAGTCAAATTTGTAGCTTGTCATCGTGACTGTAGGATCTAGAAGAAGAAAAAGATGGTCGTTGGATCCTGAGATGGTGACTGATGAGATAATTAGATGTCGAGATGAAAGGTGATGATAGGATAGATGATTTACTAGCGATCGGACGGTAGACTAGGATGGCGATGATCGGATGGATCATCAGACAGTGGAGATCGGTCAAGGTAGGCTGTAGGATCGAGTGGTTACGAAGGGAGAGATGATCGGATGATTTAGATTTGAGAGTAAAGAGAGAATGAGGGTTTAGATGGAGGAGAGAAATTAATTATTACAAAAATAAAGAGAAATGCTAGTAGAGGGTCTTGAACCCTAGTCTTTGACTTGGTCTTCTGCATACTTCACCAACTAAACAAGCTTTCATTTTGTGTTAGTTGATTAGCTTTAATCTCCTTAGTCTCTTCCTAGGCGCTTGGCTCTTCTTCTCTCTTGATTTTTTCTCAAGCTTTTTCGACTTTCTAGCTCTCCCAGCATTTGGTCTGTATCTTCTTATCCTCAACCTGTTGGCTCTTCAGTTTTGGTCCTAGACTCTGACAGTCAGTTGTGGGCCCGCAATCTATTAGAATCGCCCGATTTGGTTTCCTACGATAGAAAAATTACGTAATGAGATTTAATCAAAATGGCTTTGTATGTGGACTTCCGGAAATGTGTTTAATTCATACAAAAGTCGATTTTCGTTTAAAGAATGTGTTCTACGCAATAGAAGAAAATCTTATGTGAAAAATTCGATGAAAAGAGACCTTTTACGTAGGAGAATGTGACATCGCTAAAAGGATAATTGCTTAAAATAAGCACTTTTGAGCGAATATCAGCTGCGGCAATAGGGTTTCAGCCAAACTGTTGCATCTGTTTGAGGACTTCAAAACAACAAGTGAATATGCTTTGAAGGCTACTATTTTGGCATTTTTCTATAGACACTTGGCAAGTTTTGCTCTTATGGAGAGAAAAAAGCTTTACTGGGTGTGGGCAAAGTAATTTATTCTTCGATACATTTTTATTAATATATTTTAATCTTATTTATAAAGGCATGGGCACATGAGCATTTGCGTTCTGTTGGGAGGCCTATACCTAATCAAGAAGCACGTAGTTTTCCACGATTCTTCAGATGGGTAATAGAGTATACAATACTGATCCTGTTCATAGTGTGCCATTATATCATCAAGAGTTAAACATGTCAACTCAAAATCACGTAAGTAAAATTTTAGTGGTTAGTTTTTTTATTAATTCAAAATTCTTAATCTGAATTTTCTAAATTTTTATTTTTAGGTTATTTGGCTTCCATATTATCCTGTATCTGATGATGCGATCTACCAATCTTGCTAATAGCACGAGAGGCTAGTCTTCATCGTGCTTGTGTTATATATTTAGACACCGTTGAATTTCATCAGGCAAATCGATGTATGCGATAATTCAGCATGCACCAAAATATTCCAGTTCCTCCCTTATGTTGGTTGAGATGAAGTAAAAAGACTAAGTTTGATATGTCGCGAGCAATATCAAATTGGATGAATAGGTTTGAGCAATTTCGAGTGGTCAATGAATTTTGCACTAACTTACAAGGTAAACTGGAATAAAGTAATTGTTTGAAATTATTATTATTAATAATGTCTTTATTATTCTCACTCTTTACTTTGTATTGCAATTACGTGAGCAGATGAGAATTTTGAACAATGATATGGTTGCCCTCGTATCTATAATGTGAGCATTCAATATCAGGATCCATGATATATGCCAAGGGGATACTTGGAGGGCTTGCTTGATTGGTATAGGTCAACAATTGAATATGAGGTAAATCATAGTGCTATAAGTCTTTTTATTATATTTTATAATTTAACATATTAATATAATATTTTCTTTATTTTTACAGGCGACGTATTTGTCAAATGTGATCACAAATCTGTATCTTGAGCCTCTTGCTAGTGATCACATTATAACATCTAATGAGAGATTGAGGCGGGACCCACACCGTGAATTTTTCGCACAGCATGTTGATCCGCCTCCTCAGGCCCCTTATGTTATGACAATTTCCGCCACATCGTCGTCCTCATGAAGAGAAACAGGGTGATGAAGAAGGTGATGAGTGGGATGATGTGTTTGTGGATGATGATTAAGAAGGTGATGATCCACATTTTCTTTGTTTATTCACTTTGCTTGTTCCATATATACATTTTTAATCAACTACTATAACTTATAATAACCTCAATGATAAATGAAGATTACAAAAGTGCCCAAGGTTACAAAAATTCTAGAAATTACAAAAATTGTGTACAATTGTCTAATGTTACAAAAAGTGTGTACATTGCCCAAGGTTACAAAAATTCTAACAGGTTATAAAAATTGTTTACAATTGCCTAAGGTTACAAGAATTCTAAAGGTTACAAAAATTGTGTATATTTGCCTATGTACAATTGTCCAATGTCACATTTCCCATTCACTGTGTACAATTGCACAAGGATCAAATTTGCATTTTCCAAGTTGAAACTCCTCCACCTGCAAAGAAACCACTCCGACGCTCGAGTTAGACTGTGTAGTAAAAAATGAGGCTTTAGAAAAGATTACATACCTTTCGCCCTAGTCATCTCCTCTACTTGAATGATTTTTTTCCTTTTATTCTCAAATGGGATTTGTACAAGTTGATAGGTTATGTCTAATACCACCACAACAACTGCAATATATGTAGTGGTCGTACTTCTCAAATGTCGGTGTTTCGTCGATTTACCTTGGGACGACCAGGACGACGTTGAGTCAATTGTCGCGACCCGAACCTAGGACCCATGACCCGACCCAAAAGAGTATGGATTGAATCGGGTATCCGAGGCTGAGGCACGAGGTGTGGAATAAAATAATATTATTTAAATAGTGAACATGTATCTAAGTCAACACACAAGTAAAAATGAACTAATCTCAAAATGATAAATTTCATAAATGTAAAGCTGAAGCCTACTCCCGATTACATTGCAAAATCTAAATAACAACCTACTGAGGTAACTATGAATTCAAATGACTGAAAGTAAAACCTAAACATAATTCCTAGGAAAACAAGAAATATGCTAAAATTCTTCGACTTCTATCACTAATCCTCTAGTCCATCCGATATCTCTGCAAAAATGTTAGAATAGGCGTGAGTTATTAAAAACTCAGTAGATTCGCTTCACCACCCATACTTCTATGGAGATGAGCGATTAAACATGATAAAATCCATACAATAATCAAAATGTGCACCAATAATATCAATAATCAAATAACCGAACTCATCAGATAAATTCTAAAACCCCAATGAGTCAAAATATAACTGAGAATACAATGAGTGGCTAAACACATGGCTTTCTTATAGGCGAGCCATGTAGTTAATTCTACCACAAGCACTACAAGAAAATCTACTTATAGCGACGGGATTTTAGTAACGGTCAGGTAAAACCGTCGTTAAAATTATATATAGCGACGGCCATGAACCAGACCGTCGCTACAAGTTTGGATATATTTTAGCTGGCAAAAAAAGGTGGCAAAATTGGTAATCTACAACGATGGGCAAGGTAAAGTCGTAGCTATAAGTAGGTGTAGCGACGGATTTTCCTTGACCGTCGCTATATATAGACCTATACCGAGGGTCGAAATCCGACTGTAGCTGTAAGTAATATATACCGACAGTCCTGGCCATCAGTATATATTACTTATAGCGACGGTTGGATGCTGGCCCTCGCTATAGGTCTGTGATATAAAAAAAAAAATTTTGGTCTGCCTTTTTACTTCGCGCAAACAAAAGCCCAGTTCTCCACCCGAAAAACCCCTTTCTCCTCCCACTGACGTTTCTTCATCTGCTGCTGCCGCTACCTGCCCTCTTCCCATCCGTCGTCAGTTCTCCCGGCGTCTTTTGGCTAGCTTACTCCCGGCCATTCGCCTTCTATTTTCCACACATCAAGGTGAGTTTTTTATGGTTTTGTTTTTCTGATATGCACAATTTTTGTTACTCACCGCTATCATCTTGCCCCACTGATTGCATGGCTGTTTATCGCATCCTTGGTGGATATATACACCCAAAATCACCCTGATTGGTAATCTGTGCTCTCTTTAACAGGTATTTTATCATTTTCTCCTCTTCTCCATGGACACTTTAGGCATTTCCCCCTCTATTTCTCCTGATTCTGTGGTCAGGCAAGCTACCAATCTTTGTTTCCAATTTTCTAGGGTTTGCATTTGAATTTATTTTTTGTTTTGAGCGAGTTCGTCTAGTCGAATCTCTAGTTTGTTTCTCTTTTACTGCGAATCCAGGCCAGATACTCGAACATCCACTGCTGCTATATATTCCACTACTAGTATTCATCTGCCGGCGTCGCTCCCCAAAGGTGAGATTTCTCTCCCCTAAACCTTAACCCCTTATTCTCCTCCCTCCTCTTTTTCCTCCACGCTGGCTGTATGGATGTTTGGCCAATCAGTAGGTGGGCCTATAAACCAAACATTAGTCTGATTAGTAGTTTCAAACATCATCGTTTGCCGCTCTTTGCCTCACATTTCCTGTTATTCGCCCTAAAGGTAAGTATTAATTTAGTTTTGTTTTGTTTTGCTTTATTTTTATTTTAGGGTTAGGTATAACCCATGGAATTTTCTGTAAACCTCTCTCCCTCCCTCAGAATTTTGAAATTTTGAAGTTTTGATGTATGTTTGGAAGTTTTGTGCTTGAATGGTACCCCTCTTTGTTTCATTGGTTTAGATTCAGGTTGGACGAAGAGGGAAAAGGTTGTACGATCCAGATTTCTAGAGAGAAGTGAAATGCATATTGTTCTTTTTTCGTTCTAGTGGTGGGTAACACGCTTTGGATGTTTTATATGGTTCCATACTGCAAATGGGATTTCATGCTCTGTGCTCTATACTTCAAAGGATCGTTTTGTGGCAAGAATACCGAAGTCTTGAATGTTTTATTTTGTTTTTGTTTACTTGTTGCTTCCTGTGCATTTCTGCAGCCATGGAATTCATCACTTAACAAAATGCACAAGGACCATTAACTACAGCAGGACAACCATCTCAAGCTGCTTCAAAGCCAACCCAAGAAACAAGTGGCGGGGTTGCATCACAACCTACCCCATTGGGACAAAGAATTTTTCTTACCAGAAATTCAATAGAGAAAGATGACAATTGCTTGCCTTGCTGTTTCTGTTGACATGAGAATGCAAGCTTAATTGAACTGTATATTTTGGCATATTTACCGATCAAAAAAATATATTTTGGCCTATTAATATATCATGATCACCATATGCAATAGCTTACTAATGCCTTCTTTTTTATCATTTTTAAGCTTTTTATGCCCCTTAACTATTTGCACATGAAGTAGAAAATTTTGTTTAACTCTTTTTAATTTGTGTTTCTTGTGATGTAGTTTCCATCCATGGCATCTTAGCAAGGAGCACTACCAAATGTTACAGCTCCTACAGGTCTATTGCGCACTTCCAGCCTTGTTCTCTTCCCCATAATGGATGTGTCCTCAATCACCATCTTACGCTCAGCAGGGCAATCACCATCTTATGCATCAACAATGCCTTAAGTAAAATAACATTGTTGTCTTTTGTTTCCTTTTCCCTTCTCTTGTGTTTAATTATTTGGTCATCAATTTTGCTGATTTTCATCCAATAATTCAGGTGCATACATGGGGCAACAAGTACGTAGCAAAATGCCAGCTTTTGGGTAATTTTTATTTATCCTATCCTTAAATTTTTTTTTACAATTGTTTCTGTGTTTGCTTTTCTCCAAGGATAAATTTTGCAAATAATGGGACCACCTTGAATGTTCATGAAATGACCCAAACGTTCACTGCACACATAATCCAAGGGTTACATTATGGCTTCAGTATTTTCTGTTCAATTGTAGATCTGGATGTTGGCACATTAGTTAGTGTAAGGAATATTTTCATATTCAATTAGCAAAGATTCTGTTTGACATAAAAACATTCTTGTAACCATTCCTATGAGCACTAGTGTAGTGTGAAGATGTCGTAGTACGCATACTTCGCCAACTACGTGAAGACTAAAAGGCAAAGACAGTAAGAATCAGACGGTTGATGACAGGAATCATCTGAGTAACTGTCGATTTGTCAATTAACGATCGTGTATGCTCGATTAGGAAGGTAAGTGACTTAGTGGCCATAGGAGTTGATTAAAATGAACAAAATATAATGGTCAAACTCAGTCATTGGATAGACCCGAGTCAAAGTCAATTATATTGACTTAGTGGGATAGTCCAATCGATTAGACATGTATCCCCAATCGATTGGGCTATGCCCAATTGATTGGAGACTACGAGGCAGAAACTTATTTGAGCACAATCGATTGGAGACTTTGTGAAATCGATTGGAGCCTTCGGGATAGAAATCTTTTTGAGTACAATCGATTGGAGACTCTGTGTAATCGATTGGAGCCTTCGGGATAGAAAGTTATATATGTCAAATCGATTGGAGAACCCTGTGCAATCGATTAGTGCCTTTGGAACGAAAAACTTATTGAGCCCAATTGATTAGACACTTATCCCCAATCGATTGGACATGGCCCAATCGATTGGACCTTGAACAGAATTGGTCTTTCTCAGATCCAAAATTCTAGGTTCCATCATCTCACGTTCCACACGACTCAGGGTCTTGGAATTCTATAAATAGAACCCTTCTATGCCTTCTCTAAATACACACACAAACACAGAGTGACTCATTCTTCAAGAGAGAGAAGCAAATGCTTTATTTATTAGAATGTCCATTCGAAGAGATAGAAGCTTATTTTCTATTCACATCTTGTAAGCCTGTTCTCTTCTTGATCAAAGCCAATAGCTTGATCCTTTACTCAGCCTAGGTTTTCCACTTCTTTATTCAACCTAGTAAGCCTGAAAGTACCAGTGTGACTCAACACCTTTTGAGCAACTTGGGGTTCAGGGTGTACTGAATCCTTCACCTTCTGCAAAGGCGGGAGTGTTGAGAATTAAGATCGGAGGAGCCAATCGACGGTAGGTTTGGGGTGTACCAAACTGAACAAGCGGATAAGACTTCTTGACTAGAAGGGCGCACGTGGATTCGTGGCGTTGATTCAGAGGACATGGACGCATCGGCAGTAGGCCTTGGCTAAGGTTGGAAGCTGTATTTGCAACAGTGCTACGTAGGTAACCTTTGTTTCGTTTAACTTTTTAGTTAGTGATACTTTCCGTCTAGACATGGTCCCGTGGATTTTTCCTTGGCTAAGGTTTCCACGTAAAAATCTCTTGTCTTGTGTGATTGTTTGTTTGTATTCCGCAATCTATCTTGATTAGATCAAATGACAAAAAGATAATATACCATGGAGGTATATTGGATTTGAGTCGGTTGTGATAATCTTTTATCAAACAACCAAGGCATGCGATTTTATCCCCTTACCATCGACCAGTAAAATTGTGTAGGTATAATTAATTTTAAATACCTAATCAACCCCCTTCTAGGTATATTGAGTTAAAGAAAACGGACTGGTAGAATTTCAGTTAGATTACTATAAAATCTAAATTACTCAACCAATAAGCTCTGATCTACTAAAGGCACATAAATCCATGCTCCTTATATAAGCAATTTCCTATGGTTTTGAATAATCTTTTGACACATTTTATAACAAAATTATTTGCATGTCCTTGAGTGCTGTTGCATACATCAAGGAATTGGGGGCTTTGGTGGTGAGGGAGCTGTTTTGGCACCTTAAATATGGATTAGTAACTGGTTGGCAGATACTCGCAACCTGCTCCCCGAATTATTTCTCTTCCATTAGAGGAAACCCATTTGGATAGATACAAAATCAAAGGTTTCCTGATGCCATTTTATGGTCAGCATTTTGCCCTTTCAACCTTTTGGAAAACATTTGGTTTATTTCTGCAGGTTGAAGATCAAGTAAAATGATCCAACCGAATGAGAAGGTTTTGACATTTTTGGCCAAGGTTAGGCTTAAATGTTTGGATGGCCATGTAAATTAGCGTGAAGCTAGTACATGAAAAACAAGAAATACAAAGGAGGATGGAGTGGGGAAACAGTGTATGACTGGAAGATGTACGAACTCCTTAATTGGGGGCCAAGTATTTTTCTGGTGGTCATTCTATTTGTTGTACATCTTATTGTTGCTATCTTGTTGCATTGGGTATCTTATATGTTGTGTGGCCTCCCTTCGGGTCTGTATCCTTTTTATTAGTTTGTTGCCTTTGTTGTGTCTTTAGATTTTATAGTTTTTTTTTTTGGGTATTAGGTTGCTGACATGACTTGCAATACTCCTTTGTCTCCATCTGTCTATTTTCCTTGGAAGTTTAATCGTGTCAAGGGATGGCGAAGCACAACAGTAGTGTAGTTTAGTATGATGTTTAAATGATTGTTCTAATTATTTTTTTCCTTCAATTTATTTTTGCTCTTATGGATTCTATTGGACGTTTATGGGAAAAGTGGAAATATGCATATGTTCCTATAGAGATCAACCTATTCCATTCCTCAGCAACGTGTTAAAGATCAGCCTCGAGTAGCATCAAGGTGTCTTCCCTTTTTCTTGCTGCCACCTCTATCACTCGTTTGTTGAAGAGCTGCTCCCAGTAGTAGTCATCTGCTTCCTTGATACACCTCCATCCATTGGATCAACACATGCCTTAGTTTTCAATTGGTAGCCACTCCAGATCAAGAAAACCATCTCCACGTTAATTCAGCCGGCATTTCCTATCACGTGCTTAATTGAAGAGACGTTGCATCCATAGAACGTCCAATCATCAGCAACTCTCCCACCTCCTCTCCAATCGGCAACTGCATCTTCTCCAAGTAAGTTTTTATTTATTTTTTCTTTTCTTTCCTTGATCCTTTCCTAATCGCATCTAGTAATTCTTTTTTTTTGGGGGTTGGTTACATTTTGAGTCAACTTGAATAACTTATCTATTGTTAATTTTATTTCCTTCGTTTAAACCCATTTATAAAGACCATCTGATTTGGTTAAAGGTTCACACCTTCTGATTAGTTTGAGTTCTGAATTACAGCCTATCAAAGAGGGTTTAGGGGAACAAATTCATTGACTATGAATAACCTATGAGTGAAGTGCGACAGTAATGAACCATGTGCTGGAAGTTTGAGCGTTAGCATGGAAAGAAAATCTGTCAACATACATCCAAATTAATTCTTAAATCAGAAAAATAAAATATCATTCTTGGTCAATGGGTTAGCTAACCAGGTCCACCCCAACCATTGCTAACCGTTAGATTAGTTTTGCACATTACATTGTGGATCATTCTTTTGTTGGTCGAACAATTTGGCCCTTTATTGACTATACTGCTTAATATTTAGAAAGATCTAAAAGGTCTTCTTTCTACTTTTGTTTCTCAAGTTCACCTACCATCACAGACCATCGACTCCATGACTCCCATCAAAACATATAACATTATTTTTCTGGGCTTAGTACTATGATAGTTATCATATTTAGGTAGAAACATTTTTACCATTTATCAACGATATTTTGAAAAAATAATAATAATAATAATAGAGATGATAGTATTTGGATCATTTGTCTAACGATTATAACGGTAACTCTAATGACCATCTAAAATTCATTCTGGGTGTGAAGAGAGTATTTTACTTAACCAACGCCTAACCTTAAATTATGAAAAACATTGAAGGTCCAATAGCGGGTTGAATTATCGTAAAGCGAATCGACTTGTGGAATTGTAGCTAATTGGATAGGGAGCTAAGTAGGATTCTGTTCCCAATCTCTTACTTTTATGGATGTATTTTTATATTATATTATTAAATATATGTGTTTAAAATAGAAAGTTTATTTCAATCTATGTTGAAAAGCATGTATATCGATTCTCATGCATCTCCGCTGATTTATCTACATGTATTGAAACATGTTCGTTCATTGGATATTATCCTGGATTGTTAATTATTGCTGGAGATGCATTGGTTGTTATTGTTTTATTATTATTATTATTTTAAGGGTTTTGATGTATCGTAGGACCACGACCCCTTGGATGCTCTCTCGAATTTTGAGAGCATGCCTAAAAAGCAACGGAGATATTCTACTCCCAATGGTGAAAGACCTGAAACATCCTTGGATCCTTGTAGTAGAATTAACGGCATGGTCACCCGTAAGAAAGCTACTTGTTTAGCCCAACCATGCACTCTCGTTATTATTTTGACTCATTGGGGTTTTGGGATTTACCCGATGAGTCTAGTTATTTGATTATTGATAGCATTGATGCATATTTCAATCATTGTATAATTTTTATCATGTTTTAACCGCTCATCCTCATATAAGTATGGGTAGTGGAGCGAATCGACTGAGTTGTTGATAACTCATGCCTATATTCTAACATTTTTGCAGAGATACCGGATGGACCACATTACAGGAAAACAGGGCAATAGCGGCAGCCACGATCGATGCTAAAACTATAGAAAACCACCGCTAAAACCTTTAGCGGCGGCCACAGCGACTGTTGGTGACCGCCTCTAAAGGCCTCGTCACTAAAGGTATTAGCGGCGGCCATACCCAAAATTGGCCGCCGCTAAAAGTCCTCCAAAATCCACGACCAAAGTTGTGGTCAATACCATTTTGCGACGGTTTATTAAGGCTTTAGCGGCGGCTTATAACCGCCGCTAAAAGTATTTTAATGGCGCACATTTTTGACTTCCGCTAAATGTAATTATGTTTATTTTTTATACCTGTGCCCTGTAACCTATACAATTTATTAATAAAAATTAAATACTTTGATGTGTAACCTGTACGATTTATTAATGAAAATGAAATACGAAACAAATATATAATAAAATATTCATTAAGCTTAAAAATTATTACAATCCACGCCTCAAAAACAAAAATAATTACAGTCCACAGTTCAGAAATGAAAAAGTAAACAAAGACAAAGAAGACTGTATCGGGTCAATCATCAGCTGGTCTCTGCAAAACAAAAAATAATAAATTAATTAGAATAGCAATAATAACAAAAAATATAAAATATAAGTTGTTTAAAGTTATAACTTGGAAAAGAACATTACTTTTAGAACTGATTATCCTTCATCAAATATCAAACTAAGAAAATAACAGAAAGTTCAATTTTCAATCTATTCCTAATGAATGATGCAGCATAGCCGCCATTAGTACTAGAGCAGCGGGAAGTTGGAGCTAAAACAAGTTACCTAAACAGCAACCATGATACCTTTTCTTTTTCTATAATTGTAAATCCAAACAAAAATTATGTTCATTTAATTTGATGAAGGTCTAACCTCGATAGACTGATTTAGGTTTCCTATAAGGGCCCGTAACAAGGTGGTTTTCCCACAAGCCAAGAAGGCTTGATGATGCCACTGACATTTTTAAGGATACTTATCTTGGCTTCTTGGGATTTGCATCCAGTCATCATTGTAATCAAATTTGAAATCCTAAGCCAAGAAGTAGGGGATACGGGCTACATTCTAAGGCAAGTAGGGGATATGGGTTCTCTTACATTCTTTAATCCAATACTTGATCAACTTGCCAACCAACAAGAGACTAAATGATGTTTAATAAGAGTACAAAAGCAACAGAGAAATAGAAACACGGATAGAAATTTTGGAATTTGAAAAACTTTGATCTCTCAAAAGATAGAATCTGACATCAATTCAAAAGTATTGTACAGTAGAAGTTCCATGTACAAGATACATGATTCGTCTAGAATATAAATGCATGTCAATTTTTTACAAGCTTCTAGCACATAAAATTGAGTGGTGAAGACTAAAATGAGAAGAATAAAAGCCCTTCAAACGCAATCAAATCAGCTTCCTTAATAATGTTCCCTCCATATGCCAAATTGAGTGGACCGATAACTATTGGGAGGGCAAGATATGTTTCTACAAACAAATGAGATGTTCAAGCTATCCAATAGTTAGATGTTCTAGCTATACAAACAAATGAAATGTTCTAACTATTGGGAATAACCAGTAATATAGCCAATGCAGATTTCTCCACGTTTAGTGCATAAAGGTGCAATGTCTTAATCCCATGATCTCAAGCCGGCTCATCCATGACTTGTCTAAAGTTCTCACACTTAAAACCTTAAAGGACGACTTTACCTATCTACAAACAAAATAAGTAGTAGAAAAAAATAATTCATAAATGACGCTACAAACAGTCCATTTATTTGAATGACCAGAGATCTTCAATAATAAATCAAACATCACAATAAACCATATTAGAAAATATATAAAATTACCAAGTAGTTTATGATTTTTACAGCACTATAGCCACAAGCTCATGGAAGAGGAAATAAGATATGGACAATCAAAAGAAAGATGAAAGTATTTGAAATCAAAGGCTGTAAGCCTTCAAAAATCACTTCAACAAATGAAGTAAATTAGAAACCATTCATTCATTGTGTTCTTGGAGTCATAAATTTCATTGCGACATGAGGAACTTTTGTAAGTTGAGCACCGATCCCGGAGAATTAAATCCCCAAATTTAGGTTTGAATGACAATATGACACATTAACTTCATTTATAAATGGAAAAAGGTTTTGTGGTTTGTAGGTCCAGAATTCTTCTCTGGCCCAACACCCTTTTCTTCTTAATTTCTTACCTCGCAGGTGGCTGATCTGACGTTACTAATCCAGACTGCCCATCTGATTGGCAATCCACTGACCTGGCCACATGGACAGTGCCCTTGTCCACATCATGCCCATACCCTACATGTAAGGCACTTTCAACTATGAATGACAGCCATTGTATTTTGAAATTTTTCTAAATAAGAAAAAGGTTAAAGAACCATGCCTCTTTTTCCAGGTGGTGAAGGCCTACTGGACTGAAACTTGCCACATGGGAAGAGGAAGAGGTGGCAAAAGATAAAAAAAACACATGGGCCAAAGCCCCATGCATCCAGACTTTTCTAGACCAAAAATTCAGAAAATATTACTCAATTTCAATGGGGAAGGTCATAGACATACATCTAATTTATTTTATGCTTCAACTTTTATGCGTTCGTGCGGATGAGATATGATCAATGTCGGAGTAGGTTTGACATATTGCTGCCTTAAGATGTGAGGGAAAGCCCTTTTACCATTTCATGTCACCATTTGCCAAACCATTGGTTGTAATCAATATGTCCACATATTCTAGAGAGAGGAAAATTTGACACCACATCTCATCAGTTCATTTCCGATTTCACATCAGAATCCTTGGGTAAATTGATCCTCCTAGCTGAGAGTTCTACCTCTCCGTCTCTAAAGTTGGGATCCTTTCTCTTCCAAACATTCTCAAGCATTCCTTAAGACATTGGTTCTGTTGAGAAACAATACAAAGTGACTAAGCTCACTCCCTTCACATACCTCTACGGTTTGAATTCAATTTTGCAATCAACGACTCTTGGTCCGCACAAACCACTAAAAACATGCATGTCCATTTAAATAAGACAGTTTCATGAAGTAAAAGGAACTTTGCTATCAAACCACACAATAAATTATAAATATTGCAGAAAATATCCAACTGATTCAACCCTACTTAGATCAAGAGATATAGGCACAACTGACAAAGGTTTACAATTCAAGCAAGAAGAGAGCAATACTTACCAAAGAAGTAACTTAACAATTCGGAAACCCAATTATTGAACCAACTGCACAAGTCCTCGGCTCTTTATGCAACTCTGATTTTGGAAGTCCAAAAACTTCAAACATAATCTCAGCAAAAAGGCCTCAACAATAACAGCCCCAGTCAAGCAACCAACACCACAGCCTTTGTTGACAAATCTGTCCCAAATCTTATCACTAATAATGGGGAAAACCAACCTCAAACCTTCTCTAACTTCCCAATCCCCTCCAACCAATCTATCATCCAAATACGAATCAGATCAGCAAACCAACTGAAACATCCTCCTCATCAGAGTCTTTGCAACCACAAAGTTAATAAAACTAACAATCCCTTCAATTGAACACTCACAACTTTCTTCTCTGTTTTCACAACCAACTTCTTCTCCAACAATTCAACAATTGATTGATACAACTCAAATAGAACTGAAGTCAGAGCAGCAACGCTCTTCAAGCTAGCCATCACACGAAGCCGGGCAAGAAGCTAGCAACTGAAAGAGATCTATAGCCCTTAAAACTCGATTCAAAGGGTCGTGTTCTATTAGATCACTACTCCAAAAACTCACTGCAAAGTAAAACTAGAGTATTTCGAGTGGAGGATCAACCCCAGCTTGCAGTAATCGAAAGAAAATCAAACTATAACTAGAAAAATTTGAAAATGCCCCTTCGACATTCATCTAAAAAATGACTTATCAAAACTATACTAAGCAATGTTTTACCCAAACCCTAAAATAAAAAAAATCAAAAACAAAATCAAAAACATTATTAACCTTATATTAATACTTACCTTTAGGGCGAACAACAAGGCTGACCGGTTGAGAGGCAAACGATGGAGGCTGGCGACGTTGATAGAGGCGAAAACCAATTGGGGGATGGCAAGAACTGAATGGCAGGCATCGACGACGAGTGGCGAAAGGAGAGCGTCGACGACAACCAAAGGAGAATGACAGCGAGCAGAGAGCCACGAGCGATAACTGACAGCAAATGGCGGAGGGGAACTAGGGAGAGGGTAGAGAACATGGAAAAAGAGAGAGAGGGCACGACGGACGGTAATGCCGAGCACTGGAGATCGTTGCAAGAGAAGGAGGAGAGCAAGAGAGAAAAAGAGAGGGGGAAAGTTAAAAAAAAATTGATTTTTTGTTATATAATGACATTTAGCGGCGGCCACAGTCTGACCGCCGCTGTAGACCCTATTAGCGGCGGTTTGTTACCTGACCACTGCTATTACCGGACATATAGCAGCGGTCAGGTAAAAAACCGTGTCTAATAGGGTCTACAGTGGCGGTCAGACCCTAGCTGCCGCTAAAACACTAAAAATTTCCCTATAATTTTTCTATAAGCCTACAACGGTGGTTATTTGTTAAACACTAAAAATTTCCCTCTAATTTTTCTATGAGCCTACAACAGCGGTTATTTGTTGGCCGTCGCTAATTCCTACATTTAGCGGTGGTTTTTATCTGATCGTCGCTAAAGGTGCGTCACTGATACTCTATTTTACTGTAGTGCCAGGGGTTCAGTGATAGGAGCCAGAGGATTCTATCACACTTATTACTTTCTAGAAACTATGTTTAGGTTTTGCTTCTAGTTATTTGAATTCCTAGTTATCTCAGTAGGTTGTTATTTGACATTTGAAATGTAATGGAAAACAAGTTTCAGATTTACGTTCATGAAATTATTATTTTTGAGATTAATTCATTTTGATTGGTGTATTGACTTAGATACATGCTCACTATTTCATTAACGTTATTTTAATCCGCACCTCGTGCCTTAGTCTCGGATACCAGGTTCGATCCAGACTCTTCTGGGTTGGATCATGGGTCCCGGGTTCGGGTCGCGACAAAAACGATTAGCAACAACCTATATAAGTCATTTTTGTCTATCAAAAATAAAAGATAGTTGGGAATCAAAATGTCTAATAGCTATTTTAAAACAATTTAAAAACCAATCCCAAGCATGTTTATCTTCAGCCTCATCTACTGCATATGCCAATAAAAAAGTACCACCACCAGATCAACGGTAGTCACTGCAAGCAAGATACCTTGATATTTTCTCTTTAAGAATGTACCATCTAATCCTACAACAGGTTTACATCTATTTTTAAATCCATTAATACTAGCTTTAAAGAAAATAAAAATTCTTTCAAAATTTTCATTTTGGTTAGTTTTTAGAAAACAAAAACTATCAGGATTTGTTTCTAGAATTGTATGATAGTAATGATCCATACTCCTATAAGCCTCTATTAGGCAACCATGAATGTCTTCTAGTACTTTTTCTTAAGCTTTGTTATACGAGATTTCTACACAATATTCGTATTTCATGTCATTTATAATCTCTATTAGATTATAAAATTGGTTATCAGCTAAACGACCTTTAATTTTTTCTTTTATCCAATTAACAGTTGCTTGAGGATGATCTACTGAATCACTCCTACCCAAGCATGTATGGCTATTGTTAAAAGTTATAATGTTAAACATGTTACCATTGGCCATTCTTTTAGCATATACACGCCATGGGCAATTTGGATCATCACATTTAGCTATAACTTTTTCACTATTATTTATCACATATTTTATTGTAAAATTATCTTTTACTGTTAAATTTAAAATTGAAAGCCTAAATTAAATTACATTATCATAAACTTTACCAATATATATAGCATTCACATTAACATTTGTTGGTGATGAACAATATCCATAGGCTTGCAGATCATCATATGTATCTTCTTCTCCATCATCAACAAGATTATCATTTTCATTTTCATCATCTATAATCGAATTGTGGTCATCGGTTCGAAATTGATTTGATGAGCTAGGCTCACCTTGAACACTTGTGTGGCCATAATTCGATTCATTTTCAAAAATAATATTTTCAAGTGGTTCTATTGTTAGAAACACATAAAAAATTATATATGGAGAACTTAAACTAATGTTAAATATATATTATAAAGATTAATTGTTAACAATGTCAATCATATATTTTTCTAAACCAAATGTAATAATTGACCGTATGATAAAATTTTGCCAAATTTCACATTACATAATAACTTTATCTCGAAATTTCGCCAATATGATCCTCGGCGATTCGAATAACATTAGCTCAAATCCATCAATATATGTTTTCCCTTGTAGTTGGCCTCCATATGGACAAATAAAATTAGGATTTTTTGTGTCGTTGGATCAGAAACCCTTGATTTCAACAATGTTTGTAATTTCTCCAATTTGGTTCACTTAATCTGCAAAAGTGCAGATTTGCACAGTGGCTCGTATCGGACATCGTCCGCACTCAGGGTTAGGTAGCATAATAAGAAACAAAAATAATCAAAAAATGCACGGAATAAATGGAGGGGTGAGAATGGTGGAGGTTGATTTAAAATATGCTTGAGATTGTTATTAAAACTATTAGAATGAAAAAAATATATAAGAGAAACGAGAATGAAAAAATACAATAAATAAAAATAATTTAAACTTAATTTTAAACTTGTTCATTAAACTAAAAACAAATGCTTACAATGCTTGTTCAAATGCTTTACGACGGAAATAACATTAAACCAAATTAATCTAGAAAGCCATTAAAATATTACCCTAGAAAGCATGTAAATGTAAAGAGGGAAAGAAGAGAGAGAAAGAAGGTAGGTGTCACGCCCCGAATCCAGATACCCAGATATGACCCCAAAAATCCATGGATTGACCCGTACCCGAACCCAGAGGTGATTCATGAATGTCCCCTAGTGGTCCAATTAGACTACTGAGGTTCATTCGAAAACCCACTAAGTAAAAAAAGTATAGATGTAGAAAACAAATAATTAAAATAATTTATAACTCAAACAATTCAATCAATCAATTAAGTATGGAGATATGAAGGTGAGAACATGCTCTCAATCAAAGGACTACATGCCCGTAAAATAAATAAGTAATATTTTAAAACAATCAAAATAAAGTCTTATAAAGTGTGGGGATCGACTCCCAAATCCTCCCCGATCTCCTCGAATGTACTGGAGTCTTTTGCCTCAAAATCATCCCATGTACCCAGCTCCTTAAAATCTGAAAATAGTATCTGTGTAGCATCGTGAGCCGAGGCCCAGTAATACAACAGTGTGCATGGTATGATATCATACTATACAAGTTTTTTTAATCAAGGTATGCATCTCAATCGTATAATAAGGATGGCATAAATATGATGGTGAATGCAAGTGAGTACGGGATGCCAAAGCAACTAGTACCCATAACCACATAAGGTCTTCATCTCCTTCCCGCACTAGGAGCGGTCTTATTGACCCATCTGCAAGATATAATAACATCTGGGGCCTTTCACCCTAGGGTACCGAACCCTGATTAATTGATAAAACCAATATAAACGTTTATAATATACTTCAACCCCGTTCCCTTATGCACCTCTTATATGAAATGACGTGATGATCATGGTATGACAACAAGATGGTACTAGGGTTACATTACATAAGCAAACATGTATTTAACATTTAAATAAGAATATAAAATAAATACATGATCATCGAGAGTAATAAAATGGGTATGAACTAAAATTAAACAACATGAATAACATGTAAACAATCACCAAAGATCACGATCAACATCGATGAACAATATAAGTGAAAATTGCAAGAGAATTCAACACACCATGGCCGAACCCTATAAGAGATCCATGACATAAGGTCGAACCCTAAGGAGGGATCCAAGACACATGGCCAAACCCTATGAGAGATCCAAAACACATGGGTGGGATCCCCATGCATACAAGTCTAAGTCAAACAACAAGGCTAAAACCTTAATAGTCAATAATCATGACCGAACTACTAACAATTAATAGGTTTTTACAAAAAAATGTACTACCTTATAAAAATCATAACTAAATAAATATAAATTAGAAAAATATAAACTCAATAGATTTAAAATCTAGATTCACAGAGGTTTTTAGAAAAATAAATAAAAAAATATTTAGATTCAAAATATAGGTCGAAACCCTTAATGAAGTGGGCCGGACAGAATCTAGAATTCTGGGTTTTATGGAAAAGTCTAGCACATTTGAAAAATCATAACTTAATCAATACAAATCCGAAAAATACAAACTTAAAGGTTATAGAAACTAGATTGATAAAGGTATCTATGAAAAGAAAAATATTTAGGTTAAAAATATAGATCGAAATCCTAAGTAAAGTGAACCATGTAAAATCTAGAATTCTGGTTTTTTTGGTACAGTCCAACAACTTAGAAAAATCATAACATAATCAATACAAATCAGAAGAATACAAGCTCAAAGTTCTAGAAACTAGATTGATAGAGGTATCTAGGAAAAATAATTAGAAAAATATTTAGATTAAAAATATAGATCAAAATTCCAAGTGAAGTGGACTGTGTAAAATCTAAAATTTTGAGTTTTCTTTGTAAAGTTCAAAAACTTAGAAAAATTATAATTAAATAAATATAAATCAAAAAAATACAAACTAAACAGTTTTGTAAAATAGATTCATAGAGGTATTTAGTAAAAATAATTATAAAAATATTTAAGTTATAAAAATATAACGAAAATGATAAAGAACATAGTCATCCATTATAGGTGTAAAAGAAACCATGACCAAACCCATCATGGTGGCCCAAAATAAAGATCAACCCAATAAGAATAAAGTAAATATTGTTGAAATTAATTTATAATGAGTATCAACCATTATCTAATGAAAAAGAAATAAAATTTTGAAGAAAAATAGGTATGGGATGGATCAAACACACTTACCTTAAGGTTTCTTGAACTTTAATGGAAATCAAAAGTTTCTTCAAATTTAAAAGTCGTTCGATCGTCCTCTCCTCGGAGTACGTTCTTCCATTCGGAGTCCCCGCCAATTCTCCCTTCTTGTTCGATTGCGATCGATGCCCGGATGAAGGTTTAATGGAGCTTTCTTTATTCTTTAATAGAGTTTGGTTTTGTGAAAACTTTCAAAGCTTTAGGGTTTTCATAAATAAGTTTAGGGAAGTGTTAGGATTTCTATTTTAGTGAAATTCGTAACTATCAAAGGGGTGACGTTTTCAACCCTCAAAAACTTATATTTTGCACCACTTATGATTTAGAAATGGGCCCAAGGCCCATATATAACAACTAGGCTTCATTTAAGATTATTATTAAGCCCAAAAGGCCTCTAGATTGGCCATACGAGCCCACCGAAAAATCATAACACAAATAATCATTAATTAATTTAATCAAACTATATTATATAATTTAAAAGTCCATACAATAAGGTATTGACACATGTCACACACATAAATCACTTAACATAGTCTAAATTACAAAAATCACAAAAAAGTTCAAAGACTCGAAAAAGTATCAAGATGACATCGGAATGACCCGAAAAGGGATTCACAGGTCCCACACTTCTATTAAATAAATTAAATATAATTAAATATTATTTTTTAAAAAAATATAAGAATGGTAGGAAAGTTAAAAATTATGAAAATACTATTTTTGTCAAAATCTCCCGAAATCTCCCACTAGGGTTTTCATGTCTCACGAAAGGTTCCAAATTTCACAGGTAAGTTGCTAAGGATAAAATAGGAATATTTTTGGTGTCTCGGACTCACAAAATAATTTTTTTATAAAAGTTCTAAAATGTTAGCTGTGGAAAGAAAAAGTCTCCTACAAGTTATGGTTCATTATTTTTAGTAAGAAATTTAGCCCTAAAGAGCGAGTTTCAAAAATAATAGGTTTTCAAAGTTGTCAGAATGAAATCAAATTAAATACACATACTCAAGTATGATATTAAACTATAAAAACAATAATAAAATTTACCGTAATACCCTAGAACGAAAGTTCAGGGTATTACAGCAGGAAGGTTAGAGAGAGAAATTAGAGAGAAGCTTACCATTGAAGAGGTAGATGTTGCAACTCCGATTGGATTGACCTCAATAGGATTGAGGATTGTATCTTTGTGAATGAAATGGTAGCAGGTGGTTCCGGTGTTGCAAATGAGTAGGGGTTGAGGAGCAACCGTCCAAGGTATGCTTGTGAGTAAGAGAGAGAAGAAAATAAAAGATGAGAGAAGTGAGGGGGGGAGAGAACCAACCCAAGAAGGAGAGATCGTAGATCTCTTATAGACTTTTTTTTTGCTTGTTGTAAAAATGATATCCAATGATTGGGAATGGGTTAGTTAGATGAGAGAGAGAGTGATTAGGATAGAGAGAGATGGGTGAGGGAAGAATCGGTCAAGTGAGACCAATTCTCTCTTGTTGTTGCAAATGGGCATGGGCATGAGCATGGGTCATGGGCATGGGCATGGGTCATGGGTCATGGGCATGGGTCATGGGTCTTGGGCTTAGGTCATGGGCCAAGATAGATAGATAGAGAGAGAAATAGGAGAGAGGTGAGAGAAAAATACAAAAGTAAAAGCATTGGAGGGTCTTGAACCCTGGTCTTCTTTATTCTCTCTCGTCCGTTCTACTAATAAGTCAAACTTATCCTTTGATGTCAATTGGTGTGGCCTTTAATACCTGAGTCCTCTCTTGGTCTCCAGCTATTCTTCTCTCTCTTAGTCCTTGTTCCGGCTCTACGATTCTCTAGCTTTGCCCGTACATGTCTTCTATCTTTTTATCCTAACTTGTTGGCTCTTTAAGCTTTAATAGAAGTCTTTCGTAGTTGATCGTGGGACCGCCAGTCCTCGAGAATCGCCCGATAGGGTCTCCTACAAGTGAAAAAGCGCGTAATGAGATTCAACTAAAATGGCTTGATACTGAACTATCCGAAATGAGTATATTTCATACAAATAGTCAATTTTCATCTAAAGAATGCGTTCTACGCAATGGAAGAAACTCTTATGTGGAAAAGTCGACGAAAAGATAAGTTTTACATAGGAGAATACGACATCGCTATAAGGATAATGGCTTAAAATAATCACTTTTGAGTGAATTTCAACAAATAATCACTTTTGTCGACATTTTTAAATTTGAAATAAAATAAAAAATAGAGCTAATGAATTGTGTAAGATAGGAGAGTAAGATAAGAGAGTTAGGAAAGAACAAGTGAGATAGAGTAATCGGGAGAGAATAATTAGGAGAGAACAATTGAGTGGGAGAGAATTTAAATTCAGCCTTCAACGGATATATTGCCTCTTCCACCTTCATTGGATATATTGCTTTTCAATGGATCTAATTTAACATTCAAATGTCAAATTGCTGTCAGATGCCATACTGTTTGGTGACGGTTATTAACAGTCGCCAAACTGTTCGACGTCGGCTATAAAAAGTTGCCAAACCATATGGTGACATTTATTATGATATGCCATCGCCAAACCATTCGGCGATGGATATTAACAGACGATAAACCGTCAGGCGCCGGGATGATTTGGCGTCATAGGTTTATTTTGACAAATTTTAAAAAGTACGATTCTTTTTGGAAAGGGAATTTTTGACATACCCCCCCCCCCACAATTTGAAAAAGCTGACATACCCCCCTATGACTCGGTCCACTATCATTTGACCAGTGTTGACTCGAGTTGATTATCAATTTTTTTATTAAATGGCAAAAATGCCCTTGTCTTCAACCCTGGAACAATGGTTTGGGCCAAAACCCAAATCAAATGGCTACGGTGGACGGCCGGCCAAGAGATTCCAATGGGTTGGCCGCCCATCACCGGCGACCAACACACCAGAGTCTCATGGCTGGTTGGCCACCACTCCGGCAATAATTTAAAATCCAAGGTTAAAAAAAAAATACAAAGCATACAATTTTAATTTTAAAATTTTCATTAACAAAAATGAAAACAAGACAAAGCAATTTATATTTAAACTTTTGAGATGTGAATTTTGGTGGGTTCTCACAATTTTAAAATTTCATTCTAAAATAAAATCCATAAATAGAAATCTCATTCTTTCATGAGTTTTATTTATTTTTTTGGGGTTTTTTCTTCTCAATCTTTGTTTAATTCTTCAAAAAACCAAAAATAAAAAATAAAAAATCTCAAGTTTTCCAACATGGGTTTTAATTTTAGTTTTAATCTCCTCTTTTCATGTTAGATTTGGGGTATGGGTTTTGGCTTAAACCCGAATCCTTGTTCTAAGGTTGAAGACAAGGGCACTTTCATCCTTTAATACAAAATTAGGTAGTCAACTCGGGTCAACACTAGTCAAATGACAGTCGACCGAGTCATAGAGGGGTATGTCAGCTATTTCAAATTGTGGGGGGTATGTTAAATTTTAAAGATAACATGAGGGGGCATGTCAAAAATTCCCTTTTGAAAATACCCTTAAACTTGGGTTCATTTCAAAAAAAATTTGTATATAATAAATCAATAGTAGTGATACTTGCTCTAATGATAACTAGGGTGTAAGGAATATTTTCATATTCAATTTGGCAAAGATTCCATTTAACATAAAAGCATTTTTGTAACCGTTCCTACGAGTACTAGTGTAGTGTGAAGATGTCGTGGTACACATATTTTGTCAACTACGTGAAGACAAAAAGACAGAGATAGCAAGAATCAGACGGTTGACGACAGGAGTCATCTGAGTAACTGCTGATTTGTCAGTTAACGATCGTGTACGCTCGATTAGGAAAGTAAGTGACTTAGTGGCCATAGGAGTTGGTTAAAATGAACAAAAATATAATGGTCAAACTTAGTCATTGGACTGACCCGAGTCTAAGTCAATAAAATTGACTAATGGGATAGTCCAATCGATTGGACACTTATTCCCAATCGATTGAAAAAAGCCCAATCGATTGGAGACTATGTAATCGATTGGAAACTACGAGGCAGAAACTTATTTTGGCCCAATCGATTGGAGATTCTGAGAAATCGATTGGAGCCTTCAGGATAGAAACTTATCTGAGTCAAATCGATTGGAGACTCTGTGAAATTGATTGGAGTCTTTGGGACTGAAACTTTTTTGAGTCAAATCGATTGGAGAACCCTATGTAATCGATTGGTGCCTTCGGAACAGAAATCTTATTGAGCCCAATCGATTGGACACTTATCCCCAATCGATTGGACATCGCCTAATGGATTGGACCCAGTGTACAATCGATTGGACCATGCACAGAATCGGTCTTTCTCAGATCTGAAATTCATGGTTCCATCATCCCACGTTCTACACGACTTAGGGTCTTGGAATTCTATAAATAGAACCCTTCTATGCTTCTCTAAACACACACAGAGACACAGAGTGACTCAATCTTCAAGAGAGAGAAGAAAATGTTATATTTATTAGAGTGTCCATTCAAAGAGCAAGAAGCTTGTTTCCATTCACATCTTGTGAGCTTATTCTCTTCTTGATCAATGCCAAGAGCTCGATCATTTCCTCAACTTATGTCTTCTACTTCTATATTCGACCTAGTAGCCTGAGAGTACCAGTGTGACTTAACACCATTTGAGCAACTTAGGGTTCAGGGTGTACTGAATCTTTCACCTTCTGCAAAGGCGGGAGTATTGAGAATTAATATTGGAGGAGCCGATCGACTGTAGGTTTGGGGTGTACCAAACTGAACAAGCCGACATGGCTTCTTGGCTGGAAGGGCACACGTGGATTCGTAGCATTGATTCAGAGGACGTGGACGAATCGGCAATAGGCCTTGGCTAAGGTTAGAAGCTGTATTTACAACGGTGCTGCGTAGGTAACTTTTGTTTCGTTTAACTTTTCAGTTAGTGATACTTTCTGTCTAAACGTGGTCCCATGGTTTTTCCTTGGCTAAGGTTTCCACGTAAAAATCTCTTGTCTTGTGTGATTGTTTATTTGTATTCCACAATATATTCTGATTAGATCAAATGACGAAAAGAAAATATACTACGAAGGTATATTCGATTTGAGTCGATTGTGATAATCTTTTATCAAACCACTGAGGCATGCGATTTTATTTCTACCATCGTCCAGTAAAACTATGTGGTATAATTAAATTTAAATACCTAATCAACCCCCCCTTTTAGGTATATCGAGTTAAAGAGAACAGACCGGTAAAATTTCAATTGGTATCAGAGCGGGTATTTCTAGTTAAGGTTTAATCACCTGAATTTAGATTCCTAAGAAACCAGTCCATTTTCGTTAATTTGTCAAAATGCAAATAGAATATGATAATACATCCAGATCTCCATTGTCTGAGGACTATTTGAATATAGCCTATGAAAATATATATTTAAATAGTCTGAGAATTATTAAAAAAAATAAAGTTTTATTCTTACAAATGGAGAAACTGGATTGTAAAAATGTTGTTAGAATTGGCAAATATTGAACTCAATAATGAAAGGAGACAGTGGGAAGAAGAAAAGAAATTACTTCTAATGAAAAATAATGTGGTGGAAAAAGAGCTCCAAAGTCTTTAAAAAATCAATTGATAAACAATAATGATATTGCTAAATTCAAGAATTTTGATTCTCATCTTAGTTCACATAAGAATAATGTGAAACCCACATATCCTACAAGAAAATGTATGAAAACAAAGTTCAAACAAATTGAATTGGTTAGTCATCATAACTCTAGGCTAAGTGGGTTATACGTGATATCTAATGAACTAAAGAAAAAAATTTCTAAAATTTCTGAATTAAGAAAAATCTTGTTCGATAGTCATGTTGCTAAGAATCAATGGTCCAGAAATGACAAAAGAATGAACAACTCATTTCTTTCCAAACAAATGGCAAAACCTTCTAAATATAAGACCGTTTGGGTGAGAAAAGATGATAAAAAATGTCTTATGATTCGTTCTACTTTCAAAGCTTTAGAAAACAACAAATGGTATTTGGACAATAGTTGTTCTTGTAAGGAATATTTTTATATTCAATTGGCAAAGATTCCGTTTGAGATAAAAACATTCTTGTAACTGCTCCTACAAGCACTAGTGTAGTGTGAAGATGTCGTGGTACGCATACTTCGCCAACTACGTGAAGACTAAAAGACAGAGATAGCAAGAATCAGATGGTTGAATACAGGAATCCTTTGAGTAACTGCCAATTTGTCAGTTAACGATCGTGTACGCTCGATTAGGAAGGTAAGTGACTTAGTGGCCATAGGAGTAGATTAAAATGAGCAAAATATAATGGTCAAACTCAGTCATTGGACAGACCTGAGTCAAAGTCAATTATATTGACTTAGTGGAATAGTCCAACCGATTGGAGACACTGTGTAATCGATTGGAGACTACGAGGCAGAAACTTATTTGCGCACAATCGATTGGAGACTCTGTGAAATCGATTGAAGCCTTCGGGACAGAAATCTCTCTGAGTACAATCGATTGGAGCCTTCAGGACAGAAAGTTGAATATGTCAAATCGATTGGAGAACCCTATGCAATTGATTGGTGCCTTCAGAATAGAAAACTTATTGAGCCCAATCGATTGGACACTTATCCCCAATCGATTGGACCAAGTGTACAATCGATTAGACCTTGAACAGAATTGATCTTTCTCAGATCCAAAATTCTAGGTTCCATCATCCCACGTTCCACACGACTCAAGTCTTAGAATTCTATAAATAGAACCCTTCTATGCCTTCTCTAAATACACACAGAGACACAGAGTGACTCAATCTTCAAGAGAGAGAAGCAAAGGCTTTATTTATTAGAGTGTCCATTCGAAGAGCTAGAAACTTGTTTTCTATTCACATCTTGTGAGCTTGTTCTCTTCTTGATCAAAGCCAAGAGCTTGATCCTTTACTCAGCCTAGGTTTTCATTTCTATATTCAACCTAGTAAGCCTGAGAGTACCAGTGTGACTCAATACCTTTTGAGCAACTTGGGGTTCAGGGTGCACTAAATCCTTCACCTTCTACAAAGGCGGGAGTGTTGAGAATTAGATCAGAGGAGCCGATTGACGGTAGGTTTGGGGTGTACCAAACTGAACTAGCGGATAAGGCTTCTTGACTAGAAGGTGCGTGTGGATTCGTAGCATTGATTCAGAGGACGTGGATGCATCGGCAGTAAGCCTTGGCTAAGGTTCGAAGCTATATTTGCAACGGTGCTATGTAGGTAACCTTTGTTTCGTTTAACTTTTCAGTTAGTGATACTTTCCGTCTAGACGTGGTCCCATGGTTTTTCCTTGGCTAAAGTTTCCACGTAAAAATCTCTTGTTTTGTGTGATTGTTTGTTTGTATTCCGCAATCTATCTTGATTATAGATCAAACGACAAAAAGACAATATACCACAGAGGTATATTAGATTTGAGTTGGTTGTGATAATCTTTTATCAAACAACCAAGGCATGCGATTTTATCCCCTTACCATCGACCAGTAAAACTGTGTAGGTATAATTAATTTTAAATACCTAATCAACCCCTCCTTCTAGGTATATTGAGTTAAAGAAAATGGACCGGTAAAATTTCAATTGGTATCAAAGCGAGTATTTCTAATTAAGGTTTAATCATCTGAATTTAGAATCCTAAGAAATCAGTCCATTTTCATTAATTTGTCATAATGCAAAGAGAATGTGAAATACATCCAGACCTCCATTGTTTGATGGAGAAGACAATGCCTATTGGAAGGCTAAGATGATGGCTTTTCTAAAGTCTATTGATGAAAGAATCTGGATGTCTGTAGTGAATGGTTGGTCAGCACCCACAATGGAAGTAGGAGATAAAATCACTCTTAAACCTAAGAACGACTGGACTAAAGAGGACATAAACTATTGTTGTCTTAATAGCAAAGGTTTAAATGTTATTTTTAATGCCGTTGATAAGAATGAGTTTAGAAGAATCTCCACTTGTTCCCTAGCTAAAGAAGCATGGGACATTCTTAGAGTCACACACGAAGGAGCGTCAGCCGTTAAGAATCTCCAAATTTCAAATGCTGACTTCTAAGTTTGAATCCATGAGAATGGAAGAGAATGATACTTTCACTGAGTTCTATGCTCAACTCAGTGATATTGTGAACTCTGCACACAACTTGGGTGAGGTCATTCCTGAATCAAAAGTTGTTCAAAAAATTTTGAGATCCGTACCTGATAGATTTCAAGCTAAGGTCACTGCAATTGAGGAGAGCAAAGATGTTGACTCTCTCAAAGTAGATGAGCTGGTTGGGTCTCTACAAACTTATGAGATGAATTTGAGACAGCCAAAGAAATCAAAAGGAATTACCTTTAAAGTCTCTGAAGCTCAAGATTCTGAGTCAGATATTGACTCTGAAGTAGAAATGGTATTATTCGTGAAAAAATTCAAAAAGTTCTTTCGTTCTAAAAACGATAGGTTCAAGAACAATAAACAGTTTGATAAAACTGTGGAACATGCCAGACCTCATGAAGAGGTAGCAGAAGTGACAGGAACCCTAAGGAAAGCCTCTCAAGCAAACCCCAATGTTTCAAATATAAGGGTTTTGGTCACTTTGCAAATGTGTGCCCAAACAAAGAAGAATACAAGGGCAAGGCAAAAGCATTCAGTGCCACATGGGATGAAGAATCAGAAGATCATTCTGATAATTCAGATAGCAATGAAAAAATTAATAAGTATACAACTTTTGTTGCTCGTTTCAATAGTCCCTATAGATCTCATGGAGAGTCCAAGAAAAGTGATGATGAGAGTTCGGAAGACTCGACAGTTGGTGTGAAAAAACTATATGAGGAATCGATAAAATTCATCAAGGCTAATAAAGTTTTATCTGACAGGGTTAAATGTCTTGACTTTGAAAATGCAGCCTTAGTAATTGACACTGAAAAATTAAAAATGTTGATTACTGATTTAAAGCAAGAGAATGAGTCTCTGTTAAAGAGGAACAAGTCACTGGAATGTGAATTCCAAACTTGCATGACACGTAAGGAATCCCTAGAAAATGAGGTTCTCAAATCAAAAAGGGATGTGTCAGGATTCTCATCCAGCTCTGCAAAGCTTGATAAGATTCTTCGTATGGGAAAAGTCTATGACGACAAATAAGGTTTGGGTTACAAAAACAATCAAGAAAAAGGGTCTTCATCCAAGACGATTTTTGTTAAAGCCCAAGCTATTTCTACACAGATCAATGACCCAATCAAAATGGTAAAAAGCAGTAGTCAGTGCAAGTACTGCAAAAACATGGGTCATGTGATTAGAGACTGTCACAAGTTGAGAAGAGGACATCAAAATCCTCTAGAAAAAATGGTGAATACCACTCAAAATGTGAAAAGTTAGAGAATTCCTATGAAGACACATTATGAGATAAATTATTTGGATGTGCTATCTAGGAAGATGAAAGACCTACTGGAAAGGTCTAGAGAATTAATCAAGGAGATTGAGTCTCTTGAAAAATTCAAACAACCTCAGAGTTATGTAACTCAAAAGAGGAAAGGTCCTAAGAGAATTGATCCATCTGCCAAACTCTTTAGGAAAAATTCTCTGAAAGAGAAATGTTCGTCAATGTCATATTTCTGAGCAATGTATTCTCAATCCCCTCTTATTCTCAAATTCTTATATTTTGAGGGATTTTTGTTTCTTTTTATTTTGCTTCATTTTGAAGAATAAAAATTGATAATATTTCAGAAAAATCAAAAGATCAAGTATTCAGAAGAATGTTAAAATTATTATTCTATACAATTTTGATGAGCAGTAATTTCTGAGACATTCCAAGAAAAATGACTTAACTGTTAGTAAAATTTTTGCTAATCCACGTATTATATCTTTTAATTATTATGATTGGTCAATTTTTGCTAATATGCATTAGAAGATTATTAAATAGTATATCTCACATTTACATGCACACTGAGTATTTCTGTGGGAATAGATTTGATTGAAGTGTAAAATTTTGTACTATTGGAGTTAAGAATAAACCTCTACTGATTATAACTTCAGATTAGTAGTGTTTCTGCCTTCAGTTGATTTCGAAACTACACTATAGTCGAATGTTGGCTTTCCAATGAGAGTTATTATGTTAAGGAATAGCTATCTCCACAAAAGATAGAGTGTATGCCATCTGTATGGCCCTATTTAAAATTAAAATCTGATTCTCATTGCTGCAGAAAAAGGGCTACCTACATGGAGAGTGAAAGCTACCCATATTCAAAGTGAATAAAAATGGTGTAAAAGACAGCCAATTTGCTAGAAAAATTCTTATCCATCAGCAAATACCTATATATATGAGAGTATGTGAGATCCCATAATAACTCTAATAAAGATTTTATGATCGATACAGGATACCTCCAGATTTTGATACTTATGAGAAATTATTACTGAAATCTTATCCGGTACCACAGATGCACTCAGATCACTTACACTTGTTGATATTTGAATCTATGACCATTAGTAATCTGTGACTTGCGCAAATGTCTAAAAGAATTAATATTTTTTGATGAAGCAAAAGATTGCACTAACATGTTAGTTATTTCTCTTCAATAAGAATCAGTGTTTAGTGCTTATCAAGATTGTCTTCATGAAGTGAATTCTATATTTTTCTGACGTTTTATCTTTTCTTGTGAAGTTTAAAAATGATTTTTGAGTTGAAAAGATTTAATTGAGGATCTTGGAAAATGAGCCTATTGGTTTAAAAAAATTAAAATTTTTTTTCTTCCCAGACTAGTCCAATCGATTGGAGAGTACAGCCCAATCGATTGGACATCTCCAATCGATTGGAGAGTACAGCCCAATCGATTGGACAGTGCGACATTCGATTTTATAAAACCCAAAATGGGTCATTTTCAACCCCAATCGATCCAATTACCTCCCAGATTTCTCCTAATCGATCGTAGGTGCCTGATCTACTGTTCACATAAGGTTTTGTGGAGCGATTCTCTTGATTTTTTAGTTTTCTACTTCACCCTCTTCGTTGGTTTCTTTTTAGGTGTTTTTGAGAAAAATAGAAATTTTTTGGTATTTTCTTCCTTTGTCATTCTGTGACAAAAAGGGGGAGAGAAAATCATAGCTGTAAAAATAAGTTGATGCATGAGATAGGGAGAGAAATTTTTATTATTATTTTTCCAATTTTTCTACTTGTGATGTGCATAATTTAACTCGCTACATTTTATATGATTTATTGATTGCCGATGATATTACATGGTATGTATAGTTGGTAAAATATGCAGGGAACAGATCAAAAGCCATTACACTATATATGTTCGATTATCTTGAAGAGAGTGTGAGATAGTGAGTGAATCATGTAAGAGGGTGGGATTGTATTTTCTATTTTTTACCTTCTATATGATTAAATATTTTTTGTCACGAAATTGTCAAATGTGAGATTATAAGGAATATTTTCATATTCGATTGGCAAAGATTCTATTTGACATAAAAACATTCTTGTAACCGTTCCTACGAGCACTAGTATAGTGTGAAGATGTCGTGGTACGCATTCTTCGCCAACTACGTGAAGACAAGACAGAGACAGCAAGAATTAGACGGTTGACTACAGGAGTCATCTAAGTAACTGTCGATTTGTCAGTTAATGATCGTGTACGCTCGATTAGGAAGGTAAGTGACTTAGTGGCCATAGGAGTTGATTAAAATGAACAAAATATAATGGTCAAACTCAGTCAATGGACAGACCCGAGTCAAAGTCAATTATATTGACTTAGTAGGATAGTCCAATCGATTGGACATGTATCCCCAATCGATTGGACATAGCCCAATCGATTGGAGACACTGTGTAATCGATTGGAGACTACGAGGTAGAAACTTATTTGCGCACAATCTATTGGAGACTCTGTGAAATCGATTGGAGCCTTCGGGACAGAAATCTTTCTGAGTACAATCGATTGGAGACTCTGTGTAATCGATTGGAGCCTTCGGGATAGAAAGTTATATATGTCAAATCGATTGGAGAACCTTATGCAATCCATTGGTGCCTTCAGAACAGAAAACTTATTGAGCCCAATCGATTGGACCAAGTGTATAATCGATTGGACCTTGAACAGAATTGATCTTTCACAGATCCAAAATTCTAGGTTCCATCGTCCCACATTCCACACAACTCAAGTCTTAGAATTCTATAAATAGAACCCTTCTATGCCTTCTCTAAATACACACAGAGACACAGAGTGACTCAATCTTCAAGAAAGAGAAGCAAAGGCTTTATTTATTAGAGTGTCCATTCGAAGAGCTAGAAGCTTATTTTCATTCACATCTTGTGAGCTTGTTCTCTTCTTGATCAAAGCCAAGAGCTTGATCCTTTACTCAGCCTAGGTTTTCCACTTTTATATTCAACCTAGTAAGCCTGAGAGTACCAGTGTGACTCAACACCTTTTGAGCAACTTGGGGTTCAGGGTGTACTGAATCCTTCACTTTCTGCAAAGGCGAGAGTATTGAGAATTAAGATCAGAGGAGCCGATCGATGGTAGGTTTAGGGTGTACCAAACTGAACAAGCGGATAAGGCTTCTTGACTGGAAGGGCGCACGTGGATTGGTGACATTGATTCAGAGGACGTGGACGCATCGGCAGTAGGCCTTAGCTAAGGTTGGAAGCTGTATTTGCAACGGTGCTGTGTAGGTAACCTTTGTTTCGTTTAACTTTTCAGTTAGTGATACTTTTCGTCTAAACGTGGTCCCGTGATTTTTCCTTGGCTAAGGTTTCACATAAAAATTGCTTGTCTTGTGTGATTGTTTGTTTGTATTCCGCAATCTATCTTGATTAGATCAAACGACAAAAAGATAATATACCACGGAGGTATATTGGATTTGAGTCGATTGTGATAATCTTTTATCAAACAACCAAAACATGAGATTTTATCCCTTTACCATCGACCAGTAAAACTGTGTAGGTATAATTAATTTTAAATATCTAATTAACCCCCCCTTCTAGGTATTTTGAGTTAAAGAAAATGGACCGGTGGAATTTCAGTTCTAGACACATGATTGGAGACAAGTCAATGTTTTGTCATATTGAAGATCATAAGGATAGGAGTGTTACTTTTGGGGATAGAAGTATGGCCAAGGTCATTGGTCAGGGAAGTATTCAAGCTCTAGGTATTCCTAAGCTTGATAATGTTCTCTGCATTGAGGGACTCAAAGCCAATCTTCTTAGCATAAGTCAAATCTGTGATAATAATCATACAGTTAAATTCACAAGCCAAGGATGTGATGTTATTGATGAATCTGGCAAACATGTTATGAGAGGTTCAAGAACCTCTGAAAATTGTTATATTATTGGTAGAAATCCCAAGATCATCTATAATTCTGCCAAATTAAATAATTTTGGCACCAAAGACTAGGTCACATGAACCAAAAGAACCTAGTTAAAATCACTAATAAAGAATTAGTGAGAGGTATGCCCAAATTGGGAAAACCTACGGGCACTACTTGTGGAGCTTGCCAAATCGGTAAACAAATAAAAAGCTCTCACAAAAAGGAAAATTATTGTGCTACCTCCAAAGTGCTTGATCTGATTCACATAGATCTTATGAGTCCTACTCTAGATTGACATGGATTGCTTTTCTTAGCGAGAAATCAGATGCTTTTGAAGAATGTAAAAAGATATGCCAAAAAAAAAATGAAAAAGGCTACAGTATAGTCAGGATTCGTACTGACCATGGAGGAGAATTTGAAGATTCTTGTCTCACTGAGTACTGTGATGCTATTGGCATTAAGCATTAATTTTCTACACCCATTACACCACAGCAGAATGGAGTGGTTGAAAAAAAAATAGGGTGATTCAGGAAATGGCTCTGGTGATGCTTCACAGCAAAAACTTACCCCAAAACTTATGGGCAAAAGTAGTGAACACTGCCTGTTATACTCTCAATAGAGTTTATTTGAGACCAAGAACTTTGAACACTCATTATGAAATCTGGTCGAGTAAAAAACCTAATGTCAAATACTTCAAGGTTTTTGGGAGCAAATGCTATATTCTTAGAGATAGAGAATCTCTAAGAAAATTTGACAAAAGAGGAGATGAAAGAATTTTTCTGGGTTATTCCACTAATAGAATAACTTATTAATGGGTTCTTAATCAAAGAACTAAAACTATTATGGAGTCTATTAATGTAGTTATTGATGACTTGAATATTTAAGAAAATTCCTCTCAAGATAACAACTGTGATGATATCTATCAAAATATTGATGACATTCATGTTACTCCGTCTACTAGTGATTCTCATGCTGATAAATCTCTTCCCTTGTGGGTTAAAGAAAATCATCTTAGTGTTGATATCATTGGTGAGGCAGAAAGTAGAGTTCAAACTAGAAGACAGATTAAAAATATTGTTAACTTTGTGTGTTATACTTCTCAGATTGAACCAAAAAATATTTCTGAAGCTCTTACTGATGAAAATTAGATTAGTGCCATGCAAGAGGAACTAAGTCAATTTACTAGAAAAGATGTTTGGTATTTAGTGCCCAAACCTAAAGATACTAATGTTATAGGCACTAAATGGATTTTCAAAAACAAATCAGATGAAAATAGAACTGTTGTCAGAAACAAAGCTAGACTTGTAGCTCAAGGCTATACTCAAATTGATCGCATTGATTTTAATGAAACTTTTGCTCCTGTTGCTAGATTGGAATTCATTCGTATATTGCGTGCTGTTGCTTGTCATCTTAAATTTAAACTTTTTCAGATGGATGTTAAGAGTGCCTTCTTGAATAGTATCTTCAAGAAGAAGTTTATGTGAAACAACCCAAAGGGTTTAAGGATCCAAAATTTTTTGATCAAGTTTATCGTCTCAAAAATGCCTTGTATGGCTTAAAACAAGCTCCCAGGGCTTGGTATGAGAGATTGACCACTTTTCTGCTTCATCAAGGTTTCATCAGATGAGAAGTGGATAAGACCTTATTTGTTAAAACTATTCAGGGAATTTATGTGATTGCTCAAATCTATGTTGATGATATTATTTTTGGGTCCACATCAGTTGATCATGCTCACATATTTTCAGAGCATATGAAAAAAGAATTTGAAATGAGTATGGTTGGTAAACTGAGTTATTTTCTGAGTCTTCAAGTGAAATAGTTGGATGATGGAATTTTTATTTCTCAATCCAAATATAGTAAAGACTTAGTTAAAAAATTTGGTATGGAATCAGCTAAACATCATCGTACTCCCATGAGTACTACTACAAAGCTGAGCAAAGACACTGAAGAAAGGATGTTGACCAAACCTTGTACAAAAGCATGATAGGAAGCTTACTATATCTCACTGCTAGTCGTCCTGATATTTCCTTTAGTGTGGGTGCATGTGCTAGGTTTCAAGCTAATCCCAAAGAATCTCATATTCTTGCAGTCAAATGTATCATCAGGTATGTCAGTGGAACTATAGGATATGGTCTCTGGTATTTGTTTGATACTACTGCAGAGCTTGCAAGTTATTCTGATGTTGACTGGGCTAGAAATGTTGATAATAGAAAAAAGCACCAGTGGTGGGTGTTTTTATGTTGGGAACAGTCTAGTTAGTTGGCAAAGCAAGAAACAGAATTGTATTTCTTTATCTACTACTGAAGCCGAGTATATTGCAGCTAAGAGCTGTTGTACTCAACTGCTATGGATGAAGTAGATGTTAACTAATTATGGGATCAATCAAGGATTGATGACTATATATTGTGATAATACGAGTGCGATAAATATATCAAAAAATCATGTTCAACACTCTAGAACTAAGCATATTGACATTCTCATCACTTTATTAGAGATTGTTGAAGAAAAAATTATCACCTTGGAGCATGTCGCAACAGAAAATCAATTAGTGATATTTTTATAAAATCTCTTGATGTCGTTAGATTCGAATTTCTTCATAAATCTATCGGTATTAATTTGATTGATTGACCTTGTAGTTTGTATTTTTTCTTTCAGTTTAATCTGGTTGATTAGAACTGATTTTGAATGATCTAAATTCAGACTTGACATAGGTACTATCAAGATCATATCATGATGATATATCTATTTCAATGTTTGTAATGATTAGTTCATTATACATTGTCTCTATCAGTGGATAAAATTATCTCTTGCAAACATATGTTTCACATACTACACACTGACTGAGTTTTTCTCCAAGAATAGATATGATTTCAGTATTATTTCTAGTGCTTATTTCAGGAATAAGGAATAAACCTCTATTAGATATGACTTCAAATTAGCAGTGTTCCTGCCTTCAGTTGATTTAGAAACTACACTATAGTCGACTGTTGGCTTCCTAATGAGAGTTATTATTCTAAGGAATAGCTATCTCCAAAAAAATTAGAGTGAAAGCCATCTGTATGGCCCTGCTTGAAATTGAAATCTGATTCTCTTTGCTGTAGAAAAGGGCTACCTACATGGAAAGTGAAAGCTACCTATATTCAAAGTGAATAAAAATGATGTAAAAGACAGTCAATTTGCTAGAAAAATTCTTATCCTTTAGCAAATACCCGTATACATGAGTGTATGTGAGAACCCTTAATAACTCTAATGAGGATTTCATATCTGGATACAGGATACCTCCGGGATTTCTGGAATATTATTGAAATTACTTATCTTATCTTGTGTCGATTCTAATGTCAGTACATTATCTACTACTGGTTCTCAAGAGCAATGATTTTTATTACTTTTATTGACTTAGTATTTTTGGACTAACTGACGAATACGAAATAATATCTATCTCATGATCAAGTTGGAATTATATCCTACTTGAGTTCTGTATTTTGTGTTACTCTTAGTCAGTATTAATCAACCAAGTTTCAATAAATAATTTTTTGTTTTTCCTAGAAATAAATTCATCTTAATTGGTATTCTGTCACGACTCCACAAGGTTCAAACTATTGTCAAGATCTTCTATAATTTGATGATTACTATTAATTAACTTTGTTTTTTCGTTGTGATGTATATATGCACTTGTTCCTCATGATGATATTCATTGCATGCTTGTTATTTGCTTATATTTCTGTACCTTTATCAATCTGTGATAAAAAGGGGGAAAGAACATCATAGCAGTAAAAATAAGTTGATACATGAGATAGGGGAAGAGAAATTTATGGGAAAAAAAATTCTCATTATTTTTTCTAATTTCTCTACTTGTAATGTGCATAATTAACTCACTGCATTTTAATGATTTATTGATTGCCGATGATATTACATGGTATGTATTGTTGGTAGAATGTGCAGGGAACAGATCAAAAGCCATTACATTATATCTGTTCGATTATCTCCAAGAGAGTGTGAGATAGTGAGTGAATCATGTAAAAGGGTGGGATTATATTTTCTATTTTTACCTTCTATATGATTAAATATTTTTTGTCACAGAATTGCTAAAGGGGGAGATTGTAAGGAATATTTTCATATTCAATTTGGCAAAGATTCCATTTGACATAAAAATATTCTTGTAACTGTTCTTACGAGCACTAGTGTAGTGTGAAGATGTTGTGGTACGCATACTTCGCCAACTACATGAAGACTAAAAGACAGAGACAACAAGAATCAGACAGTTGATGACATGAGTCATCTGAGTAACTACCGATTTATCAGTTAATAATCGTGTACGCTCGATTAGGAAGGTAAGTGACTTAGTGGCCATAGGAGTTGGTTAAAATGAACAAAAATATAATGGTCAAACTTAGTCATTGGACTGACCCAAGTCTAAGTCCATAAAATTGACTAATGGGATAGTCCAATCGATTGGACACTTATTCCCAATCGATTGGACAGGAGACTCTGTATAATCGATTGGAAACTATGAAGCAGAAACTTATTTCAACCCAATCGATTGGAGATTCTGAGAAATCGATTGGAACCTTCGGGACCGAAACTTATCTGAGTCAAATCGATTGGAGACTCTGTGAAATCGATTGGAGTCTTCGGGACAAACTTTTCTGAGTCAAATCGATTGGAGAACCCTGTGTAATCGATTGGTGCCTTAGGAACAGAAATCTTATTGAACCCAATCGATTGGACACTTATCCCCAATTGATTGGACATGGCCCAATCGATTGGACCCAATATACAATCGATTGGACCATGCACAGAATTGGTCTTTCTCAGATTCGAAATTCATGGTTCCATCATCCCACGTTCTACACGACTCAGGGTCTTAGAATTCTATAAATAGAACCCTTCTATGCCTTCTCTAAATACACACAGAGTGACTCAATCTTCAAGAGAGAAGAAAATGTTATATTTATTAGAGTGTCCATTCGAAGAGCAAGAAGCTTATTTTCTATTCACATCTTGTGAGCTTGTTCTCTTCTTGATCAAAGCTAAGAACCTGATCCTTTCCTCAGCTTAGGTCTTCCACTTCTATATTCGACCTAGTAGCCTGAGAGTACCAGTGTGACTCAACACCATTTGAGCAACTTAGGGTTCAGGGTGTACTGAATCCTTCACCTTCTGCAAAGGCGGGAGTGTTGAGAATTAAGATAGGAGGAGCCAATCGACGGTAGGTTTGGAGTGTACCAAACTGAACAAGCGGACAAGGCTTCTTGACTAGAAGGGTGCGCGTGGATTCGTAGCGTTGATTCATAGCATGTGGACGTATCGGCAGTAGGCCTTGGCTAAGGTTGGAAGCTGTATTTGCAACAGTGCTGCGTAGGTAACCTTTGTTTCGTTTGACTTTTCAGTTAGTGATACTTTTCGTCTAGATGCGGTCTCGTGGTTTTTCCTTGGCTAAGGTTTCCACGTAAAAATATCTTGTTTTGTGTGATTGTTTGTTTGTATTTTACAATATATTCTGATTAGATAAAACGACGAAAAGAAAATATACCACGGATATATATTTGATTTGAGTCGGTTGTAATAATCTCTTATCAAACAACTAAGGCATGCGATTTTATCTTTACCATCGTCCAGTAAAACTGTGTGGTATAATTAAATTTAAATAGCTAATCAACCCCCCTTCTAGGTATATTGAGTTAAAGAGAACGGACCGGTGAAATTTCATAGGAGAATGTCATGTGCAATGCATGTGCACCTTACATGTGGTAGTACCTTACACATGGCATTACCTTACACATGGCACATTCTTAGAGATCACCAGTGACTATATAGATGTTTGGCCCATCCCTAGGTGGACCTCATCCTGATTAGTAAATTCTATCCATTAGATTAGACTCTTTTTCATGGTTTGTTTTTAACCGTGTATTTTGAGCATTATTGGGAAGAAGTTGCACACTATTAGAGACAAATGGCCATACGGATGTTTGGAACATCCTTGGGTAGACCTAAATGCAAAAAAATCAGTCTGATTAATGATTTCTAAGCATTCAATTGGAGTGGTTTTCACGGGTTGATTTTTAATCATGGAATTTGAGCATCATTATTTAACACAACTCGAGGTACATTTTTGGCCAATGACAAAACAACACCATCATGCATGTTCATGGACCTTGGACCATGTGATCATTACTATTTTAATAATGGGGTAAGTACGGAAACTTTTAATCAACCTTTTTTAAAAAAAAATATTAAATTTTGACACCAAATAATTGGTGCCACATGGCACACCCTTGCAGACCACTGACCATATGGATGTTTGTCCCATCCCTAAGGTTAGAAATCACTAATCAGGCTGATTTTTGTTGCATACGTCAACGTAGCAATGGACCAAACATCCATATCTAATAGTGTGTCACGTGGCTTACACTGTGGTCTATCATCAACTTCGATGATGCACATCTGTCATCAAACTTTTTCTCGTTGAAAGAGTTCACGTGAATGCATTTAATGTGTTTACAGCGAGTTTTTTTTTTTTTTTTTTTTTGTAATTAAGACCTTCATTTAGCAAAAGGAAGATCAGTACAAGGGAGAGAATGAAAACCATCCTGCTGTAACACAACTGACAGCCAAGGAGGGATATGGTGGGCCCACACCAAAGGGTTCGTGAAGGAGAGAGCCTTAGAGGCTAAACAGTGAGCTACCGCATTACCATCACGCGGTGTATACACAGAAAGAAGAGAATTAAATTGTAAACATAAACCCAAAAAATCAGAGAGGAGAGCTGAAGAGGACCAACTGAGATCAGTGGTTTGTTGTTTAAGAGCTTCAATGATTATCAGCGCATCAGATTCCACAATGATGTCCTTGACTCCAAAAGAGTGTGCTTGTTCTAACCCAGATTTTATGGCTCGAACTTCTGCTTCTTCAGCAGAGATGGATCTTGTTCGACTGCCTCCTGCCAGCACACATTGGTTATTGTTAGTTCTAATAACAAAGCCTAACCTAGATCTCCCAGAAGGTCTAAGCCAAGTTGCATCTGTATTCATTTTCAGTTTGCCCACTGGAGGGGGTTGCCACACAGCGATGGGTTTCTGTAATGGAGGGGTGTCTTGAGTGGGCTGGATATAGGAATAGATGCCCCTTAGGAATTGAACAGGGTGGTCAGGTTTGGAGTGGTGCACATTTCTATTGCGAAGGTCCCAAAGCTTCCAAAGAAAAATGCTAATGTATTGAGTTGGGAAATGATCCTCATTATGGCTGGTAGAATGGTATGATGGCCAAAAAGTTTAAAAAATAAAAATAAAAAAATGAAAGAAAGAAAAAAATAAAAATAAAAAAGTTATTTTCGGAATTTTGGGAATTAGGGTGTGTAAAGCAAGAAGGGCCTTCAATTGATTGCTTATATCTATGGCTTTAAACACACAGGAAGGAAAACCCTGTGGATTGGGATATGTAATTAATATTCTTTCGCCATGTATCCTCTTGGCACTTTCCTTTTATTTTTTGTATTTTTTTGTCTGTTTTACTTGACAAATGTGCACACTAGGTATGGGCCTTGTTAGTAAATTTTTTATCTGGACTTTTTTCTCTGTGGAGCTGTGAAGCGTGTAATAATGCGCCCCACCTGGCAGTCTTTGGGGCCCACTGACCCATGAATGGATGTCCCACCATTCAATGGATCTACACACCAACAATCAGCCTGATTTGTGATCTCTAGCCATCGATTCAAATCTTTTTATCCCGTGATTTCTAACTGTTAGATTTAAACAATTTTTTTCGACACACTGACTCAATGACTTAAGATCATCAAACAGGCCGCTGTTTTGTGTGTAGGTCTATCAAGTGGTCCTGGGCCGGCTCTACCTTGGGGCCATTAAGGCGATCGCCTAAGGCCCCTTGGTGAGAGAACCTCAGGCCCTACATAGCACATTTTTTTGAGGCCCACTAATAACTTGGATGTTCAGCCCACCCTTTGTTGGATATACAAACCAAAGAAAAACCCGATTAATTATCTCTAGCCACAGATTTTCGTACTGATTCTAGCCGTTGGATTCAAACATGGTTTTTGGGTAGTAAATCTAATGGCTAAAAATCATCAATCTAGCTAATTTTTAGTGTGTTTATCCACCAATAGGTGGGCAGAACATCCATGCAGTTATTGGGCCCAAAAAAATGACAGTAACACGAAAATCCTCTGCAAAGACTGCAACGGGGGTCCTCTGCATCTAATTTTTTTACTATCAGGAATAGTTATTAAATAAATATTTTCTATTATATAGAGTTAAAAAATTTTAATTAGGGTCGGGCTTCAGCTACCGCCCTAAAATGACAGGCTCCGGTTACAGGACACAATATTAGCCACGTAGTACACTCTTATAGGACTCTGACCGTATGTATGTTTGGCCAATATTAGCCACGTGCACATTCTTATAGGACTCTGCCGTGAGTGGTGGGCCAACATTCATGGGTCTGTGGGCCCAACAGACTGCCAGTAGCACATTTTTTATGCGCTCCACAACTCCACATAGAAAAAGTAAAAAATTTACTCGGTATTGGGTATCTTACCCAACTACGGGAAAATCTGTACTGTTGCCATGTAGTAGACTCTTAGGCACACTACCCCTGAATGTTTGGCCCACATCTTAGTGGACCCACAAACTAAAAATCATTGTGATTAGTGATTCCTAGCTATTGGATTTGAGCACTTTCATAATGGGCTTGGAACCAACTCATAGGCCTGCTCATAAAGCCCATGATGAAAAAGTGCTCAAATCCTATGGCTAGAAATCACCAATCATGCTGATTTTTGGTGTGTACGTAGGTTTATCATAGTGTGGGCCAGACATTCAAGGGGCAAGTAGACCCGTACGAGTCTGCTACGTTGCAATTTGAGGGACTTCTAATCAAAAATTTGAAACAGAAGTCTGCATCAAAAAACAGCCCCCCAACTACAAAGTCCCCTGAGGGGAGATGTCTAGTGTTCAGTTGCTATCTGCGGGCGTAGATAGGTCCAGCTCATCTGCATTGCCTGAACAAAAAAAAAAAGAAAAAAAAACAAATCTTGAACAAAGGCTATATCTACCATATTTATTAATTTATTTCAGATATTTTATGGATCGTTTTCGTAAAAATACATCAATAATGGATGACAAAGATGTTATACTCAACAGTGGCATCTCCTGATCCAGACTTGAACTTGTAAGTCCTGACCTGAACATATCCCCGAGCGAATCGGAAAAGCCCAGTCCCACCGATAATCGGCATCTCCCTAACCTTCGAGAACACCGTGTTCCTTCCTAGTATCGTTATCGTGCTCCCATTATACTTCCCTTCCATGAAAGCAAAGTTCATGCCCATTATCAATCCCACCTCACTTTGCGACGCTGAGGCATAGAACCCCTGAGCCCTTCCGATCAGCTTCGAACTCATATTTGGTCCTTCTGTCAATGCATCATCGATAACATAAGTAAAACCAAACCTTGTCGTCGATGTGTTTGTCGGCGGTCCTGCGACTTTAATGGCTGTAGGATTTCGACCACTAAGAATGTCGTGCCAATATAACCGGAAGTGGCTTAGCTTCTCTCTCTTTAGCCCGATCATCGTCGAACTTAAGGTTCTAGTGTAGCGCTTGAATTTTCCGTCTACTTCAGTTGTCAAGAAAAAGAAGATGGAGAAAAAGATGAAGAAGGACGCTGCGTTGGGACGAAGAGTTCGGGCCATGGGAACCAAAAGGATCTAGATCACCTAATCAGTTGTATGGAAGAGATTGATTTGGGTGTCTATATATGTAAGATGAATGGCCGGCAGGTAGTAGAAGTAAGTGTAAAGGGAAATGAGTGAGTGCTTGAGTAAGATTCAAACTGTACTACAATTATAAAGTCCTTGATGGTTTGTTGAAGCTAACTTTTTCAATTTGGAACCAGGGGGTCCACAGGTGCCGGATCAACTTCATTAGGTTTGGAATTGGAAGACTCTTGATGGACCTACGCATCAAAAATGAGCCTGGTTGGTGATTTGTAACCATTGGATCAGAGCATCGTTCATGGATTGATTTCTAGTTGTTGGATTCTAGCATTTTTTTGAGTTACTAGAATTTAACAGCTAGAAATCACCAATCAAGCTGATTTTTTTATGTCTAGATCTATCCACTAAGAGGTGAGTCAAGATTTGATATTGTCAGTGTGGGCGATAGAGTGTCCACGTGGAATTTTGGGAGGGGGGTGCCTTCAAAGTTTGAAGTATCTGGTCGCACAGTTTAGTTTGGTGTTGGACTACACGGAGTAATGTTTTTAGGTGCACCCTTTTTCCATGTGGAGCTGTGTGACACCTAAAAATTGGCTGTTCTTTGATGCAGAAGTCCCTCAAATTGTAACGTAGTAGGTAGATGCGTTCTGGCGCACATGCCCCTGAATGTGTGGCCCACGGTATGATAGACCTACACACCAAAAATCAGCGTGATTGGTGATTTCTAGCCGTAGGATTTGAGCACTTTTCATCATTGGCTTTATAAATGGGCCTATGAGTTGGTTCCAAGCTCATGATGAAAAAGTTCTCAAATCCAAAGGCTAGGAATCACTAATCACACTGATTTTTGGTGTGTGGGTCCACCAAGATGTGGGTCAAACCAAGGTTTTAAGGAGGCCGTTTTATCGCTTAAACAGACTGGGGGTGTTACCGTTTAAACCGTTTAAACGGATTGAAACGGTCAGGGGCAAAAATGGAAAAAAAACAGAATTAAACAGATTTTAACAATTTTAACGGATGGCACTGAAATTCAAATTTTGAAATTTGAAAATTAAAAAAAACAAACAGAATTTAACGGATTTTAACGGAAATTAAACGGATTTTAACGGAATTAAATGGTTTTAAGGGCCGTTTTTTTCACAAAATTTTTTGAAAATAAACGGCTGTTTAAATGATTTTAACGGCCGTTTCTTTCAAAACCGATAAAATGGGTTTAAACGGAAACGGGCTTGGGGCATTACCGTTTAAACGGCCGTTTTTAAAACCATGGGTCAAACATTCAGGGAGGCAGTAGGCCCGAAAGAGTCTACACTATAACTATACGTAGCAAATTGAGGGTCGTCTGCATCAAAATTTTGATACAGAAATCGGTATCATAGATTTCACCTGGCACAGTCTGTCAGGCATACTGACCATGAATGAATGACTCACGCGATGGATCTACACACCAACAATCAGCCTGATTTTTTATTTCTAGCCATGGTTTCCAACTTTTTTCGTCAGGAGATTTCTAGCTGTTGCATGAATTTCAACATCTTTTTTGGATACTCAGATTCAATGGCTAGAGATCACCAATCAGACTGATTTTTTGATCTGTAGATCTCCATCACGTGGTCGACCAACATGCATGGATAAGGAAAATATGAATCCATATTATGCAACTTAAAAGGTAATTTCATTATCCACAATCTCTACTTTACAAATTTTCTTAAGATTTTGACATTTCACGAAAAATATCTATCTGACAAAACAGGACGGTTGTCTCCCCCTCTTATCCGGCTTCATAAAGGATGGCCGAGATCTTATCACACCAAATGAACAGTGGATCTCAACCACTCACACCCTATTTTGACAAACACTTTGTCGATGAGTGCCGTGGGCATGGGTCACCTACTATTTACCTACATATAAGGAATGAAATGGGTTGGATTTACATATAGCCCACGGGTGTTACCGTTAAAACGGATTAAAACGGCCAGGGGCAAAAATGGAAAAAATAGATTTTAACGGAAAAAGGTGGTGCTGAAATTCAAAATTTAAAATTCGAAATTTTAAAATTTTAAAAAAAAATAGAATTTAACGGATATTTAATGGTTTTCTTTTACCCCTCTTATCTTATATGGCTTCAATAATGAGTAGCTGAGATCCACTATGCTTCATATCGATGGCTGAGATTAACTCCCACCCGATTTTGACAAACACTTTGTCGGAAAGTGCCGCGGGCACGGGCCACCCATGCATATATCAAGACAACTCAGTTGTATTCTCTTACATTATCCATTCATCTAATGTGGACAGTTAGATAAAGAGTAGTTGAAATTAAATCCATCGATCTAATGTGGACGGTTAGATTTCAGCCACTCAATCCACCTCAATTTATTCAAAATTTAAATTTCAACATTGTTATTTTTTGTTATTTCTATTATTTTCCCATTTCTCCCTCTGTGCGTTACAATCCGTTATAATGGAAAAAATGGTAACGCCCCAGTCCGTTATACCGTTTGAGTGCCAAAGGCACCCAATTTTGGCAAACGCTTTTGTTGGAGAGTGCCGTGGGCATGGGCCATTTACTATTCTTTATAACAAAACACATTGGTTGTCTCTCTACTTATACCTCCTCTTATAAGCATCAACAAAGAAGGGCCGAGATCTAATCCTCCACCAAATGGACGGTGGATCTCCGCCACTCACCTAATTTTGGCAAATTCTTTGTCGAGGAGTGCCGATGGCACGGGGCACCAGTCTATATAACAAGACACAACGGTTGTCTCCCCCTCTTATCTGCTTCACAAAGGATGGCCAAGATCTTATCACCCCAAATGGATGGTGAATCTAAGCCACACCTGATTTTGACAAACACTTTGTCGGAGAGTGTCGTGGGCACATGCCACCTACTGGTATATAACAAAACACAGCGGTTGTCTCCCCCTCTTATAGGCTTCATATATCCAAGGGCCCATATCAACCCTTACATAAAATAAAATTTAGATGGTTCGATTAATTTAAGAGAAAATTTGTCTCCCCACTTATACCCCTCTTATCGGCTTCACAAAGGATGGCCGAGATCCTATGCCCCAAATGGACTATGGATCTCAACCACTTACCCGATTTTGGGAAATGCTTTGTAGGGGAGTGCAAGGGCACGGGCCACCCACTATACATCTATATAACAAAACAGAGAAGTCATTTATCCCCCCTCTTATTGGCTTCACAAAGGATGGCCGAGATCTTATCAACCCAAATGGATGGTGGATCTAAGCCACTCACACCCGATTTTCGCTTTGTCGGAGAGTGCCGTGGGTACGGGCTACCTACTAGTATATTACAAATTTAGTTATAATTTAGAACGATCCAAATATATTAATTAATAATTTCATAGGCAACTTTGGAGGGATATGTGAATCCCACCTAACCTAATTATGAGAGAAAAATGAGAGGAGAGAGAAGCCTCCAACTACTAAAAATTTTAAAAAAAAATCTCGATATCTAGTAAATGCAAGCCTAGAGGTAAATAGGTTATTTAAAAATTAATCTTATTAATAATTCAATCTAATCACTTATTGGTTACAGTATATAGAATCTATTTGCACACGTACAATCCTAGTTATATTGGTTTTATTATTACGTACGATTAATATAACTAAGTTTAAATATATCAAAGATATGTCCAAGACTACTTAATTAGTTTATCTTAATCTCTCAAGTAATAATGGAAACAAATCAAACTATATAGACATGATTTTTACATAGAAAAACCTTTACAGGAAAAATAACAGAACCATGTTCAGATGTGAAATCATTCAATACTAAACATTATTGGAGTACAATGCACAACGTTCCTTACAACATAGAACTTGAATCCCTCAAACCAACTATCATTATCTTTTATGTCGACCTTCTAGTCCACTCACCATGCATCAGTCCACAGAGTGTGATATTCGCTCAAAAGTGCTTATTTTAAGTAATTATCATTTTAGCGTTATTGCATTCTCCTACGTTAAAATGCTCTATTTATCTACTTTTCTACGTAAGAGTCTATCTCATTGCGTATAACACACTTTTCTGGACAAAATGGTATATTTGCATGCATTAAACACATTTTTAGAAGTCTAGATATTAAGCCGTTCTGATTAAGTCTCATTACGCGCTTCTTCTATCGCAGGAAACCCCGATGGGACAATTCTTGAGACTTGCGAGCCCACATCAATCAGGAAAGCCCATTATCAAAGCTTAAAGAGACCACATGCTATGACTAAAAGATATGGGCCAACTATGGGCTGAATAGGAGGACCAAAAAGCCGGCCCAAAGAACGAAAAGAACAGGAGAGCCAATGACCAAGAGACGGACCAAAGCGTTTAAAGTCACATGAGTCAGCAAGGAATGATAGTCTACTCTACTGGAGAAGCGTGAGGATGGTCACAGTGAAGACCAGGGTTCCAGACCCTCTGCCAATACTTTTCTCCATTTTTTTGATACTTTTTCTCTCATCTCTCCTTATTCTCTCTCTCTTCATCTCTCGATCCTCGAATCTACTGACCTAACCCCAGAACTCCTACCCTTCGGCTCTATCTCATCTCCCTTAGCTTTCTGACCGTTGGATCTTCCATCGGACCATTGGATCTTCAAACGGACCGTTGGATCTCTCTAAATCCGTTGATCTACAAATCTGGGTCCCAATCAAGTCACCATCCATCCGATCGCCATCAGACTGTCTGTCACATCATCTTGTGAGACGATGGACATCATCAATCCATGTGGGCCAGTAGCCGGGCCCATCATCATCGACCCGCTGTCCGACCAGTTAGTGGACCCCGTAAATTTCCAAAGAATTTTAATTAAATTTTAAAAAATGGGGGGTCCACTAAATGGGGACATTCCCCAAGGAAAAGTAGACTTTTACTTAAAAAAAAAAAAAAATATATATATATATATATATATTTATTTCAAAAATACCCTATTTCCATTAAAGGAAATAGGGAGCTTTATAAGAAGAGGGAGAAGGGTTCGTTTGAACCCTAATCCCCCTCCAATCTCTTCCAATCCTTCTCCTTTACTCTTCCCCTCGTTTTTGGCCCCATCTTCCTCCTCCTTTCTTCTTCTTCTTTTTCATCTTCTTCATCTTCTTCCTAACGTTCTCGCCGGAGTTGCAGGTTGCAACTCCAGCCATCACCTGCACGACCCCATCATCTTATCCCCTTCTCTTCTTCTCCTTCTCGTCTTCTTCTTCTTTTTCTTCTTGCAGGCACAAGGGCGAACCAGCGCCTGCAACTTGCAACGCTTGCTGCCCCCACCTGCAGATCGCCGGAACTGCAACTCCGGTCACCACTCGAGAACCAGCAAGCTAACGGCTTGAATCCTCTAAGCTAACGGCTTGAATCCTTCAAGTTAACGGCTTGAATCCTCTAAGCTAACGGCTTGAATCCTTCAAGTTAACGGCTTGAATCCTCCACAACAGCACCATCACTGTCCAGCCACCACATCACGGCCTGCAACTTGCAGGCCGTTATCGTCTTCTCCGGCCATCTCTATCTTCACCACCGCCCGGAGCATCACCACTGATCTGCACGCCTACCCTTGCCGCCCCTTTTCTAACAGCAAAGGGGAACGCCCTTTTCTTCTTGATCTCCTCCATTTGCAATGCTGCACCACCGCCTCAGCCACCATCCTCTCAATAGCTAGCAACGATCACTTGCTGCTATCGTCCCCCCTCCATTTTAGATCCATTCTCCTCCAATCCGTCTTCACCTTCTTCTTCAAAAAATAAAAAATAAAAAAAAAGAAATTAAAAAAAAAAAAAAGGGAGGATAGAAGAGAGGAGAGGAAATCAACAGTGTTGCAGGTGGCTCCACCACCGTTTTCTCCATCCACCTTGCTGCCTCGCTGGCCAACAGCACCCATACACCGTGTTCCCCTACCGGTGTAACCACAGCATCTCCACACGTTGCCGCCTAACACTTTCCATTGGCTTGCATGTGCACGTGGTGAACTTTAAGGTAGGATTTCGATCATTGTGTCTCTATAGGACCTCTTTCTCTCTCAACTCTCTCTTTCTCTAAAGCTTGTTATCTTCTTTTCTCTAGATTTTCTTATTTTCTCTCTCTATACTAGTCCTTTCTCTCTCAAGATCTTTCTTGTTTTCTTTTTCTCTCTCTTGATGTTTCTTTCTCTCTCTAGTTTTCTATTTTTTTTATCTCTCTTTATCTGTTTTATTTGTTTTATGCAATTTGAAGTTGAACATTGTAAGTTGAAATAAATTCGATAAATAAATTCTTCTTTTATATTATTATTTTTCTTTTTTTATTATCTCTCATGTGATGTTATTGATAGTATAATCCCTTTCACTAAAAATCATGTTTTAAAAATCATAAATCCACCATTCTCACCTCTCCATACCATCCATGAATTTCTGGCATTTTTCTGGCAAAAATCCGTCATTTTATGTTATTGATTGCGTTAACTAAACCCGAGTGCGGATCGACATCCGAAACTTTTCACTGTGCAAGAATTACTATTTTTGAAGAAATTAAATCGGAAAAGATACAATTTTGTTGGAATTATGGTTTCCGTAATCAACGACGCTGAAAAAAACCTACTTTCAGAGTGCCTTCTTAGTAGAATCATGATCAATGATGAGAAACAAGGAGGTCGTGTCCCACTCAAAAGATTGATGGAAGATTTCAATTAGATGATTAATTCTTGCCAATTTATGGAAATACGATACTACCAAAAAATTGATTTTCACTGGCAGACAACATAATTTTTATCGGCAGCTATAAACTGCTGGATCATTGGTGCGGTTTAAATCCACCGGGGAAGACAAGAAAATCGAAAACATTTTATTTTTTATTTTTTGACCTTTTGACATCCCCGGCGGTCAAGAACCCTCGAGGAAAGTGTTTCACCATCAACTTTAAGCCGTCGAGGAGATCACTACATATAATAAAAAAAAGGCGCGCCAACACTTTATATTCGGCCCTAACTTCTCCTGCACTCTCTCTCTCTCTCATTGTCCTTCAATCTTCTCTCTCGTTCTCTCCGACTCTCCCTCTCTCTCGTTTCTCAGATCTCTCTTTCTCTCTCTCACATTCGTTTTCTCTCTCTTTTTCTAAGTTCTCAATCTCTCTCGTCTGCTGCCACCGCCTGACCGCCAGCCGACGTCATCGTTCATCACCACCCATCCGTGCTACCACCTCCTGACTGCACTCGACGTCGTCGTTCACCAGCACCGCCCCATTAGGTATGTATATTTTTAGCTTTTTTAATTTATTTCGTTTTATTTTTGTTTTGGGTTAGGGTTTCAAATCTTATTGGGGTTTTAGTTCATTAGGGTTAGGGTTTCAAATCTGATTGGGGTTTTAGTTGGTTAGGGTTAGGGTTTCAAATCTGATTAGGGTTTTAGTTGGTTAGGGTTAGGGTTTTCAAATCTCCATGAAAGTAGACACCGCAACCGTGTGTGGCTGCATAGATGCCATAGACATCATAGCCGTGTGTGACCACCACCCTAGTAAAGAGCTCATCCACCAATTGGTTTTGGGACTTCGATTTTTGATTCTCTAGCCATGCCTACTTGAGAAGAAAAGCTCTGAACTCATGGTCTGCGAGATTACATTAATGGGTACTCTTTTTTTCCCCTTTTTTGGGGGTTTTTAGGGATTTCAAGGGCCGAAGAGCCGGCATGATGAAAGCTTCACCAATGGTTGATTTTTGTCTCTATTTTTGAAAGATTTAGGATGTTTTTGGTTTTTGATTTTGAGTTGGAATTTAGGGGTTTTAGATGTTTTGTATTAAACATTTTGTGTTTTGATTTTAATGTTGCAAATGTTAAAGAATTTATGAGTAGTGCGATCCTAGTTAGGGTTTATTTCTCATTTTTTCTTAAATATTTTGTTTTTTCGGTGGAGAGGAGCTCTTGGACCCATTGGAACCAGGTTGCACTGAGCCTGAACGTGAGGAAGGTCTTCTCATATGCTGACCAAGAGCTCTTTGAGGAGTGCTTGATCAGATTTCAAGAAGATGAAGCCAATGAGAGAGAGAAACGGGAGAAGTGAATCAACCTGGAAGTGATTGGAAGATGTTTCAGCCTCCAAGGCAGTTAGCAACGAGGTTGTGCTCGTCTCTTGATTTATGTCTTCCCTTTTTTTCCCTTCAGATCTTTATTTCTCATTTTCTCTTAAGTTTTTTTGTTCTGCATATCTGATTTTTGGGTGATATTGATTGGTGTAGTTTCAGAATAGGGTTGTTTCTGCACAATAGTTTTTCATTTTCTGTTTTATTTCTAGGAAGAAATTTTTCTCAATGTTTTTTGTTTGTGTTCACAGATGCTTTCATTAGTTCGGTTTTGGTGAATGATTTGATCTTGTTATTGTTTCTCTTGGTGTATGAACTTGTGCTTTTCTGATTCTAGGTTATGTGCATTTGGTATGTGATATTTATATATTTATTTATTTTTGTTGTTTGGAATGCGTTTTATAGGCAAGATTGCATGGTGACTTTCTTAAGTAGCCGACCACCTGCTGTTGCTCGTTCAACAAGAAATTTTGATTTCAGACTTGGAGCAGTAGATTGATGTAATTACAATTGTATTTCCATCTCGGATTATCAGATTTTATTCTCCTTCGATTTGCTCAAGCTTTTCTCTTATGTTTTTCAAAATCTTAACCTAAATGAACACAAATTGTTGTCGATTTGATCTAGCTTTTCTCTTATGTTTTTCGGAATCTTAACCTAAATGAACAAAAACTGTTGTCTTTGTATCAAATTGTTTTTTTTTTCATATGGAGCATCTGATCGTGCTATCTATTTTCCTTTAATTATATCAACTTTAGTTGCATCTTTTAAGAATTGAGCAAGGTTGTCATGCCAGTAGTAGATGCTTTTTGAAGATTGGCTTCTAGAGTTGTTATATTATTAGATTGAGTTTTTGAGATTTCACTATCAATAGATTGATCCTTAGTTTGACAGTTGCTGACCTGAAAATCCAATGTGGCTTATCATATTGGAAGCTTCAATTGCAGCTAATAATCTTATCCTAAGAGATTATGATAATTTTGAAAATGAGAGGGTTGGCCTTAGCTTTAGTGATGATGGTCACACTTGTGTCAAATGGGGGTCTGGCATTTCGTCTTCACACATATTTTAAAGAGAAAGAAATAATTGATTTTTGTGAGAAATTATGGAAATGGAACATTAGGAATCTACATTTACACCATTCATGTTTGAAATCTCTAATAATTAATCAGTGTTTTTAAGATCGTGTCTGTAGTGGAATTCCTTTTAGTTGTGCTACTTGAATCAGATTATCTTGAGTTTTCATCTCTCGTTTGTCTAATTATAAAACCTCTTTCATTGAGAGTAAATATTGTTGGTTGGCTCATCTCTATTGATGAATGTGCCTGCCTTTATACCCACAATTAGTTTTGACACACCCATTGATTTGGATCATACAATTCATTGAGCAGCCTTGGATGGCCCAGATCCTAAAAAGTTTTTTGTCTGAATTTCCTAATTGGCCAGTTAAGCCCCCATCGCCTTCCTCCCAAAACAAAAAATACTTTATATATACAATCAATAAAATATGTGCGAAGTCCACCAGGTGGCTAAACTCTGATTAATGAGCACATACACTGATTGATGACTTGGTGTAGAGAGGAAGCTCTACCGTCCGTTGGGTTTTTATATTAGATTTTTTTCAATTGATTTCAAGTGGTTATTGTTACAAAGCTTTACTGGGGTGATGCAAGGGAGAAACTCTGCGAAGTGGTTGGAGATCTGAAGTTGGACTTTTTGTGGATGAGAAGCAGAGGACTTGGAAAGATCCAGAGGTAACATTTTTTGTTTAATTTATTTCAGGTTTTGTTTAGTAAAATGAAAGAAAGGTAGATTTGTGAGAAAACTTCGTCTCGGAGCATGTAAACCTAATTTTTGTTTTAATTAATAGGATATGGTTGGGGAGTGAGAAAGCCTCATTATGTTTGGTTTGATATGAAATGTTATCCCTTTTTCTTGTTCTTTCCTTTTCTTTTCTTTTCGTTTTTTTGTTCTAACGATTTTCTTTGTTGGACATGCTTTGCAATTAGGCTAATTCAATCACTTTTCCCTCAAAATCCTAACTTCTGTGGACGGCGAGTTGTAACTTTCCACAACCAGCGAGACTTCATATTCTTTCGCCACCATAGCTATGTCTTCTTTATTGTCCACAACTTGTACTGATTACTCCATTCTTAGCTAAAGGACTTGCTAATAGATTTTAGTTTACAGTCTTATGACGTTTGCTTCTTTTACACTACCAGGTATACTTTTGAAAAACAAAGAAAGTAAACAGAGTGACACAAAGGGTAAAAATGTCAATAAGATTTATAATGATGGGTCTCGGTCTTTATTGATTAAAAATTCAACACATCATGTTTATTACAGTCATAGTGAAATGCTTGAGGCTGAATTAGATTGTGCTTGCCATTCATTACAGGCACATGCTTGAGAAACCATGTCAGATTTCAGCAACCACCACCATACAGATCAACTCAAATAAGGAAACCATTCTGTGCAATATTCTAGCCAAACTCAATTTCTCAAGACTTGTTGAAAATTGAACACCATCCGAAAAAGAAACCAATTGTCTACCATTCAATAACCATAAAACCCACACAACCTGATGATTTTATCCATTGTTAAAGAAGTTTTTTCATGTACCATTGTTTTTTGACCATCGAATAGAAAATCAATTGACTAGATGGTTAACATTGTAAGATTAAACCGACATTATATTTCTTTCAGCCAATTTTCCCACACCAACTGAACTTGGAAAGTTGTCATTCAGTTTCCAAATTTGATTGACCAAATTATAGACCAGTTGAGTCTACTGATTCTTTATAAAATTGGAGTTTAAAGTTGGCAGGCACAGAGAATAGCCCAGCAAAAGTTGACTTACGAGTTGATTGGGCATCTCTCTTAACGTTGTTTTGAGGTTTGGACTATAAAACAGCTCAATAGTATTCTCTTCCTTTATGTAGATATTGTCACTTTTACGCAAATGGGTTAAATAAATTAGTATTGCTGCTAATTTAGCTTGTTGGTTTGAATAAGTCAACAAGGAATATTGGTGGGTTTGACTAGGATGAATTAGATTTAGAAGGAGGCTGAAAACATGACACCGGGTTTGGTTATGACAGATTGTTGGTCTCGGGTTTGATAGTATTGGACTGCATAGTAAAGGCTTAAGAGTTAAAATTGGGTATTTAGGACTTAACAAAAAATCAGAAAATTTGAAAGCAAAGAGAAGAACTAGAGAAATAATAAGAGAGATAACTGAAGAGGAGTATCACCATTTCAAATGAGATTCTAGGATGTAGTGAACCACCGTAGGACCACCAATAATGGAGTTGCAACACCATAAACTTTCATTCAATTTTCTTATGAAAAATAAGGGAGTACATGGGTATTATTAAGCATAGAAACTTTTTCCATTGGGAACTATCTGCCCTTCTTCTTAGGTGCTTATGCATGTGTTGTTACATACCAGGTAAGAATCTTGTGCCCAATTAGATTTTTCTTTGTTCTGCATTCTTTCATTGACATGTCAATTCAGATGGACATTCCTATATTCATTGGTCTTGTTGTATCCATCATTATATGAAATAAAAGTATTTAGAATTTAACATAGCTATGAACTATCCATATACATTTTTTTTTTAAATATCTATACATAGGATTTAAATCAAGTTAAGAGCAGCAAATGGAAGTAGTTTAGATGAGGTTCTTGGTGGGATTCACGGCCAGACCAGTCCTGCAAGTGCACGTGCAAATAGGGGAGGCGAACTCCCTATTCGCCACCCGATCTTCGGTTAAAAATTAAGGGCAGATCACCCATAGATTGATTGCTGGCTGGCTGACAATCAACATACACAATGACTAGCTGGCTGGAGAATTGTTAATTGTTCAGCTGCTACTGACACCCATAATCTTCAATCCAACATAACTAGATTGTCATATAAAACTCAACTTCAAGAGCCCAAGGACATCTCTGCACACCTTAGACTTCTTAAGAGGCATAAGAGAAGTCGGCAAGCATTCAAGGGTGATTAGTACATGGGTTTTGGAAATCCCATGTGATTAAATTATCTCTCCATACTATCTCTATCTAATGCTGATATCCTCCGTCTGCCTCCACCACCACCAAAACAAAAATCCAACTCTAATCCCTTTCTTGATTTTGGAGGCCTCTTCGTCCTCTGTCTGTACAATCTGTTTGCAGCAGTTTGCAACCACCTTTTGGCAAAAACACATGATTGGGTCTAATGCAAAAATATTTGTTGGATGTTGTGCCTCCAAGCACATACAAATGCCTTTGTAGTGCTACCAAGCAAGGCCGAAATGGTATTTTATCTTTGCAATGACAAAAAATATCCCTTATTAGGTAGATTGGCATTGCTCTTTTTGAAGCTTGATTATAATAATATTAGGATCTGATCTTTCTCATTTATAAATCATTGAAGTGTTCCTCAATACAGCAAACCAACATCCAATTAGCTTGGTATAACATCCAATTAGCTTCATAAGTACCCTTTGAGAGGAAAATGAACACATGCATGAATTGTTTTCTTTTTGGAAGATTTGTGCAAAAAAATCAGTTGTTGTTGTTGTTTAGCAGTCCTTTGTTCTCCACCATGCTTAGGTATAGTTTCTTTATATGTTTCTGCTGAATTACCAATCAGTTTGGCGAGTTCCTGGCTGATCCAATAACCAACAAACTGTTGCATTCCATATTGGAACCTAAGACTTTTGTATATACAAGACAGCAAGGCGCTAACTTGTTACACATCAAAACTTTCCTGCCATGTACTTTTTTTTCTTTTACATTTTTCAAATTACCAAAAGAAATGTCCTCTTGTTTCAGGTATTGTCGATAACTCAAAATGTCCGATGCCTAATTTTTTAGCAAAAACCATCCTACTTGAGGAACATGTAAGTTACAAGGAATGGCATGTGTCTTTTTAGCATTGCATTCTATGTCATTTTTAGAACTCCATAAAATGTCAATTATAATGCACTTTATGATGTAGTGAACGCTGGATGCTTACAGTCATCAACTTTTGGAGTCAAAAGATATCCAAGGTGTTTGAACTTTGAACAAACACTTATTTGTACAATTTCAAAATTATACAATTGTGTTCAATTACGTGAACATATTGTGTAAGTTTTGAAATGCATTGAATGAACTTAATCAGTACTCTAGTTTGGACGTAAATTTCTATAACAAAAGCAAACTTTGTGTTTCAATTTTTTATTAGTTATTTATTTTAGTTGTGAACTTCTCTGACAAGATGGCTTGATGCATGTGTGATATGGCAGTTTTACCAAGATTTGGCAAATCCAATGAAGGCTTCGGAATGCCTTAAACAAGTTCTACAAATTGATGGAAGGTGGTGTCGACAATTTGCATTATGTTTCTTTGTGTTCTCATTTAGACTGATTATTATGGAGCTTGGATCTATTTGCATGCCCATACTTCTTTCTAATATTTTCTCATAAGGTATTAAATGTCAGTAATATCACTTGGTTCTAGTACCAAGTCTGGTACTTGTCATGAGTCTTGACCAAAAAGACATGGAACCAAATCATGTTTGAGGATGAGGCTGCACTGACAGGTAAATGTGGTGTTTGTGGCATGGGTGGTGAAAGGTCGGTACTGTGTCATGCTTCCTCTGTAGTTCTCAAGATGTTGGCTTTCACCACCACAAGGACATCATGTTTACAAAGGTAGGTTTCCATAGGATTTTTGATGCTTGTTTCTTGCACTATTTTATCTACTCAATTTGGTACAAACCCATGAAACGTGTGATTCCTAGTTCTTAAAGTAGTAAGTTATGCTCCTAAATAGTGAAGCATCGGACGTTATTTGTCCTTGAAGGGGTAGATAATGATTACCAAGACTATAATTCACGAACTTATAAAGCAGGGCAAAAAGTATTATCATCAGGACTATAGCTAAGATTATTTACAGGAACTTATAAAGGGGTAGAAAATGTCTTGATTTTATTTGTTTGTTTACTTATGCTATTATAAAAAAAATTATCTCGATTGAAGTGGATTAGTAGATGAGTGACATTTGGAACATTCAATGAGTTTAGTAGAGTCTGTGGCAATATTTCCTGGAGTTCTCTCTACTAATTTTGTTCCTTATCTCTGTTTTTTGTTGAAATACTTTAACCACGAAGTTTCATTTGTTTGAGTCATTCTCTCTATTGTTTATTTCTATGTTGTATTATGGTTGACCGATTAGGATGGAACCTTATCTCCTCTGGGCTTAAATTACAATCTGTCATTGTTTTCCTACAGGGAACACCATCATGGATGTTGTGGAGTTTACTCCAAAACTTCATAGAATTAAATGAACAAACTCTGGGTCCGGATGCAGCATCCGGTTGGTTGAAAAATTAGTGATAACATGCTCTCTTGTTTAGGCACGTATGGTACAATACTTGCATGTCATAAAGGTAAAATTAATCGTGAGCGCATGATTTGTCGTCATGTAGGGACCTGTCCGGCTGGGAAAAAGAGAAGTGGAAAAAAGAAACGAGCGAGTTTCATTAATACCAGGTACTTAAAACTGGTTCAAATTTACTATAGTGAAGTAGTATATATTTCAAGTGTTATTTTGTAAAAGTTATTTCTCTAGCCATTGATTTCTAACTAGGTCGGAAAATACTAACATGTCCTCAGTCAGAAAGAGGGTGTTGACTTAGATATGTACGAATATTATGTGCTTCCTAGAGTCTTGGAACAAGTCAAGTCCATTGAGCTCTTTCCTTTATTTCCCTTTTCTGTCATTGAAGCCTATGGTAAGAGAACATGCTCTACCGACACATGTTGGAATGTGCATCCAAATTGACTTAGAGGCATACTAGTTTCAGTTTCAAAACTGAGATTGCTTGCTGTCTCTGGTATGCAAAGAATTCAGCAACTGAAAACAAAAAAAAAATAAAAATAAGACACAAACTCATGACAAAAAAATGATCAAATCCTATGGCTGGAAATTACCGATCAGGATGTTTTTTGGGTGTGTAGGTCCACCGAATGGTATCCACCATGAAAGCCAAAGTCTAGCAGCAACTTGCACTCTTGCAAACTCTATTGTAAAAAAGAGGCAATCATCAAATTCAGATTCAGATTGTGAATTTGAGTCTAAATAAACAGTTGAACATCTTCTAACAACATACCTTACAGCCCAGATACATTGATGTTGCCCATCTCATTGCCCATGTCAATTGTCCAAATCCTGCAATCTCAAACAAGGCAGAAAGAGGACACTTATAACAGTCAGTTACTATGAATTCCACACAATGATAATGTTGTTCACAATAAAAAAAAAAAAAAAACTAGTAGCTTACCTGGCAACCAAATAGAAGGCAAAAGGGAGAGTTGACAACAACAGAAAAAACAATTATTGTTTCGAGCCCATGTAGACCATAGAAGATTGATAAACTTACTGTCATCATAATCAAGGCTAGTGCACCGGATAAAACAACTGATTTGGGATGGCGCATTGCCTTGAGTGCTGCTATTATAAATGTCTCATCTCCAATCTAGCAGCAAAGTTTTCTAAATGCACCAGCGCCCCTTATGTAATCCACCAACAAAGTTATGGAAAAAAGAAAGTACTAGTCCAGTGGAGGACGTGGCTGATTTGAATAATGTATGGTTCCTTCATTTGTTTCAATTCTTCTGCATCACATTTTAAAAAAATGAAGACACAAAAAACTCCCATGTTGTATGCATATCAAATACATTTTGACATGGGCAACATGTAAATGGAAATGTGTGGATGTATTGACACGGGCAACATGTAAATGTAAATGGATGGAATGCAAGCCCTCTATCATTCCCACGGGCCTTCAACATGAATTGATCCACCAGACTAAGCACGATACATGTCCTGTCTTTTATAATTAGCACTTTCTGAAACCAACAAAAGAAATTAGAAAAAACCAATACATTAAGAAATTAGATTCATAGGAATGCCTAACTAACATAACACTTCTGAAACTCTATTTGTAGCTATTTAACCACATGAACATAATAACATTATCAAAATGGGACCTGCTATCTGCTCTATTAGATTGAAGCCCTTAAAGCCATGCTCTATTAGATTGAAGCCCTTAAAGCCATTGCAGTAACCGAATTGATCTTGACCATTAGTTACTAGCCACAGGTTAGATGATATTCGCTCAAAAGTGCTTATTTTAAGCAATTATCCTTTTAGCGTTATTGCATTCTCCTACGTAAAATACTCTATTTACCTACTTTTCTACGTAAGAGTCTCTTCTATTGCGTAGAACACACTTTTCTGGACGAAATGGTATATTTGCATGCATTAAACACATTTTTGGAAGTCTAGATATTAAGTCGTTCTGATAAAGTCTCATTACGCGCTTCTTCTGTCGCAGGAAACCCCGATGGGATGATTCTCGAGACTTGCGGGCCTAGATCGATCATGAAAGCCCATTATCAAAGCTTAAAGAGCCAACAGGCTATGACTAGAAGATATGGGCCAAATACGGGTTGAAAAAGAGGATCGAAGAGCTGGCCCAAGGAACCACGAGAGCGGGAGAGCCAATGACCAAGAGACGGACCAAAGCGTTTAAAGCTGCATGAATCGACAATGAAGGATGGTCTGCTCTACTGGTGAAGAGTGAGGAGCGACACAGTGAAAACCAGGGTTCCAGACCCTCCGCCAGTGCTTTTTTCCATTTTTTTGATACTTTTTATCTCATCTCTTCTTATTCTCTCTCTCTCTTCATCTCTCGATCCTCGAATCTACTGACTTAACCCCAGAACTCCTACCCTTCGGCTCTATCTCATCTCCCTTAGCTTTCTGACCGTTGGATCTTCAATCGGACCGTTGGATCTCTCTAGATCCGTCGATCTACCAATCTGGGTCCCAATCAAGTCACCATCCATCCGATCGCCATCAGAATGTCTGTCACATCATCTTGTGAGACGATGGACATCATCAGTCCATGTGGGCCAATAGCCGGGCCCATCATCATCGACCCGTTGTCCGACCAGTTAGTGGACCCCGTGAATTTCAAAATAATTTTAATTAAAAAATGGGGGGTCCACTAAATGGGGAGATTCCCCATAGAAAAGTAGGTTTTTACTTAAAAAAAAAAAAAAAAAAAAAAAAATTTAAAAATTATTTTTCTTATTTTTTTTATTCAAAAAAATCCCCTATTTCCATTAAAGGAAATAGGGAAGATTTAAAAGGAGAAGGATAGGGGTTCGTTCGAACCCTAATCCCTCTCCCCTCTTCTCCTCTCCTTCCCCTAATCTTCTGCCCACGTTTTCGCCTTCTTCTTTCTTCTCTTTTCTTCTTTTTTCTTCTTTTCTTCTTCTTCTTCCTCCTCCATCTTCGCCGGAGTTGCAGGCAGCAACTCCGGCCATCTGGTCCTCGTTCTCCTCCTCCTCCTTCTTCTTCTTCTTCTTCTTCTTCTTCTTCTTCTTCTTCTTCTTCTTCTTTTTCCTTCTCTCCTCTGTCTTCTTCTTCTTGCTTTTCTTGTTTTTATTTTTCACGTCCTCACCGGAGTTGCAGGCTGCAACTCCGGTCGCCATCGCACCTGCGCCTCTTGCAGCACCACGTCTTCACCATAGCACCTCCCTACTGCCTTTCCATCTCCGCTAGCTCTTCCTCTTCATCTGTTCCCCTTGCTGCTGCGTGCAGCATCATTTCCGCCTGACTGCAACCACCGTCTTCTTCATCTCTTACCGGAGTTGCAGCCTGCAACTCCGGCCGCCGGCTACGTGCTCCACATTCTGGACCGCTTCTCTCTTCTCTCCTAAACCCCTCTCTCCAGCCGTTGTCTCGTTCTTCTTTCCCTCCTTCTTCTTCATCATCTTTTCTGTCTTCTTCTCTTTCTTCATCATTTTCTCCACCACGTCTTCACCGGAGTTGCCGCCTGCAACTCCGGTCACACGAACCAGGAATGTCATCCCACCACAACCATCCTTCTCTGCCTCTACCATCTTCCTCGTTGGGCAAGGACGTCTGCAGCATCCAAACGGGTAGCAACTAACGCCTAACCTCCTAATCACCACCACCGTCCACTATTTCTTCTTCGTCTTCACCATCGCTGGAGTTGCAGGTAGCAACTCCGGCCAGCAACCCAGCACTTTCACCTTGTTTTCCCTACGTTGCTACTTCTGGACAGCAACTTCCACCTTCTCCTCTTCATCCTTCACGCTTGCAGTCCGGTCACCATGAACGCCGGCAAGTAAGACGTCCATCCATCTTCTTCCCCTCCTTTTCTCCGGCCACCCGCAGAGGGCCCCTCATGTTATCAACACTTGGCCGAATGCCCTTTACAATCCACATGTGGTCTCCAACACGTGGCAGCCTTCATCATGCATCAATGGTGGGTTCTTTCTTCACTTTGACCGCCACATCCCTTGGCAATTTTCCTCGTTATCATGCACAACCACCGTGCACCTCATCGGGACCACTACAAGCCACCACTTGGCCGATCTCCCAATCCCGATCTCGATAAGTATCAAAGGTAATTTCTCTCTTATCTTTTACTTTCTCTCTCTCTTTCTCTCTCTAACCTTATATTTTCTCTCTCTAAAATGTCTCTCCTCTTATCTTCTCTCTCTACCTATTCTATTTCTATTTTTCTCTCTCTAGATGCTTTTTAGTCTAGTTTTGCTTATTGCTCATTCAAATATTGTAAGGACATTTTGATTAATGAATTATGAAGTTTATTTTTTTTATCTATTATGATAATTTTCTGATTATTTTATGTTCTTGTTCGCGCTAATCCGGCTAATCCCGAGTGCGGATCGACATCCGACACGAGCCACTGTGCAAGTCTGCATTTTTGCAGATTAAGTGAACCAAATCGGAGGAAATTAAAAATATTGTTGAACTTTAGGGTTTCCGTAACCAACGACGCGGAAAAACCCTACTTTCATTAGAAAGTAAGATGAAAACTTATAAAGCTACGATCATAAAGGCCACAAAACAATAGATAAAAGACTCGATTCAGTCATCATTCTTGCTTTAAAAAACAAAAGTCGAATTAAACGACAAGAAATTACAAGTTAGAAAAAATTAGAGCCCTAACAAGACCTCAAAATTTCTAAGTTTCAGCCAGCGGCAAAATCTAAAAAAAATAAAAAAATCTGAAACTAACTTTTTATTTGAACTTAGTGCACCCCTATAGTTTTAGTTTAGTTCCCCCTATTAGAGGACGCTAATTGTGTGGATGTTTGGGCAGTCCCTAGGTTGACTTATGATATTTTCAATCGTAAACTGGGTCTAATACATGATTTCACCTTCATGTAGACATCGACGTTTGGATCTGGCTTAATATTTGCTACTATCTCTCTTCTCGACAGCTCTGTCAACATATCTGTGGATTTCATAATAAAAACAGAAACTAGTGTTTCAAACTCTGCAAATTTTAGTTATTTCCATTAGCTGATAACTTCTAAATTTTCTTACCATATCGTGTTCTGACTCTTTGGCATCTTGCAGAGAAAGCCAAGGTTTCTCTCACTGTCATCTCTCCAATGTGGAGATCATGCTGACTGATGTTGTCAAAAGGGAATATGAAAGTTGTGCAGCCGTTAACACTGTTGTTCTACATCCTAATCACAGGTCAAATATTATAACCATCTCTACTACCATTGCAGATGTATTGTTGTTTAACCATTTAGATGTCTGGATGACATTTACATACTTAAGAGGCAGAGGATCAATACATATGGAAGGATAGTTCAGATGGATCTTTCTTGGTGTCCTTTTATGACTATAACAATAACCGGTCATATATTTTGTTTTGAAAAGATATTTACCTGCCAATCTTCATCTTTTGATAAGATATTTACTTGTAATATCTTCTTTTGATAAGATATTAACCTGCATAACTTCTCACTGACCATCTACTTGTTCCTCTTAATTACTTTCTTTGGATTTTTGGTCAAAATCAGATTGCTACTGTTTTAAAAATACTAATTTGTATGTGTTTTCTTTTTCAGGTTGCAATCATGATAAGGTTTCTAGTTGATAGCTACAACAAGCAAATTCCAGCAATTTTGGAGATTCTTTCCAAGGACCATGATTCAGTACATGATCCAGATCTTTCACAAGTTAAAGTGCTTCTTTTCTGTTGAATCAGTGGCATCTGTAAGGCTTTAAGTATAAAATATGCTTCTTGTCAAACTTATCAGAAAACAAAATACTTATTTTGTGCACACCATAATATTAGGCTCCAACTTCTTTTCCTTTTAATCTATTGTGCTATATGTACTTTCTCTTTGATCTATTTGAGAGTTATAATTGCAATAACGGGCAAATGATTTAAGTTGTCATGGAAGTCAAATGGGATATTTGTTTGTTATTTATCAGTTATATCAGTTTTTTATTTGTTTTATTAGGTTGGGTAAAATGACATAAATAGTACACTATATTAGATTCACCGACGGTTAAAAATTGTCGGTGTTACACTTCACCGGTGGCTATAATCTACCGCACAAACTGTCGTAAATTTGCTGACGGCGTAAATAAAACAGGAATGTCGGCGGTTTCTGTACTGCCGGGGAAAGACTATAGTCAGCAGTTATAAACCGTCGGCAAATATAATATGACGGCGGTTCATAACCGCCGGTGTTAAACATATTCTGGCGGTTTTAAAACCGCCGGCCTTGGTCTTTTATCTACACCGTCGGTAAATTTACGGTTTGTGTGGCGATATGTAACCACCGGAGAAGACTTTGCCGGCGGTTTTAAACCGCCGAGAAAAATCATTTTTTTGGTGGCGGACTAGTCTGAAATTCACTTGGTCAAATGGGCAGTCAGATTGAAACAAGAGTTTTTCGGTTGTTTGACAGAAACCCATATTTCAACACTATTTTTAAATTAATCCGAAACTTTTATCCTGTAAAAATTAGCAAATTTGCACAGTGGCTCATGTCGGATGTCGTTCGCACTCGGGATTAGTTCATGCAAATAAGAACATAAAATGTCAAAAACTTGCAAGAAAAACGGAGAGGTGAGAATGGTGGATTGAGTTAAAAATGACTTTATAGTATTTTTTTTTAGAGAGAAATTGCTATTATCAATTAAAACATAATCATTAAACTAATTTTATTAATTGATCAAAAGTCTTACAAAACTTGAATCAAACAAGAGAAAAAAATAGAAAAAGAAAAATAATTAAAAAACAATCTTAACTTGAACTAAAAAGCAAGAAAAAAATATTCTAGAGAGAGAAAATAATTGAAGGGACAGAAAGACCCTAGAGAGAGAACAAGAGAAACAGTGAATTTGGAAGAAAAAAAAGAGTTTACCTTGAGGCACGATTGCATCTCTTGGTGGTTGCAGATGGGAGCAGCCACGAGAGAAAGGGAGCACATGTCGAGTAGGTTCTTGGAGAGAACGCCCATGGGGAAGAGATCCCCAGAACGTGGTGGATGAAGAGCACCAGCTGGCTGACGTGCAAGTCTGATTTGATCAAGGGTTGCTAGTTTCAGCTCGAGATGAGGAGCACAGTTATTGGACAGCCTGTCCGGAGAGGAAGAAACCCACTAGTATGCTAGCTACGAGTTTGCAACACGTGGTTATGCACAGGTGCAGAAGAGCAAGCACGATGGTGGTTTGGTCATGATGATTGATATTCGCTTAAAAGTGTGTATTTTCCACTGTTATCTTCTAAGCGTTTTCACACTCTCTTACGTTAAAATGCTCTATTTATCTACTTTTCTACGTAAGAGTCTCTTTCGTTGCGTAGAACACACTTTTCTGGACGAAATGGTATATTTGCATGCATTAAACATATTTTCGGAAGTCTAGACATTGAGTCGTTCTGATAAAGTCTCATTACGCGCTTCTTCTGTCGCAGGAAACCCCGATGGGACAATTCTCGAGACTTGCGAGCCCACATCGATCAGGAAAGCCCATTATCAAAGCTTAAAGAGCCCACATGCTATGACTAGAAGATATTGGCCAAATATAGACTAAATAAGAGGACCAAAAAGTAGGCCCAAAGAACGAAGAGAGTAGGAGAGCCAATGACCAAGAGATGGACCAAAGCGTTTAAAGCCACATGAGTCAGCAATGAATGATAGTCTACTCTACTAGAGAAGCGTGAGGATGGTCATAGTGAAGACCAGGGTTCCAGACCCTCTGCCAATACTTTTATCTCCATTTTTTGATATTTTCTCTCTCATCTCTCCTTATTCTCTCTCTTCATCTCTCGGTCCTCGAATCTACTGACCTAACCCCATAACTCCTGCCCATTGGCTCTGTCTCATCTCCCTTAGCTTTCTGATCGTTGGATCTTCAATCGAACCGTTGGATCTTCCACCGGACCGTTGGATCTCTCTAGATCCGTCGATCTACCAATCTGGGTCCCAATCAAGTCACCATCCATCCGATCGCCATCAGATTGTCTGTCATATTATCTTGTGAGACGATGGACATCATCAATCCATGTGGGCCAGTAGCCGGGCCAATCATCGTCAAACTGCTGTCCGACCATTTAGTGGACCCCGTGAATTTCAAAATAATTTCAATTAAATTTTAAAAAAAATGGGGGGTCCACTAAATGGGGAAATTCTCCAAAGAAAAGTAGTGTTTTACTTTATAAAAAATAATAATAATAATAATAATAATTTTTCTTATTTTTTTATTTTGAAAAATACCCTATTTCCATTAAAGGAAATAGGGAGCTTTAAAAGGGGAAGGAGAAGGGTTCGTTTGAACCCTAATCCCCCTCCCATCTCTTCCTCTCTTTCCCAAACAAATTCCCCCACGTTTTCTCCTTCGTCTTCTCCTTCTTTTTCTTCTTTTCTCTTTCTCCTCTTCTTCATCTTCTTCATGTCTTCGCCGGAGTTGCCGGCAACTCCGTCCGTCTGGTAAGGCTTCCTACTCCTCTTCTTCTTCTTCTTCTTATTCTTCTTCTTCTTCTTTTTCTCATTTTTTTTTATTTTCGTTTTCGTCATTTCTTATTACCGTTTTCTACCGGAGGTGCAGCCTGCAACTCCGGCCAGTAGCGTCCCCAGCCCCACCTACTCTACCATCTCTTCTCTCATTCTGCCTCCTCGCCCCACCACTATCTCTGTGCTTCTCTCGTCCAAACCTGCAAGTCCAGTCGCCGAAAATCTTCTTGGCGACGTTGCTGCATCACACCATCGTCCTAACTAAAGTTGCAGATTAGCAACTTTCTCATCACTGAACCAAGCAGCCACGATCACCGTGAAGCTCACTTGCATCTCCATTAGAGTTCACCGTTGCTGCCTCACCAAGTAGCAATACATCCATTGCACCACAAAGTTCTCTTCAAGGCACCACCGTCCTCTTCTTGGTTGCAGCCACCTCCATACGGCATGCACCACCGGAACCACAGCAAACAACAACTTGCTGCCCCTCTTCCACGCACCTGCTCCTCTTCAACCTGCGCCCACCACAGCCAGCAACCCTCCTAGTGCCCCTCCATCTCTTGAACCTGCTGTGCGCCTTCTTCCCTTGCTGCACTGCCCTTCTATTTTCTCTTTAAGAACCAAAAAAAAAAGAAAAAGAAAAAAAAGAGACAGCAAAGAAAGAAGGGAATAAGAAGAGAAGAGGTGGTTCAGCCACCATCTTCACCATCAGTATTTCACCTCAAGTTGCTGGATCCACTCTAGGGCAGCAACGAGTCGCTACTCCTCATTTACACCAAGCTGAAACACCCCCTCAACGCACATGCCATTAGTTGTTTACTAGCCATTACGGTCTGCAAACCTACAACCGGTATCTCCACAAAGTGTCTCACGCATATCAGCAACTCCCTTCACGCATCCATCTTCATTCGGTAAGTTTTTGATGGTTGACCAAGGGTTGATCTCAACCACTCATCCTCGGTATATCCAAAGGTAGTTCTATCATCTTTTTCTCTCTTATCACTTTCCATCTCTTTAGTTATTTCTCTCTCTAACCTCCTTTTCTCTCTCTAGGGTTTAGTTTTTTTTTTCTTTCTCTAGATCTTACTTTTTCTCTCTAACCTTCTAAAATTTTCTCTCTATCTCTACAATCTCCTCTCTACTTTCTCTCTCTAATTCTCTCTTTCTCTCTCTAGTTTATTCTTTTTTTTTATGCTTTATAATTTAGTTATTTTTACTTGATTGTAAGAGACATGTTCGATTGAATGAAGATGATTTGAATAATATTATGTTCCATTCTCTGCAAATTTTCTGTCATTTTATGTTCATTATTGCGCTAATCCGACTAATCCCGAGTGAGGATCGACATCCGACACGAATCCCTATACAAAAGCTCATATTTTACAGGTTAAATGTCTCAGATCAATAAAAAATATGTTGAAGTTAGGGTTTCCATAACCAACGACGCGGGAAAAACCAAACATTCAATGATGACCAGTGGTTGAGGTGGGCGTTGAAGGTGGATCTCACCGTGAAAAAGAAGACTGGATCAGGGAGGGAGCGCACGCAGGTTGGCCAAGGTTGAGTACGATCGATCTGCTGTATAGCATAGTGGAGATGGAGATATAGGGAGCATGGCAGGTGGTTCTCATGGAGGGACTGCCATGGATGGGTTGCAGACCAGTGTGGAACGCACCAGCAGGTGAAGAAGATGAGGCACAGTTCAGAGAAAACTGTGGAGTGCTATATGGACTGCTGTTGCTCCCTGTTGTAGGTGATGGCTGGATTGAAGATGGTGACAGTGGTTACACTGGTGTTCCAGGCGGCTGGGGAAGAAGGCAGCTATCACAATGGTGGAGGAGCCCACCTGAAGGTTGCAAGGCTGCACGGTTTGCAGGTGGGTGAGGGCAGCAATGGAGGATGAGATGGTGCACCAAGATGAAGAAGAGAAGGTAACGGTTTCTTTTTCCTTCCTTCTTCTTTTTCTCTTTTTTTTGTTTTTTTGTGTTTTTTTCTTTTCTTGCTGCTGAGGATCGACGGCTAGGAGAGGTGAGAGGAGAAGAAATGGAAGAGGGGATTCACGGCTGGGCAAGAGAGTTGGATCGTTTTATTGACAAAAAATGTGCAAGGAGAAGGTGGTATCCTTTTTGAAAATTAGTTGTTGCTAAAAACGTGGGAGAGAGCCAACTCTAGGGTTCGGCTTCTTTTTAAGAGAGAATATCCAGCCCCCCTTCTCTTTAAGGAATGGAGAAGTTTCCTTCCTCTCTTGACCGTCCATCTCTACCATTGAAACAGTATCTTCCATTTTTCATTTGCAAAGCATTTATTTCTTCTTTTTAATCCAACGGTCATATAATCTTTTAGGTGGACACACATCGACTTTTGATAAAGAATCCCTATATTTATAAAATCTTTCCACAAGAAGAAAAGCTTTGGTTTGGCAAAATTTTTTATTTTCTTTTCTCATTCAAAAATCGTTTCTTAAAACATTGTAAAAAGATTTTCTTCTTTTAAAACTTTCTTCTTTCGAATAATGTTTTTTTTCAAACCATTTAAAATACCGAAAATTTCTAAAAAGAAAAACTTTAATATATTTACAAAACAAAAATAAAATTCTGACAATTCCAAAAAAAGTAACTAAACGCCTTTTGAAAGGGCATTTCTCCTTGACAGAAATAAAAGGTGAAAAGATTGACTATTTTTCCTGACAAAAGTAGGAAAAACTGAAAAGGCTGACAAATGCCCTTTTAAAGGGGCATTTCCCATAGAGGAGTAAAACTTTTGTCCCAATACGAGCCACATGTCACACTCTTAGTGGACGCTGACCATATGGATGTTTGATCAGTCCCTTGATGGACCTGCAGTCCAAAAATCAGCTTGATTAGTAATTTACAACCTTTGGATCTTTGCACTCAAATAATGCTCAAATTCTTACGATTAAAATCAACCCATGAAAATAACTTCAATCCAACACTTATAAACCACTAATCATGTTTCTTTTTTGGTGTGTAGGTCCACCTAGTGATTTCCCAAACATCCAAACTGTCATCGTCCGATAAGAGTGTGCCATGTGGCTCGTACCGAGACAAAAGTTTTACTCCTCTATGGGCAAACGCCCTTTAAAAGGGCGTTTGTCAGCCTTCCGAAGAAACAGTCAGTCTTTTCACCTTTATATCTATTAGGGAGAAACGTCCTTTCAAAGGGCATTTAGTTACTGTAAAGAATATTTTCATATTCAATTTGGCAAAGATTCCGTTTGACATAAAAATATTCTTGTAACCGTTCCTACGAGCACTAGTGTAGTGTGAAGATGTCATGGTATGCATACTTCGCCAACTACGTGAAGACTAAAGACAAAGATAACAAGAATCAGACGGTTATCGACAGAAGTCATCTAAATAACTGTCGATTTGTCAGTTAAAGATCGTGTACACTCGATTAGGAAGGTAAGTGACTTAGTGGCCATAGGAGTTGATTAAAATGAACAAAATATAATGGTCAAACTTAGTCATTGGACAAACACGAGTCTAAGTCAATTATATTGACTAATGGGATATTCCAATCGATTGGACATGTATTCCCAATCCATTGGATATAGCCCAATCGATTAGAGACACTGTGTAATCAATTGGAGACTACAATGCAAAAACCTATTTGAGCACAATCAATTGGAGACACTGTATAATCGATTGGAGCCTTCGGGACAGAAACTTTTTTGAGCACAATCGATTAGAGACTCTGTGAAATTGATTGGAGTCTTCGGGACAGAAAATTACATGAGTCAAATCGATTGGAGAACCCTATGCAATTGATTGGTGCCTTCAGAACAGAAATCTTATTGAGTCCACTCGATTGGACACTTATCCCCAATCGATTGGACATGGCCCAATCGATTGGAGTAAGTATACAATCGATTGGAGCTTGAACAGAATTGGTTTTTCTCAAATCCGAAATTCTTGGTTCTATCATCCCACGTTTCACACGACTCAGGGTCTTGAAATTTTATAAATAGAACCCTTCTATGCCTTCTCTAAATACACACAGAGACACAGAGTGACTCAATCTTCAAGAGAGAGAATTAAATGTTATATTTATTAGAGTGTCCATTCGAAGAGCAAGAAGTTTATTTTTCATTCACATCTTGTGAGCTTGTTCTCTTCCTAATCAAAGCCAAGAGCTTGATTCTTTCCTCAGCTTAGGTTTTTCACTTCTATATTCAACCTAATAGCCTGAGTGTACCAGTGTGACTCAACACCATTTGAGCAACTTAGGGTTCAAGGTGTACTGAATCCTTCACCTTCTGCAAAGGCGGGAGTGTTGAGAATTAAGATCGGAGGAGCCGATCAACGGTAGGTTTGGGGTGTACCAAACTAAACAAGCGGATAAGACTTCTTGGCTGAAAGGGCGTGCGTGGATTCGTAGCTTTGATTCAGAGGACGTGGATGCATCGGCAGTAAGCCTTGGCTAAGGTTGAAAATTGTATTTGCAATGATGCTGCGTAGGTAACTTTTGTTTTGTTTAACTTTTCAGTTAGTGATATTTTTCTTATGGACGTGGTCCCATGGTTTTTCCGTGGCTAAGGTTTCCACGTAAAAATCTCTTGTCTTGTGTGATTGTTTATTTGTATTCCGCAACCTATCTTGATTAGATCAAACGACAAAAAGATAATATACCACGGAGGTATATTGGATTTGAGTCGGTTGTGATAATCTTTTATCAAACAACTAAGGCATACGATTTTATTCCCTTACCATCATCCAGTAAAATTGTGTAGGTATGATTAATTTTAAATACCTAATCAACCCCCCTTCTAGGTATATTGAGTTAAAAATAACAGACCAGTGAAATTTTAGTTGGTATCAGAGCGGGTATTTCTAGTTAAGGTTTAATCACCTGAATTTAGATTCCTGAGAAATCAGTCCATTTTCATTAATTTGTCAAAATGCAAAGAGAAGGTAGAAATACATCTAGACCTCCATTGTTTAATGGGGAAGACTATGCCTATTGGAAGGCTAAAATGAGGACTTTTCTAAAGTCCATTGATGAAAGGGTCAAGATGTCTATAGTGGATGGTTGGTCACCACCCACAATGGAAGTATGAGATAAAATCATTCTTAAACCTAAAAACGACTGGACAAAAGAGGACATAGACTGTTGTTGTCTTAATAGCAAAGGGTTAAATGTTATTTTTAATGCTGTTGATAAGAATGAGTGTTCCCTAACTAAAGAAGCATGGGACATACTTAGAGTCGCACACGAAGGAACGTCAGCCGTTAAGATCTCCAAATTTCAAATGCTGACTTCTAAGTTCGAATCCATGAGAATGGAGGAGAATGATACTTTTACTGAGTTCTATGCTCAACTCAGCGATATTGTGAACTCTGCACACAACTTGGGTGAGGTCATTCCTGAATCAAAAGTTGTTCGAAAAATTTTTAGATCTTTACTTGATAGATTTCAGGCTAAGGTCACTGCAATTGAGGAAAGCAAAGATGTTGACTCTCTCAAAGTTGATGAGCTGGTTGGGTCTCTACAAACTTATGAGATGAATTTGAGACAGCCAAAGAAATCAAAAGGAATTGCCCTTAAAGCTTCTGAAGCTCAAGATTCTGAGTCAGATGTTGACTCTGAAGTAGAAATGGCATTATTCGTGAAAAAATTTAAAAAGTTATTTCGTTCTAAAAATGATAGGTTCAAGAACAATAAACAGTTTGATAAAACTGTGGAACATGCCAAACCTCATGAGAGAGGTAACAGAAGTGACAGGAACCCTAGGGAAAGCCACTCAAGCGAACCCCAATGTTTCAAATGTAAGGATTTTGGTCACTTTCCAAATGTGTACCCAAACAAAAAAGAATACAAGGGCAAGGCAAAAGCATTCAATGCCACATGGGATGAAGAATCAGAAGATCATTCTGATAATTCATATAGCAATGAAAAGATTAATAAGTATACAGCTTTTGTTGCTCGTTTCAATAGTCCCTACGGATCTCATAGAGAGTCCAAGAAAGGTGATGATGAGAGTTCGAAAGACTCTTACAATGGGGACTCGGATGACTCGGATGACTCGGCAGTTGGTGTGAAAGAACTGTACGAGGAATCGATAAAATTCATCAAGGCTAACAAAGTTTTATCTGACAGGGTTAAATGTCTTGACTCTAAAAATGCAGCCTTAGTAATTGACACTGAAAAATTAAAAGTGTTGATTACTGATTTAAAGCAAGAGAATGAGTCTCTGCTAAAGAGGAACAAGTCACTGGAAAGCTTGATGACATTCTTCGTGTGGAAAAAGTCTATGGAGACAAACAGGGTTTGGGTTACAAAAACAATCAAGAAAAAGGGTCTTCCTCTAAGATGACTTTTGTTAAAGCCCAAGATATTTCCACCCAGATCAATGACCCAATCAAAATGGTCAAAAACAATCGTCAGTGCAAGTACTGCAAAAACATGGGTCATGTGATTAGAGGGTGTCACAAGTTGAGAAGAGGACATCAAAATCCTCTAGAAAAAATGGTGAATACCACTCAGAATGTGAAAAGTCCGAGAATTCCTATGAAGGCACATTATGAGATATATTATTTGGATGTGCTATCTAGGAAGATGAAAGACCTACTGGAAAGGTCTAGAGAATTAATCAAGGAGATTGAGTCCTTTGAGAAATTCAAGCAACCTCAGAGTTATGTAACTCAAAAGAGGAAAGATCTTAAGAGAATTGATCCATCTACCAAACTCACATCTGTGTGAGTTAGGAAAGATTCTCTGAAGGAGAAATGTTCGTCAATGTCATATTTCTGAGCAATGTGCTCTCAATCCCATCTTGTTCTCCATTCTTATTTTTTTAGGGATATTTTTTTCTTCTTTTTTATTTTGCTTCGTTTTGAAGAATAAAAATTGAAAATATTTCAGAAAATCAAAAGATCAAGTGTTCAGAAGAATGTTAAAATTTTTTTAGATTACACGATTTTGATAAGCAGTAATTTCTAAGATATTCCAAGAAAATGGACTTAACTGTTAGTAAAATTTTTGCTAATCTGTATATTATATCTTTTAATTATTATGATTGGTCAATTTTTACTAATGTGCATTAGAAGATTATTGAAACAGTATATCTCACATTCACATGCACACTGATTATTTCTGTGGGAATGGATTTGATAGAGGTGTGAAATCTTGTATTATTGGAATTAGGAATAAACCTTTACTGATTATAACTTTAAATTAGTAGTGTTTCTGCCTTCAGTTGATTTTAAAACTGCACTATAGTCCACTGTTGGCTTCCCAATGAGAGTTATTATTTTAAGGACACAACTACCTCCACAAAAGTTAGAGTGTATGGTGCCATTTGTATGGCCCTGTTTGAAATTGAAATCTGATTCTCATTGCTGCAGAAAAGGGCTACCTACATAGAGAGTGAAAGCTACTTATATTCAAAGTGAATAAAAATGGAGTAAAAGACAGCCAATTTGCTAGAAAAATTCTTATCCTTTAACAAATACCCATATACATGAGAGTATGTGAGATCCCTTAATAACTCTAATGAGGATTTTATGATCGGATATAGGATACCTCCACATTCCGATACCTATGAGAAAGTATTGCTGAAATCTTATCTGGTACCACAAATGAACTCAGATCACTCACACTTGATGATATTGTTGTTGATATTTGAATCTATGATTATTAGTGATCTGTGACTTGCGCTAATGTCTAAAAGAATTAATATTTTTGATGAAGCGAAAGATTGAACTAACGTGTTAGTTAATTCTCTTCAATAAGAATCAGTGTTTAGTGCTTATCAAGATTGACTTCATTAAGTGAATTCTATGTTTTTCTGTCGTTTTATATTTTCTTCAGTAGTTTAAAAATGATTTTTGACTTGAAAAGATTTACTTGGGGGGTCCTGGAAAATGAGCCTATTGGTTTTAAATTTTTTTTCCCGGACCAGTCCAATCGATTGGACCTTACAGACCAATCGATTGGACATCTGCAATCGATTGGCCAAGCTCCAATCGATTGGACAGTGCGACGTTCGATTTTATAAAACCCAAAATGGGTCATTTTCAACCCCAATCGATCCAATCGCCTCCCAGATTTCTCCCAATCGATCGCAGGTGCCCGATCTACTGTTCCCATAAGGTTTTGTGGAGCAATTCTCTCGAATTCCTAACTTTCCATTTCACCCCCTTCGTTGTGATTTTGGGGAATTATTTAGCAAAAATAGAGATTTTTTGGTATTTTCTTCCATTCTTGGTGCTCATGGTGGCTAATCCTCGTCGTAGAAGAGCTATTGAGGTCTCTGAAGAGGAAAGTGCTGATGAAGAACCCCTGGTTCAATGGACTCAATCTCGCGCCAAACGGGGTGGTCGACTCAGTGGGTCGCAGCACTCAGAGCGGGGTGAATCATCTAGAGGACCTAGGAGAGCTCGGGGTCGTGCTCGTCATACTAATATTCCTTCGGTGAGTGCTCTAATTTTCCCATTCATTTTCGATTCCGCTAGAGATCGTTTTGAGCATTTCTCTAGTCGCAAATTCACTACTGAGAGAGTAGTTGAATTTAGCATTATTTTGGGTACTATGGTTCATTCATTGTTCGTATCTCGCAAGTGGGTTCCTATAACTCGCTTGACCATTCCATTTTACCCTGTCTTGATTACACTCTTTTATACCAACATGCACTCCATTCGGTGTGATGACCCGAGTGAGCTATCCTTTCAGACTTATGTCTCTGGGGCTTACTTGACTATTACACCTGATCTGATCTCTACCTTGTTGGACATACCTTGTCCGTCTACCTCATATGAGTTTATTCCTAGGACTCGTGAGATGATGACTTCTAGAGTCACCTTGATCGAGACTCTCATAGGGCAGATATTTGATTGGAGTACTTTCATTCCTCTTACATCTCTTCTCCCTGAGTATCGTTTGTTACACCTCATCTGTGGGTACAACATTCATCCACCTGGCCATGGGGCTCAGGTAAACATTGATCGTCTTCAGCTTCTTTACCATCTTGGCACTGGATTTGTCATTGACCTTCCGAGGTTCACTTTTAGAGCTATGGTTAGAGTGGGTAGCCAGTTGGCTAACCATCTGTGTCTTCCTTTTCCTCTACTGGTGAGCTCTATCCTACTTCATCTGGATGTGCCTATTCGAGCTACTGAGGAGGTGTGCTCTCCCATGGGGCCTATTGGGCCTTCGACTATCAGGAAGAGCATGTCTCAGGTTCAGAGAATGACAAATGTACCTCCACACTTCGACAATATTTTCGATGAGGACTTGGGGGATGATACAGAGCCAGGGGGTCAGCAGTCAGATACTGAGATGCATCTTCCAGAGCCACAACCATCCTTTTTCCAGCCTCCTGAGATGCCTGCCCCTTACTCCTTTGAGTCTCTTCATCATCAGATGGTGGAATTTGACCAGCGTCTCACAGCACATGAGGAGTGACGGCACAGAGCTTTGGCCGTTTAGAGGAGGGACAAGGGACGATGTCGGGCTCTATGTATGATATGCAGTGTTACATGGAATATTAGTTCACCATGATGGGCTTTGGACAGCATCCACCAGCTCATGGCCCTGATCAGCATGGTGGTACTGGTCCATCTACTTAGTTTTCTGGAGAAAGACATCTTGAGAGTTATCGGTTGTTTTTACTTTTGTTGTTATTGTACACCGATAAACTCATATTGTGTATGATTATACTCTACTTGTGTTATATTGTATTACAGGGTATAAACCAATATGTATTTGGTTATGAATGTATATGCATTTGTTTCTCATGATAATACTCATTGCATGTTTGTTATTTGCTTATATTTCTGTACCTTTGTCAATCTGTGACAAAAAAGGGAGAGAGAAAATTATAGCGTTAAAAATAAGTTGATTCATGAGATAGGGGGAGAGAAATTTATGGAGAAAATTTTTCCCTTATTTTTCTAATTTTTCTACTTGTTATGTGCATAATTAACTCACTGCATTTTAATGATTTATTGATTGCCGATGATATTACATAGTATGTATTGTTGGTAGAATGGGTAGGGAACAGATCAAAAGCCATTACACTATATATGTTCAATTATCTCCAAGAGAGTGTGAGATAGTGAGTGAATCATGTAAAAGAGTGGGATTGTATTTTTTATTTTTTACCTTTTAGATGATTAAATATTTTTTGTCACGGAATTGCTAAAGGGGGAGATTGTAAGGAATATTTTCATATTCAATTTGGCAAAGATTCTATTTGACATAAAAACATTCTTGTAACCGTTCCTACGAGCACTAGTGTAGTGTGAAGATGTCGTGGTACGCATACTTCGTCAACTACGTAAAGACTAAAAGACAGAGACGGCAAGAATCAGACGGTTGACGACAGGAGTCATCTGAGTAACTACCGATTTGTCAGTTAAAGATCGTGTACGCTCGATTAGGAAGGTAAGTGACTTAGTGGCCATAGGAGTTGATTAAAATGAACAAAATATAATGGTCAAACTTAGTCATTGGACAAACCCAAGTCTAAGTCAATTATATTGACTAATGGGATAGTCCAATCGATTGGACATATATCCATAATCGATTGGACATAGCCCAATTGATTTGAGACACTGTGTAATCGATTGGAGCCTTCGGGACAGAAACTTTTTTTAGCACAATCGATTAGAGACTCTATGAAATCGATTGGAGTCTTCGGGACAGAAAGTTATATGAGTCAAATCGATTAGAGAACCCTGTGCAATCGATTGGTGCCTTCGGAACAGAAATCTTATTGAGTCCAACCAATTGGACCTTGAATAGAATTGGTCTTTCTCAGATCTGAAATTATTGGTTCCATCATCCCACGTTCCACACGACTCAGGGTCTTAGAATTCTATAAATAGAATCCTTCTATGCCTTCTCTAAATACACACAGAGACACAGAGTGACTCAATCTTCAAAAGAGAGAAGTAAAGGTCATATTTATTAGAGTGTCCATTCGAAGAGCAAGAAGCTTGTTTTCCATTCACATCTTGTGAGCTTGTTCTCTTCTTGATCAAAGCCAAGAGCTTGATCCTTTCCTCAGCTTAGGTTTTTCACTTCTATATTCAACCTAGTGGCCTGAGTGTACCAGTGTGACTCAACACCATTTGAGCAACTTAGGGTTCAGGGTATACTGAATCCTTCACCTTCTGCAAAGGCGGGAGTGTTGAGAATTAAGATCGGAGGAGCTGATCGACGGTAGGTTTGGGGTGTACTAAACTGAACAAGCGGATAAGGCTTATTGGCTGGAAGGGGGCGCGTGGATTCGTAGCGTTGATTCAAATGACGTGGATGCATCGGCAGTAAGCCTTGGCTAAGGTTGGAAGCTGTATTTGCAACGATGCTGCGTAGGTAACCTTTGTTTCGTTTAACTTTTCAGTTAGTGATACTTTCCGTCCGGACATGGTCCCGTGGTTTTTCCTTAGCTAAGGTTTCCACATAAAAATCTCTTGTCTTGTGTGATTGTTTATTTGTATTCCGCAACCTATCTTGATTAGATCAAACGACAAAAAGACAATATACCACGGAGGTATATTGGATTTGAGTCGGTTGTAATAATCTTTTATCAAACAACTAAGGCATGCGATTTTATTCCCTTACCATCGTCCAGTAAAACTGTGTAGGTATAATTAATTTTAAATACCTAATCAACCCCCCCTTCTAGGTATATTGAGTTAAAGAGAACGGACCGGTGAAATTTCAGTTACTTTTTTTGGGAATGTCATAAATTTATTTTTATTTTTGTAAATAAATTAAAGTTTGTTTTCTTTTTAGAAATTTTCAGTTTAAAATATCTAGGGTTTTATTTCAAAACATTGGAGAGTTCCTTTTTTTGGTGAAATCGATGGATATTTTATAATAAAGGTTGTGGGGTCCACTAAATGGCTAGGTCGTGGGTCACTGCTAATGGGCCCACACTTTATCTCAGCTCAGGCCCATACGATTGAACATGGAATGATGAAGGCCATAGGATTCTATGATGGTGTGATCGGATGTCAGTTGATGATCAGATAGTGGAAGTTGATTGTGATGATTGGATGATCATCGAATGGATGATTAGAATGATCATCGAACGGTGGAGATTGGCCAAGGTAGGCCATAGGATAGGGTGATTGCAAAAGGAAGGGATCGGATGGTTGAGATTTAAGGGTAAAGAGAGAATGAGGATCTAGAGAGAAGAGAGAGAAAATATTATAAAATTAAAGAGAAAATGCTAGTAGGGGGTCTTGAACCCTGGTCTTTGACTTGGTCTTCTACAAGCTTTACCAACTGGTCAAGTCTTCATTTTGTGTTAGTTGATTGAGTTTTATTCTCCTTAATCTCTTTTCGGGGTGCTTGGCTCTCCTTCTCTCTTGATCTTCTCTTAGGCTTTTCTGACTCTCTAGCTCTTCCCGCTCTTGGTATACATCTTCTTATCCTCAGCTTGTTGGCTCTTGAGCTTTGATCATAGGTTCTAAAGGTTGATTGTGAGCCCGCATTCTATCAAAATTGTTCACTCGGGTTTCCTGTGATAGAAAAAGCACGTAATGAGGCTTAATCAAAACGGCTTTGCATGTGTTTAATTCATGCAAATAGTCGATTTTCATCGAAAAAATATATTCTACACAATGGTAGAAACTCTTACATAGAATTGTTAATAAAAATCAAAGTTTTACGTAGGAGAATGTGACAACGCTAAGAGGATAATTGCTTAAAATAAGCACTTTTTAGCGAATATCAAGTGGTCGGAGAATTCTCTCCATTCTAGACCGTATATTTTGCAATAATTCTTAGTATATGAAATTCACAGGGTGGAAGTATAAGGCGTTGCCAAGGATCTACTCTGACCATTCACCTCTTGTTGGTGAATGTTCCTCGCTCCCCAAGCCAACCAACACTCCGTTTCAATTCCCCAAGTTTTGGACAATTCATGAGACATTTTTGGACGTGGTCAAGCAGTGCTAGCAAAGAGATATCACTAGAAATCCTTTCTTCGTTGTTAACCAAAATCTGAAGAGACTCAAAAAAACTCTAAAAATTTGGAATCGAGAAGTTGTCGGCTTAGTTGGCAACAATCTTGCAAAAGCAGTAACAGAGCTCAGGAACCTACAACTCCAACTAGAAGTAGATCCGACCAATGATCAACTAGCAGACTCGATTTTCCGTGTTGAGAAAGATTTATCCAATATCCGATTACAAGAAGAATCTTTGTGGAAACAGAAATCATCACATCTCAAATGGCTTCTTGAATGTGACCGCAACACTTCATTCTTCCACACCACAACTAATATCTGTAGGGGAGCATCTTTCATCCACGAAATTAAAACTGAATCGAGGAATACTCTTACTAAGCAAGACGATATTAAATCGCACCTGGTTGACTTCTTTGAAAGTAAGTTCGTTGCCCAACAATCCAATATTCATGAGGATATTATTGGCTTGGTTCCCAGATTGGCTGAAGATTCTGACACTGAGTTCCTTACTCGCATCCCGGATGATACGAAAATCAAAGAAACGGTATTCTCTATGAATGCAGACAGTGCTCTAGGACCAGATGGACTTCAAGGATGCTTTTTCAGATATTGTTGGGACATCGTTGGCCCTGATGTGAATCAAGCAATTATTCATTTCTTCAGGTTTGGTAAGCTGCCTTCCACTCTGAAATCTAGCTTCCTGGTCCTTATCCCAAAGGATAATAATGCTTTGAAACTTGAGCAATTCCAACCTATTTGTCTAAGCAACTTCTTCAAAATCATCACCAAGATCATGGCTACTCACATTGGGCCTGTCACTTCAAGAATTGTCTCCAAGGAACAATGTGCATTCATGAAAGGCATGAGCATTCAAAGTAATATTGGTCTTGCCTCTGAAATGATCAATGAACTTCAAAACAAGAGGCATGGTGGTAATGCGGCCATCAAGGTCGACATCTCTCAGGCTTTCGACTCGCTAAATTGGGAATACGTACTTATGGAAGATATTGGAGAAATTTGGATTCAATCCAACCTGGTGTAATTGGATTTGGGAAACCATCACGAATTCCATATTGTCTATCCTTATCAATGGTTAATGGGGGACCTTGAGGATACTTTTCTGTTGGAAGAGGTCGATGTCAAGGAGATCCTCTCTCACCACTACTCTTTGCTCTTGCTGAGGACTCCTTAAGTAGGGGAATTAATGGATTAATCAACAACGGAAGGCTGAAATCTATGGTCTCTCCTTCTGGCTATAAACCATCCCACCTTCTATTTGCAGATGATATTTTCATCTTCGCCAATGGTAACAAAAAGGGGCTTAAAAAACTGTCTAATCTTCTAGATTTGTACCAAGCATCTGCAGGCCAAATTATTAGCAAACATAAGAGCAGCATGGGCCCTTCTAGAAGAACTATCACTAAGAACCTTTTGGGGATCAAAGAAGGTTGCTTACCGGATAAATACCTTGGTGTACCACTAATGCAAGGCAGGATCAACAATGCAGCAAAAAGTACGCTTATTGACAAAATCAGGATAAGAGCTTCGAGTTGGGCTGGTAAGATATTGTCATTCCAAGGATGAATTACGTTCGCTAAATGCGTCCTCAATAGCATTCCGGTATAGAACATGGCAATCTATAAGTGGCCAAGTAGAGTAGTGAAAGATTGTGAAGCAATCATTCAAAACTTCATATGGACCGATGATCCCTCATCCAAAAATAGCATAATGGTTGCTTGGGATAAAGTTTGTAAGCCTCTTGATGAAGGAGGATTAGGTATTCGGAAGCTCAAAGATGTGAATACTTCCTTACTTATGAAGCTTGCTTGGAATATGCTAGATGGAGATGATGATTGGTCTGTCTTCATGCGGGGGAAATACATAATGCGTTGTGGAGACTTGGTTACTTATCACAAAAATTCTACTATTTGGAGTGGAATTAAATATGCCATTGCAAAGGCCAAACCACTTTACTCTTGGATAGTATGTACTGCCACCAAAATCGACATTTGGCATGAACCATGAGCAAGTGACTTCACTATCAAGGATCTCCTCAATATAAATAAGAAAGTTTGGAAAGTTTGTTCTACCAAACTTAGTGATCTCATCATTAACTCTCACTAGTGCTTTCCACTTTCAGTCAAGCAAGTATTTGAGAAGGCCGGCATTTTCCTTCCTACTGGCAGGACTTCAAAGTCTCACGACATTAGTATCTGGAAACTGAACATAAATGGAAAATTTTCGGTATCATCGGTTTGGAATTCCATTAGAGATAAGGGATCTAAAGTTGGATGGTCTTCATGGCTGTGGAAATCATTTATCCATCCTAGGACTGCACAAGGCCGTCTCGACACAAGTTGAGGCCTAAGGCGAAAACTCGAAATGGGGCCTTCTTTGTAGTTATATATAATTATAAATAATGTTTAATTAAAATTTTAATTCTATATAATAGAAAATATTTATCTAAAATCTTTTTTTCTTGCTTTTTGAGATGCAAAATTAGTAATTAAATGTGGTTTTCAAGTTATTCAGTAAAAATAGATAATCCATAATTCTTCAACTTCTAAACCCGTCTACGAATATCAGAATGATTTAAATTTTTGTGAGGAAGACCATAGAGATCATCCTCGCCAAAAATCAGCCATTGAATTATCTTTTATATGGGTCGCCAAATGGTTGTCAAAAATAGTTGTAAAAAATGATTGTCCCCGATCCTGACCCATATTGTATTTCTTTGCATCAAACTACACAAAGAACAACATCAAAGAATTTCTTGCATCTTGATCATTTCCAAATGAATGCAAAATTGAAACCCTAAATTAAATAAATATCTTCCAAATACAATATATAAAAACCCTAAAACTTATTAAAATATGTTGTTTAATACAAAATCCCCAAACATGTGCCATTAAAAAAAGGAAAAAGATGTAACAAGGTATGCCTGAAACTATTTCAAATGCGGAAGCACTATTTTTGTTACTCACCACTGTCATTTGGGCCCACTAACCGCATGGATGTTTATCCCACCCCTTGGTGGATATAGACACCAAAAATCACCCTGATTGGTAATATATAACCATTAGATTTTTAACACTTTTTAAGGCATTCTTATAGCCGTTGAATGCAACCATTTTTTGAGTACTAAAACCAACTGCTAAAAATCATTAAACAAGCTGATTTTTGGTATGATTTTTGGTATGAATGTCTATTAAGGGGTGGGCTAAACATCCATGCGGTCAGTGGGCCCAGATGATAGCGGTGACTACCAAAAATGCCGCTTTCGCAAATGAAAAGATCTCAAGTATACCTTGTTACATCACGACCCTTAAAAAAAGAGGGTTTACCTTTTGCTTTTGATCTGGGCTGTGGATCCCATAAAATAAAAAGAAACAGGTGTGCTTGGAGCATTGGAGCCATGAAAATTTTAGAATCATTGAGAGAGATCGAGCGGTTAAGATACGAGAACAAATCTGAGAGAGGGAAGAGGGTTTAATGGCTAACAGTTAAAGCATTTGAGAGAGAGAGAGAGAGAGAGAGAGAGAGAGAGAGAGAGAGAGAGAGAGAGAGAGAGAGATGAGAAACTAAATTTTCACAAGGATCAAAACACATGGCAGATGGTGCATGATAGCTAAGAAGACATAAAAGACAAAAAAAATTGGGGCATTCTAATTTTGCCGTAGTCCATAGAGAGGAGAAACTGAATTTCCATAAGAATCAAAACATGTGGCAAATGGTGATAGGAGGCCATAAAAGACAAAAAATTTGGGGCCTTCTAATTTTTGGGGGCCTAAGGCGGTGCCTTACTCGCCTTATGGTCGAGCCAGCCCTGGGACTGCAGCTCTAGCATGGAAAATATTTCATCATGCTATTTCAACAGAGGATCGTATACAACACAGGGGTATATCCATTGCTTCTAGATGTGCTCTTTGCAAAAAAAAAGCAACTGAATCTGATATACATCTCTTCTTTGAATGTAAATTTGCTCTTAGCATCTAGACATGGTTAGAAAGAATGCTCAACGTCAAGTTAAGTCTATCATGGTGGCAATCTCTTTTCTCGAGTTGCAACAATCATGGAACCATTATAAAGACCGTGTGGCGTACAATGGCTACCCAATGCATAGTCCTCATCTGGAAGGCTCGTAACAATGCTACTTTTGATAACGATACAGCCTATGTTAGCTCTATTCGAAAATCGATCTTGGCAAATATGAGAGAAACCAATCCTTTATAGACAAATGCATCTCTCAACCTCTGATAAAGTTATATTGTCTAATTTTGGTATTAAGTTAGCATTGGGTAAGGCTCCATCAATCTATCCATGCAGATGGTGCCTTCCAAAACAAGGCTATATTAAATTGAATTGCGATGGGGCTTCGAAAGGAAATTCAGGCTATGGTGGCTTGGGGGTTATTTATAGAGATGATCAAGGTTCTATCAAAGGTGCTTTAGTTGCAAGACTTGGTGTTGTTACCTGAAAGTAGGGTTTTTTCCGAGTCGTTGATTACGGAAACCCTAGAATCAACAAGATTTGTAATTTTTATCCGCTTATCCTGCAAAATATGGAGAGATTGTATAGAGATTCGTGTCGGATGTCGATCCGCACTCGGGGTTAGCTCGGGCGACTCAAGAACATGAAATGACGGATTTTCTTCACAGAAATTGATGGAAATGATGATGGAAGAAGGGTGATGAGGTTGGGATTAAAAACATGATGTTTGATTTTGAAGATTGAATATTAATCACAGGGATTGCTAAACAAATAAATTCAAAATTACTATTCATCATAATAAACTCAAGAACACGAACTAGAATGGAAACTACTTTTATTGAATCACCAAAAGCTGTTTACACTGATAATAAAATAAAATAAACAAAAGTAAACTATCCTAAAGGTAAAACAAGATGATGCTAGAGAGAGAAAGAGAGAGCTAGAGAGAGAAAGTGAGAAAAGGCCTAGAGAGAGGAAGAGAGTGAGAAGATCTAGAGAGAGAAAATTAGATCATCACCTTTGAACACTTACCGGAGGTAGTGTGAGTGATTGCAGCCCTCGAAGGAAACGAGCATGAAGTGGTGGTCCAAGTGAATGATCGGCCAAGTGGAGTAGGTGGCTTGATGACAACCTCAAGGAGGAGGATAGCCCCCTCCCCCTTTGTGAAGAACATGGTGGTGCGTGGTGGTGATAGACGGTGGTGGTTTTGAGACGATGGGTGGCAGCATGCTGCAATGGTGGAGGGGGATCCAACGGTTATGGATGACCAACCCCCTGCCCTTCTCTTCTTTTCCTTTCTTTTCTTTTTTTTTATTTTTATTTTTTTATGATAGAAGAGGGGGCGGTGAAGGCTGCAGCTGCCGGAGTTGCAGGTGGGAGCAGACCGGCGAATGGCAGCGTGGATGAATTCCAGTGGAGTACAACAGATTCAGGCCGTGGCACTTGGCTATGGTTCGGCCAAGGTAGAAGGCGATTGCTATGGTGGATTGCAGTCCGTGGGCAGAGATTAGTTGCAGGTTTGAAAGAGGTTGACGACTGAGAGAAAGTGGAATGGAAATAGGAGGTGGTGGAAGATGCTTACGTGGTGACTGGAGTTGCAGGCCACAACTCCGGTGGGGCGTTAATGGGGTGAAGACGGTGGTGATGCAGGCAGAGGAGATGACCGGCGTTTGCAGCAAGTGGGTTGTTGTGAGATGGAACACCGGTCGAAGATGGCGGCCTTGCTTCACGCAGCAGCAGGGACGGTGAAGAGAGGCGGGGATGTTGGCAGCAGCGTTGGAGGAGTGGATCGTGGTACTGGCCGGAGTTGTAGGCTGCAACTCCGGTGATAACGTGAAGAAGATGACGAAGAAGAAAAAGGAAAAAGAAGAAAAAGATGGGCCAAAGAAGAAGGGAAACATGGGGGAGGGTTTTTGGGGAAGGATTGAAGGGATTAGAGGGGGATTAGGGTTTCAAAGAACCCTTCTCCTTCCCCTTTTAAAGCTCCCTAGTTTCCATTAATGGAAATTAGAGAATTTTTTAAATAAAAAAATAATAATTTTTTTTTTAAGTAAAACACTACTTTTCTTTGGGGAATTTCCCCAATTAGTGGACCCCTCATTTAATTAAAATTATTTTGAAATTCACGGGGTCCACTAACTGGTCGGACAGCGGGTCGATGATGATGGGCCCGGCTACTGGCCCACATAGAATGTTGATGTCCATCGTCTCACAAGAGGATGTGACAGACAATCTGATGGTGATTGGATGGATGGTGACTTGATTGGGACCCAGATTGGGAGATCGACGGATCTAGAGAGATCCAACGGTCCAGTAGAAGATCCAATGGTCCGATTGAAGATCCAACGGTCAGAAAGCTAAAGGAGATGAGACAGAGCCAATGGACAGGAGTTCTGGGGTTAGGTCAGTAGATTCGAGGACCGAGAGATGAAGAGAGATAGAATAAGGAGAGATGAGAGAGAAAATATCAAAAAAATGGAGATAAAAGTATTGACAGAGGGTCTGGAACCCTAGTCTTTACCGTGACCATTCTCACGCTTCTCCAGTAGAGTAGACTATCATTCTTTGCTGACTCATGTGGCTTTAAACGCTTTGGTCCGTCTCTTGGTCATTGGCTCTCCTACTCTCTTCGTTCTTTGGATCGGCTTTTTGGTCCGTTATTCAGCTCATATTTGGCCCATATCTTCTAGTCATAGTATGTGGGCTCTTTAAGCTTTGATAATGGGCTTTCCTGATCGATGTGGGCTCGCAAGTCTCGAGAATTGTCCCATCAGAGTTTCCTACGGCAGAAGAAGCACGTAATGAGACTTTATCAGAACGACTCAATGTCTAGACTTCCGAAAATGTGTTTAATGCATGCAAATATACTATTTCGTCCAGAAAAGTGTATTCTACGCAACAAAAGAGACTCTTACATAGAAAAGTAGATAAATAGAATATTTTAACGTAGGAGAGTATGAAAACGCTTAGAAGATAACAGTGAAAAATATGCACTTTTAAGCGAATATCATTACCAACTATATCGCAGAATGTCATGCGATTATAGATGGAATAAACAAAGCTATATCCAAAGGGTGGAAGAATCTATGGATCGAATCAAACTCAAAGGCCCAGCCATTAATTCATTCAATACAGATGATGTTCCATGGTCAAATATCAAATCGATCGAATTATTTTTACTTCAACATGGAGGGAAACAAACTTTAGAGCTGATTGTTGTGCTAATATTGGATCGTCTATGAGCAGCGGAACCTATCAATGGTGGGAGGGCAGACCTCCATTTCTTCATTTGTTCGAGGACCCCTCGATAACTTATTACCGATTTGTAGACTACATTTTTTTCTCTCTTTTTTCTTTTCTTTTCTTTTCTTTTCCTTTCCTTTGGGTGATTCGCTTCACCATTTTTTGTAATCCGTTTCTCTTTTCAATATAATTCATCATTAACCGAAAAAAATGATCACACGAACTAGGTTTGGTCCACCTACGAAACTTACGATGATTCAATCTAACCCTGATCACCAAAATTTAGCTTCGATCCATCCCAGAATCTCTACCACTCGTATCACATGAGCAAGAACAAAAGCTAAAAAGTTATGAGTGGTTATGAACTCTCTTTCAAATACAAAGATAAACCATGGTTGTTCTATAGAGTGATCTTAAGCTTGAAAGATGAAATCTAGCCAAGGAATGAACTACAAGCACAAGAGATCAAACTAGGGTTTCAAGCTTCAGAGGAACCCAAGTAAGCAGGCCTGCTAGCATGAAAGATCAATAAGTATTCGACTCCTCTAGCTTTAATTCTGAGCAACAATGGCAGAAAATACAAAATAAGCAAGTATTTATCAAGTTCAAGATTTGGCAAACAAATTAATATATTCCTCAAATTGATATAGACAATGAGACTTGACCCACAATTGGTAATACATGTAGGGAAAAAGAAGGTACTGTAAATTAATGACACACTCTCTCATTGACATGTACAAAACAAGGCATGCTGGGGAGGATCCGGCCAAGGCCATCAGTGAGACGACTTGAGCCCAGTTTTTTGGTCGAACTTATGTTATACTCAACCCGAAAACCCCGCTCCCTCCAATGACTGGCATCTCCCTCACCTTTGAGAAATTGCTTCCTATTACGCTTATTGTGCTACCATAATAAATCCCACAACCCACGAAATGTGAACCCGACCCAACCCGTTTCAGTGCGGTGTGTGTATTATTATTTTTGCATAGTTCTGCCCCTTGAGCACAAAATTTGGATGCCTAAGGACTCTCCACTTTAAGGCCAACTCTTTCTCTTATATACTCATGGATTTTCATTCTCACAAGCAACGTGGGACAAAAGGTTTTCTCTTAACCTTTGTTTCAAAAAGTTACACTATTTTTTAAATTTTCCTCCAAAAATTTCACACCAAAATCCATGTAAAATTTTAACTCAAAAGCAAGTTAGGCTTAAACTCTTCGAGTTACTCATCTTTTAAAAGAACAACCTTTTTGGTTACCTTTTGGTCTAGGGTTCAAAACTCTTTAAGAGTAGTTTTTTCAAAACATATTTTATTCACACATTTATATAACAATAATCATGACTGACCACCAGCCTCCAAATCATGACTTCTATGGGATGGACCGACCACTGTTTCCCAAGATTCGATCCATGTTTGAGACGAAGTTTCTTCAACTTAGTGAAAACGAGGACTGTTTGGGTCAATAAATCAATAAAGGAAGGATATTTTGTGAATTTTGAAGGAAAAGGGGGGTATTTTATAGTTTTAGCAAAATAGAATGGCCCAGGCCCCAGGTTAATTGGGGAGATTGAAGGGATATTGTTTAACCATGGGTTACAACTTTGCGGTTTAAGCCCCTTTTGTAGAAAAACAGGGAGTTTTTTGTTGAACTTAAAATTGAAATAGAAAAGGAGTTTGAGCTGAGGCTCCTCCCCCATTGAGTTGAGGGTAAACGTGTCAATTGGTGGGTCCCGTTCGGGTAGTAATGTATCCAGCAAGGTTTAAAAGATGCCATTTTAATGGCATAAAGGACTGGGGGTATTACCGTTAAAACAGGGTAAAAATGGAAAAAAACAGAATTTAAAGGATTTTAGCGGAATTCAACGGGGGGAAAACGGAAAGATTAGCACTGAAAATGAAAATTTGAATTTCCAATTTGCACAAAAAAATAAAAAATAAATATAATTTAACGATTAAATAACGGATTTTAAGGGGGCCATTCTTTTTTACACAAAATTTTCCAGATTTTAACGGCCGTTAAATGGGTCATTAAGCGTTTAAACGGTTTTTAACGTAACTGGCTTAGTTCCTTTTTCTTGTCTTCTATCCCCCCCCCCCCCCCCCCCCCCCCCCTCTCTAACCGTATAAATGTCTGGCCAATCCAATCCCTAGGTGGATCTTACCTAACCACGCTGGTGCAACGTGACCACCCCCACAATATAAGCCACGTAGTAATCTCTTAGAGGACACTGACCGTATAGATGTTTGGCCGATCCCTAAGTGGGCCTATAACCTCCAAATCAGCCTGATCAGTGATTTTTAAGCGATAGTTGAAGTCATTTCATGGGTTGATTTTAACCGTAGAAATTTGAGCATTATTTACCATTATTTGGTACAAGGGTCGGGTTCCGGTGACCAACAGTTTTGACTAACATTTTTGACCAACACCTTTGTGTACCCTCATAGAAGATGAATCAATGGCTGATTTTTCGTGAGGACGATCTCTATGGTGAGGAGATCATCCTCACAAAAATTCAAATCATTCTGATATTCATAGACTGGTTTAGAAGTTGAAGAATTATGGACCGTTAATTTTTTGTGGGGTTAATCTATATGGTGAGGAGATCATCCTCACCACAAATCAGCCATTGATTCATCTTCTATGAGGGTACGCCAAGGTGTTGGTCAAAACTGTTGGTCACGGGGACCCGACCCTTGGTACAAAGATCCAAAGGTTTGAATTCAGTAGTCAGGCTGATTTTTGGTTTGTAGGTCTTCTTAGGGATTGGCCAAACATCCTTACGGTCAGCGTCCTCGAAGAGTGTACCACGTGGCTCATATTATGGGTGGTCAGGGCTTCCCTGACTGTCCCTAGTCAGGCAAGTTTTACTCTTAAAGAATTTGTAATTCATGTACGTAAAACTTTGCTCACATGGAGTTGTCATCGAGGCCGACGACAGCGCGCCATAGGAGCCGCGAAGCACATTCTTAGAGGACTCTGATCGTATGGATGTTTAGCCAATCCCTAGGTGGACCCACAAACCAAACATCTGCCCGATTAGTGATTTCTAGGTGTTGGATTGGATTATTTTCACGGGTTGATTTTAACCGTGGGACTTTGAGCATTATTGATCATTATTTGAGGTACAAAGATCAAAAGGTTTTAATTCACTAATCAAGATTATTTTTGGTTTGTAGGTCCACCTAGGGATTGGAAAAAAATCCATACGGTCAGTCTTCTAAGAGTGAGCCATGTGGTTCATATTACGTGCTGTCATCGGCCTCGATGATAGGGCCCTCTTCTCTTCGAATCCACGGTAGTTTCGCTTTGTCAAAAAAGGTTGCTTTGACAGCGTTCTGACAGATCCTTCTACCACAATGAAAATTACATCCCACGTGGCACACTATTAGTTGACACTGACCGTATGGATGTTTGGCCAGTCCCTCGATGGACGTATGAACCAAAAATCAGCCTGATTAGTGATTTACAACCTTTGGATCTTTGCGCCCAAAAACTGATCGAATTATTACCGTTAAAATCAACCCGTGAAAATAACTTCAATAGAAGCGCTTAGAAATCACTAATCAGGCTGATGTTTGGTTTAGAAGTCCACTGAGGAACTGGCCAAACATCCATACGGTCAACATCCACTAAGAGCGTGCCACGTGGGCTGTGATTTTCATTGTGACAGAAGATGCTATGGAAGTATGAGCACTGTGACAGAAGTTTTACTCCCTCGGAACCTGTTCCCTCATTGACAGGTACCAATCAAGGCATGCCCGTCCCGGGAGGAGTAAAACTTCCATCACACGAAATTGTAAATCACACAAAACACAGCCAATGAGTTCTCGGCACGTACACAAGTGCTTTGCAACGTACCCATTGCTTTTGCTTTTTAAGTGTACGTGCCGAGAACTCATTGGCTGTGTTTTGTGTGATTTGCAATCCCATTGTGACAGAAGTTTTACTCTCCCGGGAGGGTCAGGCCATCAGTGAGAAGACTCCAGCGCAGCCCATCAAGTTTTTTGAGTTGGAATTTTCAGCCCAGTCAATCCCAGGCTTCCCAGCGGACCTCCAGGCCTGTCCCAAACCTGTATGTATGGGATGGGATCATGGGAGTCCAGGGCTGGGCGACTGACGTCCGGGCCGTTGAAATCTCTTGCTCTTAAAATGAAAGCACATATAGCTAAATAAAGTGCTAATGTTAAAATCTCTTGCTCTTAAAATGAAACAAAAATATCCAGCCTAAGAAATATGAAAAACATCAATAATGGAAGACATAAATGTTATACTCCACGGTAGCATCTCCAGTTTTTAGGTCGAAGGTATGAGTCCTGGCCTCAACATAGCCCCGAGCGAATCGGAAAAGCCCACTCCCTCCAATAACCGGCATCTCCCTCATCTTCGAGAACACAGGATTCCTTCCCAATATGCTTATCGTGCTACCATTGTACTTCCCTACCATGAAAGCAAAATTCATGGCCATTAACAAGCCCACCTCATCTTGTCCAGCCGACGCGTAAATCCCCTGCGCCCGTCCCACAAGCTTCGAACTCATCTCCGGTCCTTCCGTTAACGCGTCATCAATCATAACCACAGCACCAAATCCCGTGGCTGATTTATTTGTCGAAGGCGCTGCTGCAACTCGGATGGAAGTTGGATTAGGACCACTAACAAGGTCGTGCCAATAGACACGAAAATGACTTAGCTTCTCTTTCTTAAGCCCAAGTGTTGCTGGACTTAGAACTCTAGAGAAGCCATGAGATTTTGCAGCAACAGGGACATGGAAGTTGAAGAAGAAGATGGTAAAAAAGGTGAACGAGAGAGCAATTTTGGAGAGAATACCGGCCATGATCGAACAAGGAATAGGGTTTTAGACCTTTGGGGATCCACATATAAAGTGAAGGGGAGTAGTTGAGCAGAAACTCGCTCGGGGAAAAAGTTGGTGTGGCTGCTTAAAGAACAAGAAATATTCTCACTTGTTGAATCGAGCCTAACTTTTTTCAAACACAAAAGTATTAAAATAGTAAAAGTAAGGGCACTATACCCTATGCTCCAAGGAGGTATTTCGATGTTAGAAGTCATCCCTTCCTAACGTGCCACATGGCACGTTCTTTGGACCATGAATGTTCCTGGCCCACCTCTTTGGGTCACCTACATGCCAAAGAAAAAAAAAAAGCTTGATTGTGATTTTTAGCCGTTGGATTCGAGTACCATAAAAATTGCTCGAATCAACGGCTAGAAATCAGTAATTAGAGTCTGATTATCAGATTCTTTTGGAGTGTATATAGGACAAGAGATCGGCCAATTCATGGGAGAAATTGGCCAGAAGAGTAATCCTCAAGCAGCAAATTTATTCCCCTTCCAATAGTAATCATCCAAAAGAGTCTTGCGTCGTAACTTCTAGACGAGAAACTTTTATAACACGCGTTGCGCGAGGCTTCTCGTAATGCTGTATCTACGTACCTCTGCCATCTGGGCCCACTGACCGCATGGATGTTTATCACACCCCTTGGTGGATATACATACCAAAAATCACCTTGATTGGTAATCTATAACCATTAGATTTTAACACTCTTTAGCACTTTGCTCTTATAGCCGTTGAATGCAACCAATTTTGAGTACTAAAACGAACGGCTAAAAATCATTAAATATGTTTATTTTATGTATGAATGTCTATTAAGGGGTGAGCTAAACATCCATGCGGTCCGTGGGCCCAGATGGTAGTGGTGAGTGGTGACAACCAAAAATGCGGCTTCCTCAAATGAAAAGATCTCAGGTATACCTTGTTACATCACGACCCTATTCTCTTCGAGACCACTCACCGTACGGATGTGTTCCCATCTTGAGTTGAGCCTTTTCATAGGTAGAGAATTACCTATAGATTGTACAATTTATTTAGGATAATTTAATCCAATGGCTAGAAATCACCAATCAAACTAATTTTTGTCTTTAGGTTGACTAAATGGTGACCAAAACCAATGTTATTATACCCAGCCTGGCCTGGCCGGTTGTTGCACCGGTGACCCGGTGAAGTGGTCATAAAACCGGGTTGGGTTGATCCCGACCCAGCAATATATTAAAAAACTGTTCAATTTTTGCTAGACCTTGTGACCCATCCGGTGACCAGGCTGACGTAGACGGGACTAACGGTTCAGCCGCCCAGCCCTAAAATTGGAGTAAAGCTTCTGTCACAACGCAAAATACAAGCCACGTGGTGTACTCTTAGTGGACGATTGCCGTAAGGATTTTTGGCCAGTCCCTCGGTGGACCTATAAACCAAAAATCAGCCTGATTAGTGATTTACAACCTTTGGATCTTTGCACCCAAATAATCGCTCAATAATGCCCAAATTCCTACCGGTAAAACCAACCCAGGAAAGTAACTTCAATTGAAATCGAATCGCTTAGAAATCACTAATCGGGCTGATTTTTGGTTTAGAGCTCAACGGAGGGACTGGCCAAACATCCATACGGTCAGCGTCCACTAAGAGCATTCCATGTGGCTCATATTGTGCGTTGTGACATATGCTTCTGTCACAACGCTGCGACAGAAGTTTTACACCTACAATTGATAAAGCCGTGGAAAAAAGGAGAAGAGGAACAAACGTTGAGAACCAGATCAAAGGTCAAATCAGGTGAGTTTTTCCTAATTTTTTTTCCCCTTTTTTTTTTCTCTTTCAAGCAAACGTGTATTATATTGTTAGGGTCGTCATGTAACCAGGTATACCTGAGATCTTTTCATTTGTGGAAGCGGCATTTTTGGTAGTCACCGCTTCCATCTAGGTCCACTGACCGCATGGATGTTTAACACACCCCTTAATAGACATTCATACCAAAAATCAGATTGTTTAATGATTTTTAGCCGTTGGTTTTAGTACTCAAAAAATGGTTGCATTCAACGGCTATAAGAACGCCTTAAAAAGTGTTAAAATCTAATGATTATAGATTACCAATCGGAGTGATTGTTGGTCCGTATATCCACCAAGGGGTGGGATAAACATCCATGCGGTCAGTGGGCCCAAATGACTGTGGTGAGTAACAAAAAATCGTGCTTCCGCATTTGAAACAGTTTCAGGCATACCTTGATACATCTTTTTCCCATTGTTATAGAAGAAAAACGATTTTATAGAAAGAGATACAAAACACGATTTTTCAGTATAATTTTTAACAACCGGTGACCCGGTGAACTGGTCCCTTGACTGGGTCGATGACCGATCCGGGTATGAAAACCATGACTAAAACATCGTACGGTTAGTATTCTCTTAGAAGTGACAAGTAGATACAGGTACAGCATTGCGTGATGCCTTTCGCCACGCTTGAAAATTTCACCGCTTCTAGATGATCTGCCAGATTAAAGTCAGGCCAATTCGAAGTTCTTTTGACCATCAACAATTTTTACACGTGGGGCCCACATATTTGGTAGTGCAGGTTGTTAAGAATATCCACCATTACTGTAGAAAGAGTAGGTACAAAGCCACCCAATGTTTCTCCACGCGTACAATATAATATGACATGATGATGATGATGATGATGATGATGATGAACATGGAATGCTATGATTTTAGATTATATTATATATACAGTCGTATAAGGGCGTTTGGTAAGCCACTTATCAAAGATATAAAAAAGGAGTTTGGGAGAGGCATTTTTAGTTTTCAGTTGAAAATATAACCAGGCATGAGTAAAACTTCGCCGACCCGCTCACAATATGAGCCACGTGGCACATATGTAGAGGGTACACTGACCGTATTGATGTTTGGCCAATCCCTAAGTGGGACCTACAAATCAAAAATCAACCTGATTAGTGATTTCTAAGCATTGGATTAGAGTCATTTTCTAGGGTTGATTTTAACCGTCGAAATTTGAGCATTATTGACCATTATTTGGGTTCAAGGATCCAAAGGTCTGAAATCACTAATCACACTGTTTTTTTTAGTTTTTTTAGAGATTTGTCAAACATCGATATGGTCAGCGTCCTCTAAAAGTGTGCCACATGTCTCATATTGTGGGTGGTTCTTGTGGGCGCTCAACGAAGTTTTTTCTCACCTGGAATAACATAACCCATGAAAGCTAACTCCTAGTTTTTCTAGGAATTAACTAGAGCCCAAAAACGCCCTAGTGGTATATGGGAGGTTGACAAATAAAACACTTAGACTTCGCTACCCTTTTTATCCGGCTTCATAAATCCCCAATTGGACAGTGGATCTCAGTCACTCACACCCAATTTTGACAAAAGCTTTGTCGAGGAGTGCTATGGGCACGGGCCACCTACTAAGTATATAAGAAGTGACAATGGTTGTCTTATACCCCCTCTTATCTTATCTGACTTCAATAGAGTGGCTGAGATCCACTATGCTTCATGTCAATGGCTGAGATTAAGTCTCACCCACTTTTTTGCGAACGCTATGTCAGGGAGTGTTGTGGGCATGGGTCACCCACAATATGAGCCATGTGGCACGTACCAAGAACAAAACCGTGAAGGAGATGACCCCAAAGCGGACAATATCTTACTAGTACAGGCCCGAGGCATTATAAAATGGTATCAGAGCCAAAGACGGCTCATCCTGTCGGGTGGGGTGAATGTCATGGCCCACCAGTACGCCACTCCGGGGTTAGTGGGTGGAATGACAGGTGGGTACATGAGTTTAGTCTCACGTCAGATAGGTAGCTATCTAAGATCTAGGCTATAAGTGACCGCTGGACCTTAACTAGTTAGAGGCCTTTTGGGCGTGTAAGGGCACGTACCAAGAACAAAACCGTGAGAGGGATGACCCCAAAGCGGGCAATATCTTACTAGTGCGGGCTCGGGGCGTTACAGGGTCCTCATCGACAGAATGGCTGGGAAGTTGCATGGTGGTCCCCATGTTACGAAGAAAATCCATAAGCTGTCCTTGCATGTGTAGTTTATGAAATTTACAAATTATATGATTCAGTTAATAGTTCAAATATATTAGACTTTTTTATAAAAAACGATAGAGTGCAAATGTGTCATTCCACGGTTCTCTATCATTGTTCATAAGTAATCATGAACAAACTCATTATGCATAACACACAAATTCCTAAGTGTCTGAAACCCAAATTCATACATGAAAAAATTTTAATAACTCGTACTATAATAATAATAAAATAAGAAAAAATTAATTTTTTATTTATTTCAAAAAATTTACAAAGTGTTTTAAACAACTTTTGTAAAGGAATTTCGTCAAAAATGCATTTTTTTCTTTTGGCATAAATATTATCATCGAAGACGACAGAAAGTTCTACATAACTAGATTCGAATTAACACTACATGTACTAACACCAAACAATCCCAAACATAGCAAACATGCTCAAATGAACTTATTACATCAATTAACCTCAAAAAATAATGTAGGGTTTAAAGCTATTTTTCTAATTCCACCCCATCCAACAGTTCCATCTCTTCGATGTTCCATCCTCTCCGGTGTTAGCAAACTCCACCAAATATGTTCAGTATTAAACCGTGAACTAACGTCCAGTAAAACCATGACTATAGACGTATACCAGAAGTAATATTTTCAAATACATGAGTATCTAGGCATGTGACAAAGACGTCAATTACAAGAAAAGAGTAACGCATGTAAGCACTATAATATGGGTTTTATTAAACTCGGCCAACGAGTAATGGTTTATACCCTAGTTGACCCAGCCCAACAGGTGTTTCCTCTTTCTAGTTAACTCGATCAATGAAGAGTGTTTTTATCATTGTTGACCTGACCAACGGGAAGTATATTTTTTTTTTCATTGCTAACCCAACCAACATGAAGTATTTTGATCGTTGTTGAGCCAACCAACAAGAAGTATGTTCATTGTTGTGGACCCGGCCAACGGGAAGTACACAATATAGACTCGGCCAACGAGTATGGGAGAAGACAGCTCGACCAACAAGTAATGAAATATAAGTTATTACTCATTTATCCAATCAGCGTGCATTCATAGTGAAAGTTACAATGATACAGATACACACCCAATCGAGATTTTCATGAATATCGTATGGTATGTGAATCAAAATAAGACAGATTAGCACAAATCAAAATATTATGGCAAGTGCTTATCACGGGCACAGACACTAGTATCTATACGACAACAAAAAAGTGGGCAGCATTATTCTCTCTCCTCCACATCATCTTGACATGGCACTCTATTCTTTTAACCTTTTCTCTTCTCTATTCTGTTATCCTACTTTAACTAAAAATATATAATAAAAAAACATTGTTTATATGTCCTATAAAACTCTCTATTTAGATACTCTATATTTTTTTGATTTACTGTAAAAAAGTTTTATATCTTTGAAACTAGAAACATTACAAGTTTTAAGATTTTGGTGGAGAGAAAAAAGAGAAAAAAAAAAAAAAGAAATTGATCTTTATGAGTTCGATCTAGAATTTTTATGAAAATCTATAGTGCAAAGGCCTTTAGAATCCAAGATTTATAATTGGACATAGAAAAATGTTTCTTCAAAAACTTAGTATACAAGTTGGAGCATTGTGATATTGTTATGCATATCTTGAGCACAGTTATGGGTTACATTAACTATAGATTGTGTAGAACACTAGAATTCATGTGTTATTTGGTTATTGTGTATCTTGACCCATTATGCATATATGGATCATGATTATTATTGAAGATGATTGTGAATCATGTGGATTTTATAATGCATGACTATTCAACTGTTATTACATTATTCATCATGGAAAGTATGATAAATGACTTAGGTTAATCGCACATATATTTGTAGGGTTTATCCAAGCTATTGCTTTGTTTATACACTTCTGATAGGTCCTTGGGCAGTTTTGTGTGAATCCTAAATAGCAAGCAGAGAACAAGTCCTTAGGTGTAAAGCCCTAAATCATAAGTGATCACTTAACTATCTGAGATGTTGGATTCTGAGATCTCTTAAGAACATGCAGCATACAATTTTCAGTCCTAAACCATCTTCTTGTTTTTCTCTTAATCTTTCCCTGAGATCTTTCTCAATGTCCCAAACCCATTCAAACCTTAACCCTCACACACTCCCCACCCCGACCCAAAACGTCAAACCCTAACCCCTCTCATTCTCTCTCTCAATTTCTGTCTATTAATCTCTCTCAATCTCTCCTCTTTAGGCCGCCATTGTCACCCCACAGACTGTCATCATCTGACATCGTTAACTCTTTTGGCAATTGATATTTGCTCAAAAGTACTTATTTTAAGCCACTATCCTTTTTGCGGTATCACATTCTCCAACTTAAAACTTATCTTTTCGTTGATTTTTCAATGTAAGAGTTTCTTTCATTGCGTAGAACACACTTTTCTGGGCAAATGGGCTATTTGCATGAATTAAACACATTCTCGGAAGTCTAGATATTAAGTCGTTTTGATTAAGTCTCATTACGTGCTTTTTCTATCGCAGAAAATCAAATCGGACGATTCTAATAGATTGTGGGCTCACAACTGACTGCCAGAGTCTAGGACCCAAGCTCAAAAGCCAACAGGCTGAGGATAAGAAGATACATGCCAAATGTTGGGAGAGCCAGAGAATCGAAAAAGCCTGAGAGAAAATCAGGAGAAAAGAAGAGCCAAGCGCCTCGAGAAGAGACTAAGAAGATTAAAGGTTAATCAACTAACACAAGACAAATGCTTACTTTGTTGGAAAAGCTTACAGAAGACCAAGTCAAAGACCCTGGTTCAAAATCCTCTGATAGCATTTTCTCTTTAATTTTGTAATATTTTCTCTCTCTTTTCTCTAGATCATCATTCTCTCTCTACCCTGAAATCTCAACCACCCGATCTTCTCCTTTTACAATCTCTCCTTCTGTGATCACTCGATCCTATAGCCTATCTTAGGACATTTTATTTTTTGAATATTTACTACTAGATCTTGTTCTAGGGTTTGCTAGAAACCCTAGATTGAGTGAAAATATAAAAAAAATAAAAAAAATATGATTTATATTCTCAACACATATTTTAGATCACCAAATCGGGCATTTTAAGTATTTTAGACAGTTTCCAAAATTTTACAAAATTAGGGTTTCCAAGTTTAGAAGATTCTAGTTTTAGATAATTTCTATCTTTAAAGATTCTCTAAAATTGGATATTCTTGAAAAAGGAAATAACCCAAATTTCGCAAAATTTTGATTTTAGAAAATTTTCAATTTAATTAAATGGGATTTCAAAATTTAATTTTTTTGGAAGGTTTCTAAAATAGGAATAATTCGAACTTAGTAATTTTCGAATCTTAATTCGGGAATTTTTAAATTTGAATTTAAACCCTAACTTGGAAATTAATTAAATAACCCGCCTTAATCTATTGCATGTTGTTTGAAACCCTAAAGGCGGGTAACCTTCCAATTAAATCCCAGAACCTAGACCATGTGATCTAACTTGTTTGCAAAGTACGATCCAAGCATGTGTTGGGAGCGAAAGCTCAAAAAGGAGGACTCGGGCCCAAGCCCATTTGGATACCCCTTCCTATCCCACGGAGGCGACCCCTTGAGTGCGATACTGTGCAATTTGGTGATTAAAGTGTCGTGTGTCTATTTGCTTTTTGCATAAACTTATTCGCACTGCATGGATTGTCGCTAAATAATTGAACCCTAATTGAGCAGACCCAGCTCCTCTTAAAACTGGTGGGATTTCATCACCCACCTCATCACTCCAGCTGAGTTTGATCCCCAGGATCCACCATTAATAAAATGAATCAAGTGCTAGAGCCAAACTAGATCGGTGTTCTAGGACACCCCTCTACTTAGTCATTCCATCGATCCCAGATCGAATAAGTCCACGAGCACGGGTCCCTGTTATATAACACACCCATAGGTCCCTACTACTCAAGTATACCGAGCTCGCCAGTGGCTTCTCTAGTTCTTTGTTGGTCTGCTATTTGTTGGGATAAGAACACAAACCAACCCTGGCTTATACTTAGGAAAAACTCATCTCCATTGCTTGACAAATCCGGTAAGTCTGTGGCATATTTAAAACAGCCGATGTGCCGCACGTCTGTCTAGGCTTCGGATTATCTTGCAATGAACTTGAGTTAGTACTAAAGCATTTGCTTTGAAGAGTGTATCCTAGTGAGAACCCAAGAGCAACAAAGTTAGTCCGACGGGTAACAAGATAAACCAGTGGTCCGTCCACTGTCATAATCTACCCTAACCCCAAAACTAATAAAGATAATTCTTAAAGATCTCCTGATTAATTAGCCGTAGGATTATCTTGTTTGCTCTATATGCATCATTTAGGATCATTACTCCAGTGTCTCCTTATGGAAACTTTTTGCCGAGTCCAGGGCTTACTTTTTCAAGCAGAAGCTCGATTAGACCTGTCCGAACCTTTGATTGATGCAATCTAAGAGTCAGTCCACCGCACCCCTATATCTCACTTTTTACCTATAGCAGAGGAACGGCCTCTATACGAGACCTACCCCACCTTCTTTGAATATCTAGGCAATAACAGAGATCCTGAGTATAATTCTCTGCTTCAGGAACTAAGAAAATCTGTCTCGGCCCTTAATATTGATGTCCAGCATGATGTCTATACTTTCAGTACATTTCACTCTCCTATGCAGACCTCCTATGACAACACGTATTATCTGGACCATAAGAGTAACCATAACCTTGACTGGGAACAACAGTCTTTTCTCCAACAGCCTCTACCGCAGGATAATTATCCTTCCGAGTTTTATCAACCCAATGGAGAGTATGATTGGCAATACTCACAATTGCAGTACCAACCAGATCCACAGACTGAATATTTTGGTCAACAGTGGACCCCTCAGGATTCTCAGAGTCAGCAGCTAGTCCCAGACTCCATTCTGCCTTACAACTTTCATAATCAGTCGGACTACAATCAAGAGTTGGTACCTCAGCTTCACTTAGCTGAACCGCCACAGTTGGCTACTAAATCTAATCTAGAGGACCTTCTCTCTCAATGCATAAACCAGCAACAACAGTATTTGCAACGCCTAGAGCAACAACAACAATCCATGGTGAGCTTGGATCACCATCTAGGTCAGTTAGAATCTGAGAGAGAGGAAGTAAACTTCCCTAGCCAACCGATAGCCTATCCTGAGGAGACTGACATGGTTACTGTCTATGATTAGGAGTCGCACAATTGGACCCAGTACCAGACTTTCGAGGAAGAAACGGTAGTTGTTACCACCACTAGATCGAGCAAGATCGAGGAGCCAGTGTATCCATTTTTCGTGCCCTTAAAAGCACCTAATCCTGAACCTAGCTCTGAGAAACCTATTTCTCCATCTACTTCTGCTATTTCTATCTCGGACCCTAAAAAAGCTATTCATGACATTAAGCTATGTCTCAGTCGTAGGATCCCAACTGTCCTAGACCTGCCATTCCTCACTCCCAATGGATTATGCCACAATACGGACGAACCCATGTCTCCATCTATAGTGCCCTTAAAAGCACTGACTTCTGACCCGGGCACAGAGATACCCATTCCAGTCTCTATCTCTGATGAGTCTACCTCTGCACTGGATGCAAACATTCCTACCATTGAGCCATGTCTAGAAAGTGGGGCTCCACCTATCCTGGATCGACCGTTCCCCACCAAGGATTGGAACACATCGATCACATTAGAAACCCTTGAGGAAGAGGTCAACAGTTTTCAACAGTCACCCCACGTCAATATTTTTGGCCATCCGTGTGCCGTAGAGAGTCCAATTCAGGACTCTCCCGAGAAAAAATTCTCCCAGTGTCAAGGACACTTTGAGCCTAACTTCGGAGTCAGATGATTATGGATTTACCGATCTGCTAGAGTTTGCTCCACTCAGATACCTTCCCGCTAAACTCAATGAGTTTGCAGCTCTGCTAACCATGGCCAGAGAACCCCCTTCTGCCCTCCTATTCATTTTTACTGAGCAAATTCGATCCCTCCCTGTTGAACTCGATGCTTTTTCACATCTGCTCAGAGCACCTATTGTCCTTCTCTCAGTCTACACTGAGAAAGACCTTTTCTACACAGGTATACCTATACAATGGATAGGATAACTGTCTCCGTTCAACCTTAGGTGTTAGGAAGACTACAGATTCACTCAGTCTACATGAGCTTCAACCTGGTTTGGGGTACTTAAAATACCCCCGTCACGTCTGGCTGAAGACGTAAAACTTAGCACTTTCAGAAAGACAATTCTGGTATTCCTAGAATACATGAGTCTCATGCATTTGTTATTACTATTATATTTTTGGACATGCAGGTACATCCATTCTGCCGATCATTAGGTACCACACACTGCCGAGTTTCTACCGACTTGGTAACATTCTCCCTGAACCTTTGCATCATCATTACTGATTTTTCATCATTTTATATCCCGGTCATGAGCATTGATGACGATGCTATATTTTGGTTGGGGGTGGGTATTTACCAAAACTCGTGACTTCATTTTGATAAAAAAAAAAACTTGTGTTTTTAGGTAGTTTTCGATGATCTTCACAGTTTTCTAGAAGTTCCAGAATATTTTTGAAAATGCCCTAACCTATGATTAGCTGAAACTTTTGTTTAGTCTTTTTCTAAAGGATGTCATCTTTTAAAGTGTTACATGTTAGCTTGAGTTCAGTTCAAGTCAAGCAATACTACAGTGATTTCAGACACTTGAAAAAACTCAAACTCGGCACAAATTGTACACTATCAACATCAGAGTCATCCTAAGTTTAGATTCTCTAGAAACCTATAAGAATATTTGTGGAGACTTAACCCAGTGATATTTTGAGCATTTGATCATTTCTGAGGGTTTTACAACCATTCTGAGTCACAAGATGACTCACTAATTCTTCATGTCCCCACATTATTTCATTGCCAGATCTCATTAATTTTTTGCCTTGGTCATAGAACTTGGAATGACATCAAAGATCGAATTATTACGAAAGAACGTTCTCAATATCCATTTGAGACATAACACATGATGTAGGCCATCTTTCTAAACCTATCAGACCTTTTTGGCTTACTTAAAAATCTTCACCATTAGAAACCTCTTTGAGCATTTTATGAAAACCTTTCCTTAGCAGCCCATTTATCGAAAACCAAACCGGAGCAAGAAATACATTACCCTACTTCTGTAGAAGATATAGAAAGTGATTGGTATGGGTACACCCTAAAAGGAAAATCAGAAGAAAGAAGGAAAACAAGTGGAGCTCAAAGCTAAAAAGAAATACAAGCTGAAAAGAAAGCAGAAAAATGTATTGAGTTTTATAAAAAATATCAGAAAAAGAGAAAAATGGGAAAAAAGAAAAGAAAAATGGTGCTACACCCTCAGGACAAGTTGCAAAAAAAGTTGAGATATCCTCTCAGAATTTTGAATCCTTGTGTATCCTTATTTTTCTAAACATATCCAAAGCCTCAATACAACCTAGTAAAGCCCTATTTGATTATAGGCTAGCACAATCATAGAATGTGGAGAATGGAGAAAAGAGAAACTATAGAGTTTGATCCGAAGTTACTAAGCGAAAAGATATTCTATTCATGAGATCTTCTGAATTCCTAATAGCGTCCATTCAAAATAGAATATGTGAGATATTTGTCTATTCTTCTAAACTTATCTCCTCACATATCATTTGAGAGAAAAACAATTTAACCATTTCGGAGTGATTTATTTCCGAGTAACACACAAGTGAGTTTTGAAGTCGAGGCATAAAATCTTATATGAGAATCTAAAAATCTTCACTACAGGATGATGATATTGTCGAGGACACAAACACGCTGAGTCTAATTATTCTGGGTATGATTATCAATCTATAGTCTTGCTAGAATCTTTCGACTATTTGTTAGCTTATAACTATTTTCATGCATCCTTCAAATGAATTTGACAAAATGGAGTTTTTCTCGGAACTAATGAGAAAAGTGAGCAGCATGTGCCTAGCCCTTTCACACTCATTTTTTTGCACTAATTGCCAAGGATTGGCAATATGCTGGTTGAGGGTTGTGATATTCACTCAAAAGTACTTATTTTAAGCTACTATCCTTTTTGCGGTATCACATTCTCCAACTTAAAACTTATATTTTCATCCATTTTTCAATGTAAGAGTTTCTTCTATTGCGTAGAACACACTTTTCTGGACAAAATGGGTTATTTGCATGAATTAAACACATTCTCAGAAGTCTAGATATTAAGTCATTTTGATTAAGTCTTATTACATGCTTTTTCTATCGCAGAAAACCAAATCAGATGATTCTAATAGATTGCGGGCTCACAACTGACTGCCAGAGTCTAGGACCCAAGCTCAAGAGCCAACAGGCTAAGAATAAGAAGATACATGCCAAGTGCTAGGAGAGCCAGAGAGTCGAAAAAGCCTGAGAGAAGATAAAGAGAAAAGGAGAGCCAAGCACCCCGAGAAGAGACTAAGAAGATTAAAGGTTAATCAACTAACACAAGACAAATGTTTGCTTAGTTGAAAAAGCTTACAGAAGACCAAGTCAAAGACCAGGGTTCAAGACCCTCTGCTAGCATTTTCTCTTTAATTTTGTAATATTTTCTCTCTCCTCTCTCTAGATCCTCATTCTCTCTCTACCTGAAATCTCAACCACCCGATCATCTCCTTTCACAATCTCTCCTTCTGCGATCACTCAATCCTACGGCCTACCTTAGCCGACCTCCACCGTCCGATGATCCATCCGATCATCACCACCCTAGTCTACCCGCTAGTAGATCATCCATCCTATCATCGCCCATCTCAAAATCCGACGGTCATCTTTTTCTTCTTCTAAATACTATGGTCACGACTTGACCTGTGTGATCATGACCCCTACAGAGATGGATGGCCCATATTAAAGATTAACTTGTTTTTACGAAAATAGAAAGGTTCTTTAAAGAAAATGAAAATTTGAGTTTTTGAAAGTTTTAAAAATCAAAAGTTTTTATTTTATTTTCAAAACTTATGAAAGATTTCTTGGATGAGGTGACATTTAAGGGGATTTCATGGGATTCTTCAAAAATGGCGAGTTTTGATTTTAGCAAATTAGAATATAGGAGTTTTTAAAAACTTGAAACCGTGGGTTTCTCATATAGAAACCTAGAAACCCACGGTTCCTATTATAAATAGGGAGCACGTTTTCTAAAATAGGTCCCCCCCTCTAATTCCCATCTCTTTCTTATTTTCTCCCCTGGTACAAAAGAAAAAAAAAAGGTAAAATAAAAAATAAAAAAATCGGCTTCTCTGCCTTCCCTTCTCCATCGAACGGCTCCATCATCTTCTTCTCATTACAAGTCTAAGAACAATGATTTACTCTCCTCTTCTCCTTCTCTATCTCATTCTCTCTCTAATCTCTTCTTTTATTGCTTTTTAGTTAAGTTTTTATTTGCTTTATTTATTTAAGCATTTTTAATTCAAGCATTGTAAGTTATAGTTTTTTTTAATAAATGAAGTTTACTTTGGCATTTTATTTTCTGTGATTACATATTTATTTTCTTTTATTAATGTTATAGGTAATCCCCCTCCTATACAAAATGTTTTAAAAATCATTTTCCAACATTCTCATCTCCACTATTTCCTTGCTTGCATTCTTTAATGTTACTTTTCTAACCCGAGTACGGATTCGACATCCAACATACCACTATACAAGTTTGCATTTTTGTAGATTTTTAAGTGAATCGGATCATTAAAAATGTGTTGAGCTAAGGGTTTCCGTCCAACGACCAGAAAAACCTTGTTTCAGCAGCCATTATCGTTGATGCCGCTCTGCACCCGCCGTTCACTCTCAGGGTTGTCTCTCTATTTATCTCTGTCTCTTGTTCTCTTCTCTTTGTATATCTCTGTCTCTCTTCTCTTTGTTTTACTTATTCTTATCTACGTGTAATTGTTGGTTGAGTTGGAGTTAATCTAGAATTTGATGCTGAGGATCATCATTTCAATAGTTTTCTTCTTTTTCTTAATTGTTTTTCATTTTGTTTCTGTTTCATTTTTTATATATGTTGGCTATAATTTTTTAATCTTTGTTTGTATCCTTTTCTCTGTTAGTTTCTATGTCCATTAGCTTTAGGGGCTGCTTTTGTTGGCCATGAATGTGTACTGATAGTGACTATTTTATGCAGATTGAATGAGCTTAACGTGCTTCCAGCAGCATCTAAACATGCACAAATATATCTTGGCGAGCTTCAACAAGTATTAATATAGAGGATAATAGCACTATGCAATAACTACGAATTATCATTAATGGTGTACTACTTTATTGTCTTAGCTAGGCCACCATAATTAGCAAATGGTTAGAATGTTTTGGACTTTGATTTGGCTTTCTAATTAACAATCTTAGATTAGCAGATGGTCAGAATGTGTTTGACAAGTAACCAGTGTCATCCATTCCATTTCCTGGATTCTTCCCACATTAGCGAAATAATGGTTTCAAATTTGTAAAACAAGGCCATGTCATCTTTTATTTATTGTAGCATTTCAAGTATAACAATGGTACAAATGAAACATGCAGCACACAATTTTCCACAAAGGCACAAAATCCTCTTCCACAGAGTGGTTCTCTTCTCATGCCACAAATTGGTACTTCTAAGATATTTTGTTCTTATGCCTTGTATGGTGATCACCAAAAAATTTTCTATCATGGGATTCAAATCAAAATGTGCTGATCTAGAAAACTTTATGAACATTTATAGGTAAGAGTCATTTCTAGATACCATATTCTCCTATTGTGATATTAGCAATATTTCTTAATGTTTTGATTCATAATCTCTAGCCATTTGATATTAGTACTTTTAAGGCATTAATATAACCGTTGGATTCAATCATTTTTTGGGTACTAAATCCAACGGCTAAAAACCATCAAACAAGTTGGGTAGTTTAGCTTGTCATATATTTTTTGTTGTAGTTGTACTTAATATAACTTTTAGCTTGTAATTGGTTTTCCCTGCATTTTTCCTCATTTGGGTTTTGTTTTTTCTTCTTAATTCTCAGTTGGGTAGTTTAGCTTGTCATATATTTTTGCGTGTAGTTATTTTTGTTAGATTTGTTGAGATGGGTATGCTTTAATTTGTTGAATTTCTTCTTTTTTTGGGCTAGGCCAGACGGATTGTACTCTTGTTTCTTGTTTCCTAGAATTTATTGACTTATTAGATGTGGGTGAAAGATGGGAGTTTAGACTGTCATTACTGCATTTACTGTATCATGACTGAAAATTCTATGATTCTTTAATATTTTGTTTAATTGTTCCAGTGGGGTTCCTTTGGTTGATTGTACATAAACCTATACTTTCTTTCCACGCATTACAAGAATTCATTGCCAATGAAAAGTTTTCTCATGCATATACTTTCTATATTGACTTGTTTTTAACTAATTGTAGGTAAAATGTTGTGTAACAGTAAAAGTAAAAAAGAATGGTGAACAGCATACCAGACAGCCATGGTTTGCATTCATGATTCATGACCAAGAGTGAAGTTGATCATCTTGAAGATGGCTACCGATGGCGAAAAAAGGCAGAAAGCTATTAGAAATAGTCCATACCCTAGGTTTATAGCTTCTTGCTCTATGATAGATTAGGATGCTTTTCATATATTTTTCCTTACTGAATTTACGTGGACATGCAAGTTTCCACTATGAAGGCTTAAATTGTAATGGTCTCAATATTTTTTATCTAATGAAGTGCATATATGAGTCATTTAATTTATTCACTTGTATGCCTTAGCTATTTTGCTTCTTTATTTTATGGTTAAAATTTAGTTTCTTTTAGCTAAATTATTTTTCTAGATTAATCTTCTTTATAAGGCAAGTTCTATTTTGTCTATCAGGCCGAGTGAAAGGACTACCATCAACAACCCAATTTTAAAAAAAAATTTACATACGAAAAACAATAGTCTATGTGCGTTGTTTTTTTTTCAATGTTTGTCTTCCCAACGACTTATGACCGTTACTCTATACATTTTAGCCTTAGTTCCCAACCGTCGCCGTAGGTTTATATCGACGACTTACAATCGTTGTCGGTGGTTCATAAGTGACGATGTTTAGTTTTTACCGTCAGTTTAAATCGTCGCTATAGCATTTACTCCGACGGTTTCTAAATGTCGGTGTTGGCTATGCACTTGTGTTACTCTTTTATCGATGGTCTATAACCGACGTGGATTAATTTTTAGCGTCGGTGTCGAACCGCCGCCATATGGTTTACACCGACGGTTTGTAATCGCTGACGTTGGCCGTACATCTTTACTGCCCCCCTTAACACCGACGCTTCTCGCTTCAGTTCTGAACCATTGGCGAAGGATTTGACAACAGTTTAGAACTGACGCCAAAAGCCAATTTTCTTGTTGTGTACTAATGTGTTTTATAAAATAGAATATTCGTGTTTATTACGAACACAAATACAAGTATCTATATTAAAATTGAGACGTGTGCAACATTCTTCTCTCCTCTACATTATCATGACATGGCACTCATGCATATCACTATGTCAACAACCTAACTTTCTCTCTCCTTTGTTATTTCATCCCACATTAAAAATTATGTTTCTCTCTTTAAACATCATTAATAACTTTAACCAAGAAAATTATGTAAAAAACTTTAATTAATCAAGGTTATCAATTTATACGTTTTTCCTTTCTTTCTTTTATTAAAAATAAAAAATTATAATGTCATATATAACTTTATGTTTAGATAATCATTATTTTTCTACTATTTGTTGCAAAAAAAGTTATATATCTTTGAAACCAGAAATGTTAGAGGTTTTAAGATTTTTGTGAAGAGAAAAAATACAAAAATCAAAATTGATCTTTATGGGTTTGATCTTGAATTTTTTATTAAAATTTATAATTCGCATGGCCTTTTGGAATCTAAAATTTAAAATCGGACAAAGAAAAATATTTCTTCAATACATAGAAACCCCACCCAAAACTTCATTCCCTCTCATTTTTATCTTTACCCACGTCACATTCTTAGGTTTTTCTACATTATCTCTTAAAATAAATATTTTCTAATTAAACTCTCACATTCAACCTACCAATTTTTTTTAAATCTAATTAGATATTTTTCTATTTAATTCCTCAAACACTCTCTTAAAACGTCAAATTCTTTTAAGGCCTTCCATTAATATGAATCCTTTTTTCTTAAAAAAATTTCATCATATATTCCATAAATTTCTTTCTTAAAATTCCTCTTTCATATATTCTTTAAATTTATCTTTCCTAAAATCACTCCTAATTAGATTTAATCAATCGATAATGAGTAGATTAGATAACTCTAAGTTCGATCTAAAATTTTCTATTAAAATTTGTACTTCACACGACCTTTGGAATCTTAGATTTATAATCGGGCAAAGAAAAATATTTCTTCAATGCATAGAAAGACCACCTAAAATGCCACCCCTTCTTATCTTTATCTTCACCCACAACGTTATTTTCTTAAAATTTTCTATATTCTCTTTCAAAATAAATTAAATATATTTTTTAATTAAACTCTCATATTTTGTCAATCAATTTTCTCTTAAATCTAATTAGACATTTTTCTATTTTAATCTTCATACACTCTCTTAAAATGTCAAATTCTCATCCTCTTTTAAAGCGTTCCATTAATATCAATTCATTTCTTCTTCCAAAAATTCTCCCTAACATATTCTTTAAATTACTCTTTCTAAAATCTCTCATTCATATATTCTTTAAATTTATCTTTTTAAAAATCTTTCTCATCTAGATTTAATCAATCAATAATGACTTGATCAGATAACTCTAAGTTATCATCATAAAAGAATTTAATGGAATATAAAATGGTGAGTACTAATATGTTCAATAAAAATATTATTTTATAAAATAGAATACATGTGATTATCACAAGTATAAACATTAATATCTATACTAAATCAAAAAATTTGGCAACATTCTTCTCTCTTCTATACACCATCTTGACATGGCACTCTCTTCATTCATAGCGTCATGTCAACAACTTAACATTTTCTCTCTTCTGTTTTTTCTTCCTATATTAAAATTTATGTTTCTCTTTCTAAACATCATAAATAATTTTTATCAAGAAAATGATGTCCAAATCTATAATTAATTATGATAATCAATTCACACATTTTTCATTCTTTCATAAAAATATCAAAAAATATTGTTTATAGATATTCTATATAATTCTCTGTTTAAATACTTCATATTTTTCTACGATTTGTTATAAAAAAATGTTATATATCTTTGAAACCAGATATGTTATATGTTTTAATATTTAAATGGAGAGAAAAAACACAAAAAATTGAAATTAATCTTTATCGATTCGATCTAGAATTTTTTAATAAAATATGTAGTTCGCACAACTATTAGAATCCAAGATTTATAATCGGGCAAATAAAAATATTTCTTCAATGCATAGAAACCACACTCAAAATGTCACTCCCACACCCATTTATCTTCATCCAAATCGTCACATTCTTAAGTTTATACACATTATCTTTCAAAAAAATTATTTATTTTTTCTAATTAAATCTCACATCTAATCTATTGATTTTCTCTTAACTCTAATTAGACATTTTTTATTTAAATCATTGCACATTCTCACGAAATGTTAAATTCTCTTCATCCTATAAAGCTTTCTATTAATATCAATTCTTTTTTTCTTCCTAAAAACTCTCCTTCATATATTATTTAAATTAAACTTTCTTAAAATCTCTTATTCATATATTCTTTAAATTTATCTTTCTTAAAATCGTTAACCAACTAAATCTAATAAATCGATAATGACTCGATCAGATAAGTTTAACTTATCTTTATAAAAGAATTTACTGACATATAAAATTTTGAATACTAATGTATTTTTAAAATATTTTTTTATAAAATAGAATACTCGTGCTTATCTCAAACACAAACAATAGTTTTTATACAAAAGCAGAAAGTGTGCAGCATTCTCTCTCTCCTCCACATCATCTTGACATGGCACTCTTCTCTTGTATAGCACCATGTCAACAACTTAACCTTCACTCTCTTTTGTTCTTTCATCTTACATTAAAAATTACGTTAATCTCTATAAACATCATTAATGATTTATTGAGAAAATAATGTAAAAAAGAATATAACTCTAATTAATTAAGCAAATCAATTTATACATTTTTTTCCTTTCTTTTTCACTAAAAAAATTTTAAAAAAAATTAAAATATAATAGTTGATTTGCTAAGGGCCGAGTAGGGCCAGGCCCTCTTGAGTGCGACCCTAGCCCAACCCTTATTTAGAAGGGCCTTACATATTTGGGCCCGGCCCTAAGGCCTTGAAATTTATAAGAAAGCCCTCTTGCATTTAAGAAATATTTTTTTATGCCCAATTAGAAATCTTTGATTTTAAAGACTGTGCGAAGTACAGATTTTAATAAAAAATTCTAAATCGAACCCTTAAAGATTAATTTAAATTTTTTATCTTTTTTCACTCCACCCAAATCTTAAAACTTATAATATTTCTAATTTCAAAGATATACAATATTTTTTTACAACAAATCATAGTAAATGTGACGTATCTAAACAGAGAGTTAATAGGACATGCATAAACAATATATTCTAGAAAACAAGCACATAATGCATCTTTTTATTTTTTGAAATAGCACAAAATGCATGGTATATTCAAAACTAAATTAAGTTATCTTTTTTTTTATGTATTAAAAATGGGTTGTTCTAAGGCCACCTGTCGTTGGACACTTAACGAGAGTTCCAAGCTACCTAAGGAATCAAACACATTTCTGAAAAATAAAACATACAAAAGGAAAGGGAAAAATTGGTTGGCATGGTCTCCCGATTTCCTTAGGTACACATGTGAAAATATTATTAGTGTTAGAATCTACAATATCCTAAAAAGATACAATTTTGGGCAATTTCCAAACGATTGAGCCATTCCAAAATTATGATCGGCCCAAAATCATTTCTATTTTGAAAAATTTAAGAATAGCTCAAAATCATTCCTAAATGACCTTTTTCTAGTGTAAATTAATAATATTTTATTTATTTTATTGAGGTTTTTAAAAAGACTAGAAGGTTCATTTTCAAAATTATGATCATTCATTTAAAAATCTATACCAAAGAAACACGTTACCAAGCCAAGTGCACTGTTAAAGCATCTACTTTTTCTACTAAAAAAATTTATATTTTTAATTATAGTTTTCTTCTAAGCTCTGACCCTACCCTAACCCGGCCCTGGCCTTGGCCCTTGAGGGTAAGGCTAGGGCCTAGACGGTTCAGGCCCTCTAAGGGCTAGGGCCTCACCTTTATAAGTGAGGGTAGGGCTAGGGTCGAACTAGGCCCTACCCTCACTTGGCCCTTTGACAGCCCTAGCTGCAAGTGACACATATGAATTTTGACAGTAAAATACCAAAACCCCATGCAAAGTTAAAAAAAATTAAAGAATCAAAAGAAGGAAAAGGACATTTAGAAGATGTTACGCTCACTTATTTTAGCATAACATTTAAAAAAAATTAAAATATAAGCAAATATATAGCTGTTATAAAACTGTTATCTTGGCCTCTATGACCGTTATATCATTGGATTTAACAATACAAGGACTGTTATTTTAAAAAGGGTCAGGCTCCATTGACACATCTAAAATGACAGGTAAAATGACACAATATAAGCCAGGTGGCACACTTTTACAAGACTCTGACCATACGGATGTTTGTCCTATCCCATGGTGGATCTACAAACCAAAAATCGGCATGATTAATGATTTATAAGTGTTGCATCTTTGTGCCTCAAATACTGCTCAAATTCCAACAGTTGAGATCAGCCCATGAAAACAAGTCCAATCCAAAGCATATAAATCACTAATCAGGCTGACTTTTGGTTTGTAGCTCCACCATGGGATAGGACAAACATCCATATGGTCAGAGTCCTGTAACAGTTTGCCACGTGTCTTATATTGTGTCCCTGTCATTTTAGATCTGTCAACGAAGCCCGACCCTTTTAAAAAATTTAAATAGTATGAATGAGAAGAAAATAATAGTCACTAAGGGCCTGTTTGGTACGTGAGAAAAAGAGTTCCGACGGCGAATATTTAGCCAGGCGAATATTATCTTGGCTAAATATTTGCTCATAGCAATATTTAACAATGTTTGGTACGTGTACGAGCTAGCTCACTTCAGCTTACTTCATTTTCTTTCAATTTGAGTGGGTCCCACATATCAAAGTAAGTCAAAAATAGGTTGGGTTAGTGCGGGAACCACATATTATGTCAAAGAATAAAAAAAAATTCATTTTTATCTTTTTTATATATTTAAAAATTAATTTTTATTGAAAATAGTGATTTTCCGGCGAGAAAATAAAATTTTCTCACCAAGGCATAATCGGCGTGAAAATATTTTCACAGGGGGGGGGGGGGGTGATCAAATGTTTTCCCGCCGCGGAGGGCAAATATGAGGGCCCGGCTAAATATTTGCCGAGGGCGGGTGGCTGCCAAACACAGCCGGGCAAATATTTGCGCGGCCAAATATTTTATTTGCCCGCCCCGGAGCGTTACCAAACAGGCCCTAAATAAATGTATAACGCTATAAATAATGTTTTAAAGACTGTTATTTAATTTATTTTGAGTCCGTCTAGAGCTACACCCATTTCTTACATCCAGTTCCACATGGAGATCACGTTGGACAATCCAACGGCACAATGAGTTTTTCATGCTATGGTTACCCTCCTCACAAAAAATCAAGAAAATTCAACATTCCTAACCTGATGAAAAATAAACTTGAATTTGAAAAATCCAGACCATCAAATTAAACCTTTATTTTGAGTCAATTTTTTATATGGTTGGCAATGTAGAATTGATCTGATTTTTGGTGATGATGATCATGATGGCAAGAACAGCTCAATGTATGGTTGGATTGTCCAACATGATCTCTATGTGGGCCCCAGCCCCGGGTGTAAGAACTGGATGTAAGAAATGGATGTAGCTCTAGACAGACTCATTTATTTTAGCATAACTAATGTTATAATTAATGGCGTTAACACAAACCCACCGTTAAGATTTTTTTAACTACGGCTCCCCTAAACCTTGATAGTCATGACCTGATTTAACACTGGAATGCATGTCATGCTCACAAAATACAAAGAAAATTGATAAGTCCTTCAAGTTCATCCCTACTCATCCAAGGCTAGAACACATTTTATTATATGGCCAAGATTGAGCGAAATAATACAGAAAGAACCTAACAAAGACAACCATCAATAATGGATGACAAAGACGTTATACTCAACATTTGCATCCCCAGTTGTAACGTTCAACGTGCGAGTCTTAGCCTGAGCATATCCTCGAGCAAACCGGAACAGCCCACTCCCTCCGACTACCGGCATCTCCCTCACTTTTAAGGACACTCTGTTCCTCCCTAGTATGCTAAGCGTGCTACCATTGTACTTTCCTTGAATGAAAGCAAAGTTCATTGACATGAGCAAGCTCATCTCGCTCTGTGAATCGAAGGCGTAGATCCCCTGAGCTCTTCCGACAAGCTTCGATGTCAATTCCGGTCCTTCCGTCAACGAGTCATCAATCATCACCACTAAACCAAACCTTGTACTTGATGTATTTGTTGTTGCATTTGCGACTGAGACTGCAGTTGGGTTATGACCACTAACAATGTCGTGCAAGAAGAAGTGAAGATGGCTTACCTTTTCGCGCTTAATCCCAATTTCCGTCGAGCTTATGCTTCTAGAGAAACGGTAGGATTTTCCGTCGACGGTAACATTCGAGATGATGATGAAGAAAATGGTGAATGCAGAAATGAATTTTGAGAAAATTCCGGCCATGGGGACCAAAGGGACCTAGAGCTTAATGTTTGTATCGGTTGTTTAATGTTTATATAAGAGTTGGGGGTTTAGGCTTGTTTATTAACACAGTGTTCCTCCCTTGTAAACAAGTGGAAAATAATATTAGTGGGTCAGTGTATACATCATATGGGGCCAATCGTATGGAAGCTCATACTTATATTGTACACGTGGCAAACATCCATTGAGGAATCTCTCGATTAAGGCGGTGGTTGGGGGCCATCATTTGGAGGCTGCCAACCTTTTTTTAAGAAACTTTTAATACGGCCGTAAAAAATAGAAAATCAGAAAGTAAAAAAAAAAAAAACGTAAATTTTAATATTAAATGAATAAAACGCGTATTTTTCGCGTTTAATACACAAATTTTACATTTTTTTTTAAATAAAAACATATTAAAGGCTGTATAAAATAAATAAATAATCGGTAAAATTCAGGCTAATTAAGGCTAAACAAATATAGCCACTTCAACAATGAGCGAATTTTTATATCCTGAAACCGAATTAAACTGGAACTTTTCCCGTTCCGAATCTCTGCCATATGCCATTAAGGCAGTGGCCTTCGGCCCGAATTGAGAGAAGGCCCCAGCCCACTAACCACATGGATGTTTAGCCCATCCCTTGTTGGATATCAAAACCAAAAATTAACCTTAATGGTTATCTCTAGCCATAGATTGTAGTACTTTTTAAGATTGATTCTAGGTACTGGATTCAAGCATGTTTTTTGGGTAGTAAATCCAATTGCTAAAAATCATCAATCAAGTTTTTCGTTTTTTTTTTTTGTGTGTTTATCCACCAATAGGTGGGCTGAACATCCACGCAGCCATTAGGCCCAAAAAAATGATCTATATAGGGCCACGAGAGTCATTTACGTGGATTGCAACGGGACTACGGGAGTCTTCTGCATCTAAATATTTTCCCTAGCTTTTGATTATCATGAATAGTTGTTAAATAAGATTTTCTATAATGAGTATAAAATTTTAATTAATACCATATATATTAATATAGTAGGCCTCAATTTGCATCGAGATGGCCCTGTATTCACATTTTGATGAGGGAAACCTGAGTGGATCACCGCTCTTAAATTATAATAAGAGGTAACTTAATCTTATAAAAAATAGTTTGAATAGATGTACTAACTTAATTAAACTTAATAATACCAACTTTTCTGGTTAAGTGTCGCTATAGCACACATCTTACGCTATAACCTCGGTGTACTCAGAAAATTGTAGCACACATTGCGCTTAAAGTAATCATGGGTATATGTTGCACGCGATCATTGGTGCATGATCACTGCTTTCAAAAATCCCGCTGCTTCAAAAAAAATTTCTTGCACGGGGTAAAACCCGAAAAGAAAATGTTGATTAACCGATCGGCGTATATTAGTTGCAGTTTAGGTAAATAAATAAAACGTGCGCAAGCACGTGCATACACGCATTCCACCGACTACAAGCCATATGAAGATGATACGGGAATTCAATATGGAAATGTGCATGCCAACTACTTTTCTTTTCTTTTTCTTGTCATCCCTGTATATATATATGTTAGGATCGGGGGACAACATTTTCATACAACATTTTTTACAATAAAAACTTGCAGCGGCCCCATATATAAATTAGAAGTTTTGGAATGAGATGATTTTTGGTGAGGATGGTCTCTATGGCGAGGAGATCATCCTCAATAAAATTCAAATCATTCCGATATTCCTAAACCGGTTTACAAGTTGAAGATTTATGGACCGTTTATTTTTATCATTAACTTGAAAACCACATTTGATAGGGTAAGAAATTTCAGAATGGGCTGATTTTTATAGGGTTGATCTATATGGTGAGGAGATCATTCTCACCAAAAATCAGCTATTGATTCATCTCCATGTGGGTACGCCAAAATTGTTGTCAAAAATGTTGTATGAAAATGCCACATGGAAGGTGGATCAATGGTTGATTTTTGGTGAGGGTGATCTCCTCACCATATAGATCACCCCTACAAAAAATCAGCCTATTCTGAAATTTCTAACCCCATCAAATGTGGTTTTCAAGTTAACGATAAAAATAAACGGTCCATAATTCTTCTACTTGTAAACCGATCTACAAATATTGGATTGATTTGAATTTTTCTGATCAATGATCTCCTCACTATGGAGACCATCCTCGTCAGAATTCACCCCATTCCAAGACTTCTAATTTATACATTGGCTTGTGCCAATTTTTGTTGTAAAAAATATTGTATGAAATTGTACGTTGTCCCCCATCCTGACCCTATATAATGACTAATGGATGTGGGGCTCACATGTAGATGAGTTAAGAGTTGATTTTTGGTGATGACATTCTTATCAACATGGATATCAACTCCACAAAAAATCAGCCCATTCTAACATTTGTAGCCATATGAAAAGTAGATTGCAAGTTGAAAAACTTTGGACCGTCCAATTTCACCATTAAATTAAGTCCATATTTGATAGGGTTAGAAGTTATAGAAATTGCTGATTTTTAGTGAGGATGATCTCCATGGTGAGGAGATCATCCTCGCAAAAAATCAGCCCTTAACTCATCTGCATGTGGGCCCCACGTCCATTAGTTATCTATTAGTAAGAATGTTGTATGAAAATGTTGTCTCCCGATCCTGATCCTGATCCTGATCCTACCCTATATATATATATATATAGCCACACACAGGGCCGGCTCAACCATAAGGCCAGTAAGGCGGTCGCCTTAGGACCCATGTGAGAGAAGGGCCCCAGCCCAGGTGAAAGAAGGCCCCAGTCTAGTAACCGCATGGATGTTTAGCCCACCCCTTGTTGGACATACAAACCAAAAATTAACCTGATTGGTCTTCTCTAGCCATAGATTTTATAACCTTTTAGGATTTGATTCTAGCCGTTGGATTCAAGCATGCTTTCGAGTAGTAAATCCAATGGTTATAAATCATCAATAAAGCTGATTTTTAGTGTGTTTATCCACCAATATGTGGGTTGAACATCCAGTCATTAGGCAAAAAATGATCTATGTAGGGCCTCGAGAGTCCTCTGCATGGACTGCAACGGAACTCCTGTTCATCTAAAAATTTTTCAATAGCTTTTGATTATCATGAATAGTTGTTACATAAGATTTTCTACCATATAGAGTTAAAAATTTTAATTAATACCATATATTAATGGGTCAGGATCGGTGGACAACCATTTTGCGGACCCACATAGAAGATGAATCAATGGCTGATTTTTAGTGAGGGTGATCCCCCCCCCCCCCCCCCCCAAAAAAAAAAAAATCAGCCCATTTTGAAATTTCCAACCCCATCAAATGTGGTTTTCAAGTTATATAGTAAAAATAAATGGTCCATAATTATTCAACTTCTAAACCAGTCTACGAATATCGAAATGATTTGAATTTTTGTGAGGATGATCTCCTCACCATAGAGATCATCCTAACCAAAAATCAGCTGTTGATTCATCTTCTATGTGGGTCCGCCAAGTGGTTGTCACCCGATCCCGATCCTATATTAATATATTAAATATTAAAAGGCCTCATATGGAGTTTTCGCCTTGGGCCTCAACTTGCATAGAGACGGCCCTGGTAGCCTACACACGCGCTACTATGACGTATACAAGAGAGTGCGTCGCACCAGTTTGCATGACATATACTCCTAAAATTGATCTGACCTAACTTGAACAATGCTTTGCTTAGGATACGCGGGGGATAGGAATTTCCATTCAAAGATGACTTATGAGTCATTGAGGAAATAATACAGCAATTTCTAGCTAGAAGCCAAAAAATACCCACCTGCCCTGTTCATTGGACCATCGATCCATTGACTTTCGGGAGTATCTTAATGAATGCCACGTGGATAAAGATGGATTACTTAATTTCCGAATCCAAAGGCTTGAAATCATTAATCAAGCTAACAGTTAGGCTCTGTATGGTTGCCGGGAATAAGTTTTCTAGAAATGGATTTTGTATATAAATGTCTGTGTCAACACTTCATGACGTACAAATAATATTTTTTTCTGTAAAACTTTTTGTTGATCATCCTACAGAGCCTTACTGTGTACAGGTCAACTAAGGGTAGGCCAAAGTGTGGTCCATTTTTACGCCACGGAGGGTCGTAACACCACGTGGTTCGAAATCTCGAGAACGGAGGCTGGATCGGTGGGTTCCAATCCGGATCGGACCGATCCAGAATGGGATCAGTGCATTTCACCCGTGTCTAAGGGAGACATCTTTGGGAAACAGTGATCTCGGGCCGAAAACAAGAGATTTCGGGGAAAGGTTGTTCTCCATTGGGCTTGGCCCAAACAATCACCCAAGTTCTCCGGATAACTTTCCGAAAACTAGAATGGTAGTCTAGACGGAAGTACACCCCGCTAAGAGTTCTTGAAACATGTTTCTGTGATCAACAAAGTTCTTAGTATCTTGACAACTTTTTTCTGACATGGCATATGGATAACATACCCATAACCAGCCACATGGCAGGTTCAAGAGACACGTGGCCCAAAATGCTGAGATTGTTACTGATTTGTATAACTACCGGTGCAGTTGACAAATACAACTGATAAAAATTCAGCCCAAATAGGAAATAAGCCAATGGATAGCAACTCCTAGGATCAAAGATTATCTCTAATTAGATAATTAATTGTTGTCGATTAGACAACAATCTACTCTTTAGAAAGTCTGTTACCAAGTGCGAAATGCAATACCAGCCGATTGGTCGCATCAATCTCAGCTAAAATTCTGAGATTGAAACCAATTAGCTGAAGGACAGATCTTCGGATTAGGAAGTTGAGGATAACAACTCCACAAGATTAGAGATTGTTCCTAATCCATGGACTGGTTTCTAATTGAGCAAGGGAACGAGTTTCAAAAAATGAGAAATTGGCTAATTAGTATCAATCTCGACCAATGAGTCCAAGATAGAAACCAATGAGTTGGACGTCAATCCTTAAGATCAATGAAATCATCTATAAAAGGGTGAGACCCCCATTAAGGAGGGGGACTTGAATCCTTACAACTCCCTGCAAATACTAACTTGAATGTCAGAGTGACTTATGCAGGAACCCTACCGACAGAAAAAAGAGTACTCTTTGAAGGCAATCCACTCTTCCGACATTCAAGGTCAATCAACCCGTCAGCTTGTCTCAACACGATGTTCTCGAGTTTCAAATAATTTTCAGCTGAAGTTTGACTGCCTAGTTCTACCTCAAAGTTATCGGGAGCCTTGGGGATTGTGTAGACTGAATTTATCCTCATATTATACTCAATATTTTAATCATTCCGTTTAATTTGTATCAAGTATTTTAAGAAATGTTGGGAACAAACATTGTTGTGGAAAACCAGAGATGGGGGGGCTTGCAGCACGGCTTCTTTTATGGCTGGTGGAGGCCATTAATAATTCCCAAATTGATATACCTTTGTCTTTTTATTTGCTCTATGACCACATGGTATTCCACAGACCTGATGACACCACGTGGCATCCTTGAGATACATGTCTCGAGATCAAAAGTTCTCAGACGAGCCTCAAAAGGAAGGAATGGGCAGAATATGCATTTTCGGGGAAAGGTTGTGCGCCATTGGGCTTAGCCTAAACAATCGCCCAAGTTCTCGGGATAACTTCCCGAAAACTAGAATGATACTATGGATGAAATTACGCCCCGCTAGGAGTTCTTGAAAAATGGTTCTGTGATCAACAAAGTTCTTGGGATGGTATCCTAGCAACTTTTTTGGACGTGACATGTGGATAATGTGGGGGAAAATATATGATCGATCCCATACAATCTTCAAGGACGGCAGAATATACATTTTCGAGGAAAGGTTGTGCGCCATTGGGCTTAGCCTAAACAATCGCCCAAGTTCTCGGGATAACTTCCTGAAAACTAGAATGATACTATGGACGAAATTACGCCCCGCTAGGAGTTCTTGAAGCATGGTTATGTGATCCACAAAGTTCTTGGGATGGTATCCTAACAACTTTTTTGGAAGTGACATGTGGATAATGTGGGGGAAAATATATGATCGATCACATACAATGTTCAAGGAATGTATGATTCGTATCATGATGTAGATTAGGTGAGTTGATTGGACACTCGAATTAAAGATGAAGAAGATGAAGTGGATTTCTGTCCTAGAATGTTGGATCTGGGAGTTTCAAGGTTTTAGTTCTGGATCGGGGGATCAAGATCCATTTCTCTGTTCTGTTTGTGTGTATTTATAGCCTAGTCATGACATGTCACTTGTTCCACTTGTCTATTGATCCTCATAAGTCAGATCCAATCTCAAAGGAATCTTGTCTGACGCAACTTCTTCATGTTAGATCTTAAATAGCTTATGTAGCAGCTTACGTGGTAGATATTTTGTATATGAAAGTGGTAGGAGTTTCAACTATTGGCCAAATTTGATACCATGTGGCACCTTTCATATAGATGCTGACATATTGATAGTCTGTTGGTCAGGATACTTATCTGTCGTTAAGTTGATGTTGTCACTTTTCGATAAGGGTTAGATGCCTTGGCCCTCAAGTGTAATGAAGGACTTGCCAGGAAGGGTTGAATACCTTGATCGTCAAGTGTAATGCTGAAAGACTTGCCGCAAATAGTTGAATGCCTTGACCGTCAAGTGTAATGATGAAAAATTGGCCAGGAAGGGTCGAATGCATTGATCGACAAATTTATTGATGAACTTAATGCATTTAGTAACTGATCTTTCCCGATATGTATTTTCTTGGACGTCTTGTTAAACACGTGGCATCCTCAGATGTATTTAACATGTCTCTGAAAAGTTGATTGTTGTCTTTAAAAAGTTTATGACTGTCTTTGGTGAGTCCCGTCGATTCATTTATTTATGCAAGCCTCGAGAGTGACAGTATGTCAAAAAAACCTGAGTTTAGATTATGTGTTATGTAGCAATTTCATAAGGAAATATGATTCTTTCTTAGATCTGTGTAGAAGGACTAATCATAGATCTTAGTGAGACATTTCCGAAAACATATAGCTCATTCACAGATTCTTAATAACGAAAGAGATATGGTCAAAAATAGCGTCTTGCTATCCTGTTTCGTCTTAGTCAAATTCTGGCTATTTTGCCTTAGCCAAAATTGGAGACTTGACCGAGTCAACTGGGTTGACTCATACCTAGACTGTATAAACTTAATAGGTTACCCTAGACTTGACTTAAGATAATTAAATCAATTTGATTGACTCATAATGAACCTCACGTAGATTATAGAACAACCTAGTCGATTAACAAATTTAACCCAACTCTGATAATTGAACAATCGCGTTGGAACAAATTTAACCTGACTCTGATAATTGAATAATCGCGTTGGATCATTTTGAAATTCCACCGGTCCGTTCTCTTTAACTCAATATACCTAGAAGGGGGGTTGATTAGATATTTAAATTTAATTATACCTACACAGTTTTACCGGTCGATGGTAAGGGGATAAAATCGCATGCCTTGGTTGTTTGATAAAGGATTATCACAACCGACTCAAATCAAATATACCTCCATGGTATATTGTTTTTTTGTCGTTTGATCTAATCAAGATAGATTGCGGAATACAAACAAACAATCATACAAGATAAGATATTTTTACGTAGAAACCTTAGCCAAAGAAAAACCACGGGACCACGTCCAAACGGAAAGTATCACTAACTAAAAAGTTAAATGAAATAAAGGTTACCTACGCAGCACCGTTGCAAATACAGCTTCCAACCTTAGCCAAGGCCTACTGCCGATGCGTCCACATCCTCTGAATCAACGCACAAATCCATGCGCGCCCTTCCAACCAAGAAGCCTTATCCGCTTGTTCAGTTTGGTACACCCCAAACCTACCGTCGATCAGCACATCCGATCTTAATTTTCAACACTCCCGCCTTTGCAGAAGGTGAAGGATTCAGTACACCCTGAACCCCAAGTTGCTCAAAAGGTGTTTGAGTCACACTGGTACTCTCAGGCTTACTAAGTTGAATATCGAAGTGCAAAACCTAGGCTGAGTAAAGATCAAGCTCTTGGCTTTGATCGAGAAGAGAACAAGCTCACAAGATGTGAATGAAAATAAGATTCTCGTTCTTCGAATGGACACTCTAATAAATATAGCATTTATTTCTCTCTCTTGAAGATTGAGTCACTCTGTGTCTCTGTGTGTGTTTAGAGAAGACATAAAAGGGTTCTATTATAGAATACCAAGACCCTGAGTCATGTGAAACGTGGGATAATGGAACCATGAATTTCGGATCTGAGAAAGACCAATTCTGTTCAAAGTCCAATCGATTGTACACTTGGTCCAATCGATTGGGCCATGTCCAATCAATTGGGGATAAGTGTCCAATCGATTGGGCTCAATAAGTTTTCTGTTCCAAAGGCACCAATCGATTGCATAGGGTTCTCTAATCGATTTGACATATATAACTTTGTCCCGAAGGCTTCAATCGATTACACAGAGTTTCCAATCGATTATACTCAGAAAGATTTCTCTCCCGAAGGCTCCAATCAATTTCACTGAGTCTCCAATCGATTGTGCTCAGAAAGATTTGTCTTGTAGTCTCCAATCGATTACACAGAGTGTCCAATCGATTGGGGATACATGTCCAATCGATTAGACTATCCCACTAGTCAATAAAATTGACTTTGACTCGGGTCTGTCCAATGACTAAATTTAACCATTATATTTTGTTCATTTTAATCAACTCCTATGGCTACTAAGTCACTTACTTTCCTAATTGAGCGTACACGGTCGTTAACTGACAAATCGGCAGTTACTCAGATGACTCCTGTCGTCAACCGTCTGATTCTTGTTGTCTCTGTCTTTTAGTCTCACGTAGTTGGCGAAGTATGCGTACCACGACATCTTCACGCTATATTAGTGCTCGTAGGAACGGTTACAAGAATATTTTTATGTCAAACAGAATCTTTACCAAATTGAATATGAAAATATTCCTTACAATCTTCCACTTTGGCAATTCCGTGACAAAAAATATTTAATCATATAGAAGGTAAAAAATAAAAAATACAATCCCACACTCTAACATGATTCACTCACTATCTCACACTCTCTTCAAGATAATCGAACATATATAGTGTAATGGCTTTTGATTTGTTCCCTGCACATTCTACCCACAAAACATACCATTTAATATCATCGACAATCAATAAATCATATAAAATACAGTGAGTTAAATTTCGCACATCACAAGTAGAGAAATTGGAAAAATAATGAAAAAAATTTTCTCCCCCTATCTCATGCATCAACTTATTTTTATCGCTATGATTTTTTCTCCCCCTTTTTGTCACAGATTGACAAAGGTACAGAATATAAGCAAATAACAAGTATGCAATGAAGATTATCATGAGAAACAAGTGCAATATATACATCCATAACCAGTCAATTAACATTAAGCAAAAAATTATAGTAGATCTTGAAGTAAAGACTGAGCTTTGGAGAGTCGTGACTGGAATATGAATTGGTTGGAATAAAATTATTTTAAAAAGCAAGCAAAAAAAATTTTATTGAAACATGTTTGATTAATACTGACAAAGATTACCATGAAATACAGAACTTATGAAAGTTAAAATTTCAACTAGATCAAGATATATATATATATATATATATATATATATATAGAAATTCTTATTCGTTAGTTTAATAAAAAATACTTAGTCAAAGAAAGTAATAAAATCATTGCTCTTGAGAACCATTATAAGATAAAATGCTGAAATCAGAATCGACACAAGATTGGACAATTATTTTCAGTAATATTCTAGATATCAAATTCTAGAAATCCCGGAGGTATCTTGTATCCAGATATGAAATCTTCATTTGAGCTATTAAGAGTTCTCACATACGCTCATGTATATGGGTATTTGCTGATGAATAAGAATTTTTCTAGCAAATTGGCTATCTTTTACACCATTTTTATTCACTTTGAATATATGTAGCTTTCACTCTTCATGTAGGTAGCCATTTTCTGCAGCAATGAGAATCAGATTTCAATTTTAAACAGGGCCATACAGATGGCATACACTCTAACTTGAATGGAGGTAACTATTTTCTTAATATAATAACTCTCATTGGGAAGCGAACAGTCGACTATAGTGCTATTTCGAAATCAACTGAAGGTAGGAACACTATTAATTTGAAGTCATATCTAGTAGAGATTTATTCCTTATTCCTGAAATAAGATCTAGAAATAATACTGAAATCATATTTATTCATTAAAAAAAATCAGTCAGTGTGTAGTGTGTGAAACCCATAATTCCAAGAGATAATTTTAACCACTGACAAAGACAAGGTATACATGAATAATCATTACAAACATAGAAAATATATATATCACCATGATAAGATATTGATGAACTCATGACAAATCTGAAATTTGATTATTCAATATCAATTTTAATCAACCAGATTATTATGAAAGCAAAAAAAATACAAACTACAAGATCAATCAATCAAACTAATACCGATAGATTTACGAAGAAATTTGAATCTAACGATATCAAGAGGTTTTGTAAAAATATCCACTAATTGATTTTCAGTTGCGACGTGCTCCAAAGTGATAATTTTTTCTTCAACAAGATCTCTTATAAAATGATGACGAATGTCAATATGTTTAGTTCTAGAGTGTTGAACAGGATTTTTTGATATATTTATCACACTTGTATTATCACAATATATAGTCATCAATCCTTGATTGATCCCATAATAAGTCAACATCTGCTTCATCCATAGTAGTTGAGTACAACAGCTCCCAGTTACAATATACTTGGCTTCAGCAGTAGATAAAGAAATACAATTCTGTTTCTTGCTTTGCCAACTAACTATGCTGTTCCCAACATAAAAAAACCCACCACTGGTGCTTTTTCTATCATCAACATTTCTAGCCCAGTCAGCATCAGAACATCCTGCAAGTTCTGCAGTAATATCAAATGAATACCAGAAACCATATCCCATAGTTCCACTAACATACCTGATGATACGTTTGACTGCAAGAATATGAGATTCTTTGGGATTAGCTTGAAACCTAGCACATGCACCCACACTGAAGGAAATATCAGGACAACTAGCGGTGAGATAAAGTAAACTTCCTATCATGCTTCTGTATAAGGTCTGGTCAACGTCCTTTCCTTCACTGTCTTTGCTCAGTTTTGTAGTAGTACTCATGGGAGTACGATGGTGTTTAGCTGATTCCATACCAAATTTCTTAACAAGGTCTTTGATATATTTGGATTGAGAAATAAAAATTCCATCATCCAACTGTTTCACTTGAAGACCCAGAAAATAACTCAGTTCACCAACCATACTCATTTCAACTTCTTTTTTCATTTGTTCTGAAAACATGTGAGCATGATCAACAGATGTGGACCCAAAAATAATATCATCAACATAGATTTGAGCAATCACATAAATTCACTAAATAGTTTTAACAAATAATGTCTTGTCCACTTCTCTGATGAAATCTTGATGAAGCAGAAAAGTAGTCAATCTCTCATACCAAGCCCTGGGGGCTTGTTGTAAGCCATATAAGGCCTTTTGAGACGATAAACTTGATCAGGAAATTTTGGATCCTCAAACCCTTTGGGTTGTTCTACATAAACTTCTTCTTGAAGAACACCATTCAAGAAGGCACTCTTGACATCCATCTGAAAAAGTTTAAATTTAAGATGACATGCAACAGCAAACAGTATACGAATGGATTCCAATCTAGCAACAAGAGCAAAAGTTTCATCAAGATCAATGCCTTCAATTTGAGTATAGCCTTGAGCTACAAGTCTGGCTTTGTTTCTGACAACTGTTCCATTTTCATCTGATTTATTTTTGAAAATCCATTTTGTGCCTATAACATTAGTATCTTTAGGTCTGGGCACTAAATATCAAACATCATTTCTAGTAAATTGACTTAGTTCCTACTGCATGGCACTAATCCAATTTTCATCAGTAAGAGCTTCAAAAATATTTTTTAGTTCAATCTGAGAAGTATAACACACAAAGTTAACAACATTTTCAATCAGTCTTCTAGTTTGAACTCTACTCCCTGCCTCACCAATGATATCAACACTAGGATAATTTTTCTTAACCGACAAGGGAGGAGATTTATCAGCATGAGAATCACTAGAAGATGAAGTAACATGAATGTCATCAATACTTTGACAGATGTCATCACAGTTGTCATCTTGTGAGGAATTTTCTTCAATATTTAAATCATCAATAACCATATTAATAGACTCCATAATAGTTTTAGTTCTTTTATTAAGAACCCGATAAGCTCTACTATTAGTGGAATAACCCAGAAAAATTCCTTCATCAGCTCTTTTGTCAAATTTTCCCAGAGGTTCTCTATCTCTAAGAATGTAGCATTTGCTCCCAAAAACCTTGAAGTATTTGACATTAGGCTTTTTACTCGACCAAATTTCATAACGAGTATTCAAAGTTCCTGGTCTCAAATACACTCTATTGAGAGTATAACAAGCAGTGTTAACTACTTCTGCCCATTGTACCAAAAAAAAAAAAACTACTTCTGCCCATAAGTTTTGGGGTAAGTTTTTGCTGTGAAGCATAACCCGGGCCATTTCCTGATTCACCCTATTCTTTCTTTCCACCACGATCCATTCTACTGTGGTGTAATGGGTGCAGAGAATTCATGCTTAATGCCAATAGCATCACAGTACTCATTGAGACGAGAATCTTCAAATTCTCCTTCATGATTAGTACGAATCATGACTATACTATAGCCTTTTTTATTTTATATTTTTTGACATATATTTTTACATTCTTCAAAGGCATCTGATTTCTCTCTAAGAAAAGCAATCCAAGTCAATCTAAAGTAATCATCTACCATGACCAGAATGTATTTTTTACCTCCCAAACTTTCAGTCCTCATTGGACCCATAAGATCCATGTGAATCAGATCAAGCACTTTTGAGGTAGCACAATAATTTTCCTTTTTGTGAGAGCTTTTATTTGTTTACCGATTTGGCAAGCTTAACAAATAGTGTCCGTAGGTTTTCCCAATTTGGGCACACCTCTCACTAATTCTTTATTAGTGATTTTAACTAGGTCATTTTGGTTCATGTGACCTAGTATTTGGTGCCATAAGTCAAAATCATTTAATTTGACAGAATTGCAAATGATCTTGGGATTTATACCAATGATATAACAATTTTCAGAGGTTCTTGAACCTCTCATAACACATTTGCCAGATTCATCAATAACATCACATCATTGGCTTGTAAATTTAACCGTATGATTATTATCACAAATTTGACTTATGCAAAGAAGATTGGCTTTAACTCCCTCAACATAGAGAACATTATCAAGGTTAGGAATACCTAGAGCTTGAATACTTCTCCGACCAATGACCTTGGCCATACTTCCATCCCCAAAAGTAACACTACCATCCTTATGATCTTCAATATGACAAAACATTGACTTGTCTCCAGTCATATGTCTAGAACAACCACTATCTAGATACCATTTATTATTTTTTAAAGCTTTGAAAGCAGAATTAATCATAAGACATTTTTTATCTTCTTTTCTCACCCAAATGGTCTTAAATTTTGAAGGTTTTGCCATTTGTTTGGGAATAAATGAATTATTTTTTATCAAACAAGGTTTTACTTAATTCAGAAATTTTAGAAATTTCTCTCTTTAGTTCATTAGATTTCATGTATAACCCACTTAGCCTAGAATTATGATGACTTACCAATTCAGTTTGTTTGAACTTTGTTGTCATACATTTTCCTGTAGGATATGTGGGTTTCACATTATTCTTATGAGAGCAAAGATGAGAATCAAAATTCTTGAATTTAGCAATATCATTCTTGTTTGTCAATTGATTTTTCAATGACTTTTGGAACTCTTTTTTCAACATATTATTTTTCATTAGAAGCAATTTCTTTTCTTCTTCCCACAGTCTCCTTTCATCAGTGAGTTCAATATTTGCCAGTTCCAATGACACATTTTTACAATCCAATTTCTCCATTTGTAAAAATAAATCTTTATTTTCTTTAGTCAATGATATTCGCTCAAAAGTGCTTATTTTAAGCAATTATCCTTTTAGTGTTATTGCATTCTCCTACGTTAAAATGCTCTATTTATCTACTTTTCTACGTAAGAGTCTCTTTTGTTGCGTAGAACACACTTTTCTGGACGAAATGGTATATTTGCATGCATTAAACACATTTTCGGAAGTCTAGATATTAAGCCATTCTGTTTAAGTCTCATTATGCGCTTCTTCTGTCGCAGAAAACCCTGATTGGATGATTCTCGAGACTTGTGGGTCCACATGGATCATGAAAGCCCATTATCAAAGCTTAAAGAGTCCACAGGTTATGTCTAGAAGATATGAGCCTATTACGGGCTGAACAAGGGGATCGAAGAGCTGGCCCAAGGAACCACGAGAGTAGGAGAGCCAATGACCAAGAGACGGACCAAAGCGTTTAAAGCCACATGAGTCAGCAAAGAATGATAGTCTACTCTACTGAAGAAGCGTGAGGATGGTCACAGTGAAAACTAGGGTTCCAGACCCTCTGCCAATATTTTTCTCCATTTTTTGATACTTTCTCTCTCATCTCTCCTTATTCTCTCTCTCTCTTCATTTTTCGATCCTCGAATCTACTGACCTAACCCCAGAACTCCTGCCCATCGGCTCTATCTCATCTCCCTTAACTTTCTGACCGTTGGATATTCCATCGGACCGTTGGATCTTTAATCGGACCGTTGGACCTCTCTAGATCCGTCCATCTACCAATCTGGGTCCCAATCAAGTCACCATCCATCCGATCGCCATCAGACTGTCTGTCACATCATCTTGTGAGACGATAGACATCATCAATCCATGTGGGCCAGTAGCCGGGCTCATCATCATCGACCCGCTGTCCGACCAGTTAGTGGACCCCGTGAATTTCAAAATAATTTTAATTAAATTTTAAAAAATAGGGGGTCCACTAAATGGGGACATTCCCCAAAGAAAAGTAGTGTTTTACTTAAAAATAAAATAAAAATAAAAAATTAATATTTTCCTAAAAATCATAATTTCCATTAATGGAAATTAGGAGCTTATATAAAGGGGGAAGGAGGGGGACGAACCCTAATTTTCAAACCCCTCTCCTCCTCTCCTTCCCCCAACGGCTTCTCCTTCTTCCCCTTCTCCTTCTTTCCCTCTCTTTTGGCCCGAGTATCACCTTTTTCTTCATCTTCTTCACCGTCTTCATCTTCACGTTTTCACCGGAGTTGCAGGCTGCAACTCCAGCCGACAATGCTGGAAGCTCCTGGCCTTCTTCCTCGCAGCAACCAGCCACCACAGCTCCGTTGCTCATCAACGCAGCACTCACCTGCGTGCTGCGACGCAGCACCGCCTGCAAAACTTGCAACACCACCGCCTCCTCTCCGCCTCTGCGATCTCCACCTCCGCCTGAACCAGCACGCTCCATCTCTGCAACTTGCTCCGGCTTTGTCTCCGCCTGCACCTGTGAACTCCGCTCCGCCCCCTTCCATGTGAACAGCAACGTTTCCCACAGCCTGCATCTCTTCCAAACTCCACCGTCTTCATCTTTGCAAGCTTCCCATGGTGCTCCGCCTCCACTAATCGCTGCCATCCTCTCCATCTTCCACACCCCAACAGTCTGGAAGCCATTACCGGAGTTGCTGGTCTGCAACTCCGGGCGGCTTATCCTTCACCCAGCCGTCACTCACCTAGAGAAGAAAAAGAAAAAAAATAAAATAAAAAAAAAAAAAGAAAGGGAGAAGAAGAGGAGATGAGAGAAGAGGAAGATGGAGGTTTCTCTTACCTCCATCCTTTGCTTGCTGCGGTGCTGCCACTGCCTGCGTCTCCCCCTTCATCAACGGTATCGCCTGCACATCTACTGGTGTTCTCCGCGGGCAACAACAATCGACCACCGTTGCAACTCACACCTACCTCTGCTAGTCCAAACGGCAACTCACCTGCTGTCTTCGCCCCTGAACTTACAGGTTCACGGCCTGCAACCATGGCAGGCCGTTCACCCCTTCACCACCCTTGTACCTGCAACACCATCTCCACGTGGATTCCCACAAGAAGAAGACGCCCTCCAAACCTGAAACTTGTCCACTGCGTGCTTTTCCTTGCACGATCTCCTCCTTCACGCAGCCAGCAACACCGTCCAATCTCCAGCAGGTAAGAGATCTTCTTGATCTCCAATGTTGACTGCAACTTGGGTTGAGGCGATCTCCATTAACACCGGCGTAACCCGCTGTTCCACCGTTGCACCATCCTAATCATCCTCCTTGGGCCTGATCCAACGCTGGGATGATTTCTGCTCATAACTCTACAAAGAAAATCCTTCTCTCTCCGAGCAGCACCAAAAGCTTGCAGCTCCACCAAAAGAGAGCTGCAGCAGCACATCACCATCTCCAAGCCTGCAAGCGCACACCATGCACTCAAGGAAATCACCCAACAAGTGGACCACCTTCATTGGCCAGCTTGGCCAATCTCTAAATCTCACTCCGGTAAGTCTCAAGGTATTCACTTTCTCTCTCTAGGGAACATCCCCAGGCTGATCGCCTTTTTGCACCGCCGACTCCGTTCGGTGAATGCAAGAGGGTGAGTTTTTCTCTCACCTCTACCTTGTCGGCCGGTAAACGACCGAGGTGTGAAAATTCTCTCTCTACCTTCTTCCTCTCTTTCTAAAAAGTTCTCTTTACATGCTTTCTTACATGCTTTCTAGAATAGATTTACCGCTTTATTTATTTCTGTCATTTATTTCATGTAAGCAACAGTTTAATTAATGCAATTTGAGTTTGATGATTTTAGTCTTCTCTGGATCTCTTGGATGTGTTTTTAATCTCGACTCGCCATTCTCATCTGTCCACGTTTATCTTGTATATTATCTGTCATTTTATGTTCTTATTCGCGCTAATCTGACTAATCCTGAGTGCGGATCGACATCCGACATGAGCCACTGTGCAAAATTGCTCATTTTACAGGTTAAATGTCTCGGATAAATTAAAAATGTGTTGAGATTAGGGTTTCCGTTACCAACGACGCAGAAAAACCCTACTTTCAGTCAATCTCAGACTGTCTAAATATAGTTTCTCATAAGCTATATTCAAATAGTCTTCAGACAATGGAGCTCTGGATGTATTTCCACCTTCTCTTTGCATTTTAACAAATTAATGAAAATGGACTGGTTTCTCAGGAATCTAAATTCAAGTGATTAAACCTTAAATAGAAATACCCGCTCTGATACCAATCAAAATTCCACCGGTCCGTTCTCTTTAACTCAATATACCTAAAAGGGTGGTTGATTAGGTATTTAAATTTAATTATACCTATACAGTTTTATTGGTCGATGGTAAGGAGATAAAATCGTATGCCTTGGTTGTTTGATAAAGGATTATCACAACCGACTCAAATCAAATATACCTCCGTGGTATATTGTCTTTTTGTCATTTGATCTAATCAAGATAGATTGCAGAATACAAACAAACAATTACATAAGACAAGATATTTTTACGTGGAAACCTTAGCCAAGGAAAAACCACAGGACCACGTCTAGACGAAAAGTATCACTAACTAAAAAGTTAAATGAAACAAAGGTTACATACGCAGCACTGTTGCAAATACAGCTTCCAACCTTAGCCAAGGCCTACTGCCGATGCGTCCATGTCCTCTGAATCAATGCCACGAATCCATGCACGCCCTTCCAGCCAAGAAGCCTTATCTACTTGTTTAGTTTGGTACACCCCAAACCTACCGTCGATCGGCTCCTCCGATCTTAATTCTCACCACTCCCGCCTTTGCAGAAGGTGAAGGATTCAGTACACCCTGAACCCCAAGTTGCTCAAAAGGTGTTTGAGTCACACTAGTACTCTCAGGCTTACTAGGTTGAATATCGAAGTGCAAAACCTAGGCTGAGTAAAGATCAAGCTCTTGGCTTTAATAGAGAAGAGAACAAGCTCACAAGATGTGAATGAAAATAAGCTTCTTGCTCTTCGAATTGACACTCTAATAAATATAGCCTTTGCTTCTCTGTCTTGAAGATTGAGTCACTCTGTGTCTCTGTGTGTGTTTAGAGAAGGCATAGAAGGGTTCTATTTATAGAATTCTAAGATCCTGAGTCGTGTGAAACATGGGATAATGGAGCCACGGATTTCGAATCTGAAAAAGACCAATTCTGTTCAAGGTCCAATCGATTGTACACTTGGTCCAATCGATTGGGCCATGTCCAATCGATTGGGGATAAGTGTCCAATCGATTGGGCTTAATAAGTTTTATGTTTCGAAGGCACCAATCGATTGCACAGGGTTCTCCAATCAATTTAACATATATAACTTTCTGTCCCAAAGGCTTTAATCAATTACACAGAGTCTCCAATCGATTGTACTCAGAAAGATTTCTATCCCGAAGGCTCCAATCGATTTCACTGAATCTCCAATCGATTGTGCTCAGAAAGATTTGTCTTGTAATCTCCAATCGATTACACAGATTTTCCAATTGATTGGGCTATGTCCAATCGATTGGGGATACATGTCCAATCGATTGGACTATCCCACTAGTCAATAAAATTGACTTTGACTCGAGTCTGTCCAATGACTAAATTTGACCATTATATTTTGTTCATTTTAATCAACTCCTATGGCCACTAAGTCACTTACCTTCCTAATCGAGCGTACACGATCGTTAACTGACAAATTGGCAGTTACTCAGATGACTCCTCTCGTCAACCATCTGATTCTTGCTGTCTCTGTCTTTTAGTCTTTACATAGTTGGCGAAGTATGCGTATCACGACATCTTCATGTTACACTAGTGCTCGTAGGAACGGTTACAAGAATATTTTTATGTCAAACAGAATCTTTGCCAAATTGAATATGAATGTAGTGACCCCAAAATTTGAGCTGTCATGTCGGGCCACTTTATAGATTTTGGAGTTGGTACTCCATCTGTGAACCCGTCCACAACCACTTTTCCATCGGGTCGCGGGTCCTATGACTTCAAATTGGGTGAACTTTAGTCCATGGCCTATGAGTCCTAAAACCATGGACATGTCAAAATTTCCCTCAAGTCAAAAAAAAAAAAAGGAGAATTACCATCATGCCCTCTTGATTCAATATATATATATATATATTATAAGAGAATCTTAGAAGGGAAGTAATGAGATCACTCTCACTCCCCTCCTCTCAAACCCCTCTCCTGAAACCTATCTTCTCTCTCTCTCCTCCCTTCCCCTCATGCTCAAACCCGATTATGGTGCTCACATATGTTTCCTCTACTTGTTAAATTCAGGACGGTAGCTGCTGGAGCATCAGTGGAGGAAGATATTGGAGGAGAAGAAGCTTCTCATGGTTGAGGAGAGCTCCACGAGGTAAGTGGCCTCCCATTCTCTCCATGTCCCTCTCTTCTTCTAATTTTCTCTACTTATCGTAGATTCTCATGTTATTTGCTCTACCATGGTTTAAATGGAATGATGCGTTTTGATCATTACTGGCCATCGTGAGTATAGAAGAGGTTCCCATGCAAATGATTTTGAGGTTTAGAGTTGGAGATTTCAGGTTCATTAACGATGTATGGGATTTCATCCTTATTGGGTTCTCATGAGTTGTTAGCATGATTTGTGGACCACTATAGTCTTCCTGGCTGTCCAATGCTATCGTCTGTGTTTTGAGAAACAGAGAATAGTCTTTTGGAGTTAGAGGAGGACCTTGCCTCTCTTAGTCAAGCTCTTAACAACTACACCTTCAAGACTTCCTTTGCTATTGCCATCTGGACCACTACACAACAAATCTACACAGCCTGATCTTCCCAGTGAGTTCACTCCTAGCAACTAATGATCCCAGTTCAATCTTATTGCTATTGTATGATTTCTCCATCCAAAAGTTCAACGGTGGAGACTCCATCATCAGCTCCAACCTGATCAAAAAAATATATATATATATATCCATCACTTCTTTCCCCTTGTTTCCTCTCGTTGTCTGCAGGTTGGGGAATCCTACTGGACCCTCTCCATATTGTCGATGTTACCCTCACATCCTCATCCACGTAACTAACCATCCTCGTGAGCTCCAAACTACCCATGAAACCTCCAAGATGAACCCCCCAACCAAACCATGTAGCCCATGCCCTATCTCTGCATACCAATCAACCTCCTCAGCCCCTCCTCGCCTCTACAATTTAACCATTCATGGTCTCATGGTCAATATCAATCCATGAAATGAATACCAAAATCCAACGGTTATGCATCACCAGCTATGAGAGTTTGACATGAGGGTCCACCAAAGATCTGACCACATATCCCTTTGGAGGTGTTAACCATTGAAGCTCCACCAACAGGTCTCACTGCACATCAATGGAGCTTCAGGCCAGCCAGGTTTGCATCACGTGATCGCCTCCACTTGCGCCAGCTTGGGCCATGCAGCAATGCCATGTGTCACTCGTACACTGCTCAAAATAGCTTCCCACAACTCCTTTTCTCTGCCAGCACCTTATCCCATCGCCACTTGGCCCTAACCACGTGCCAAATGTACGATCCTTTAATTGCCGATTTGTCCTCGCCTCGATTCCCCCTAACCTCCATTTGCATTGCCAGAAATTCTGCATGCAGATCTAGCGATCCAACGGCTAATCATCAATCCTTGGAGACCACTTTACCTCACACACTACCCGACGGTATACATGTGCCTCTGTCGCAGTCCGACCTTTAGTATCCAGCCCCAGCTGGGCATTTAATACCCAACTGGCATATCTGTGGGACGATCATCCGGTATCCACGCCATTTGATTTCAAGTCCTCGTAGGCCCGAATTACCCGCTCAAATTTCGCATGACACGTTGCAGGTTGCACATGCCAATCTTTTCGCCAGTTGGTCCAGCTTGCACGTCATCCTTCGCTTCAAATATGATCATGGTCATATGGGATCACTTGAGTCTGGACCATCAAGACCACCTGTACCTGATGCAAGAACACACGGATTAGTAAACCTTCACCACTAAATAAATGTATATATAGGTGATAGGAGATAATATGCTAGACACTAACCTGGACGACTTGACTGTGCAAGTCTCCATGTGGGCAGAGTTGTGGCCATTGGCTGCCAAGTGTCAGGGGTTATGGATCAGCCACAAAGGTGGCCCTAATCCAACGGCTATGAAACCACCAACTGGGTGGCCATGTAGATCAAAGGCCACCTAGTTTGGGCTAAGTTTCCATATGGTTAGTGGGATCCCCTGTAGTGTACCACGTGTTCATTCCTTGGAGGATGGGCAGCCAACGTGTTGTCAATATGGGTCACCACATTGAAAGAAAAAAAATATATAATAATAAGGCAAAGAGAGAAAAATAAGAATAAAATAGTTAAGGACATTAAAATAATAAAAAGTAATGGTATGTACACATGGTTGATGATGTCACCAATACATATAAGTTAGCCAAGAGAGGTTAGATATGTAAATATGGAGTGTAACATGTGATAAATGATTCTTACATAAGACAAAAATGTGACAACACACATAATAATAATAATAATAATAATAAGAAAACAAATAAATGTAAAATAATGATAACCAAATGGAATAAGATGGAAAGAAATATTTTTAAGCAAAATAAACAAAAATGTGGTGATAATGATAATGAGGTAAGAGAAATAAATAAAGAAAATAATAAGAATGATGTTAAAGTTAATAATAATGATGATAATGTTACTATTAGTATTATAAATACACAAAGGAGAAAATGTATAAGTAATGAAAAGATAATGATAGTTATAACTATGGCATTATTGGTAAACATGGAAAAATGAATAGGAATGCAAAAAGATAATGATAAAAATAAATAAATAAATACTATGGGTACAAGAATGGAGTGAACCAATTAATAATAACAATAATAATAATAATAATCATACTAAAAAAAAAAAAAAAATTTAAAGTAAATTAAATAATGACTCTAGGTCGACTAGACTAGAGCGGAGTTGGGCGTGAGCGAGTCGTCCTATGATGACGCGTAGTAGGCTCTTGCGGCACCAACAAATTGTTAATTACGAATTACCTATTCATCGCCAATGGTAGTTAGGACTGTCGGTAATTTCAGACAAATAGTAAATTTATATTAACATTAAAAGAAATAATCGATAACATGATCTCGTACAAGTTAGAATGAGTGTCCTCATAGCATCGATAGGCGATCTCCCAAGACACTAATTAGGCTATGGTTTTATCAAACTTTTGACAGATACCGAAATTTTTAGAATTTTAGCCGAGATTATCCGAATCGAATTTAACCACATCTTAATCGTCGTGTCGGGTTCGATACACTCACCTTTGTGTGAGCCGTCAAAGCCCGATCGGTTTAGCCGGATTAGACGAGATTAACCAGAAATGAGATTTTAACACCAAACGCATTTTAAAGTGTACACACCATCCACAAAAGGGTTTTATAGATTTTGTTTTCGATATACTATATTATATCATAAACTTGCACTTCTTCATTATTCTGACCGATCGCACGATTGACGAGTACTTCAGGATTTTAAAAGACATAAGTCGTAAGATAATCATTGTTTCCAACTTGTATGATCGCCGGACACTAGAGATATATGATCGCCCGATGGGCTATTAGGCGCAGGTGTAGGTGGGCAGCCGCACCGGATGAACTTTGGATCCTTAGTAAATCTGCAGTCGTCGAACGTTTGACCAGCGGTGAAATCAGTCACGGGATGCTCTACCCGGTGAATTTGGGAGCTATATATATTGTATATTGGTGACTAGATTTCATAGTTAGTGGTTCGCCATCAGAGAGAGACCCTGGCTGGGGCGGTGAGAAAACCAGTCGGTATTTCTAGTGGTCCAAAAAAAAATAAAACTTGTGGGACTGGGTCCCGATTAATTAAGCGGGAAGATGATAAGTGATGAAAGTAAAATGAATTATTATATTGCATGCTTATAGGTAGACTCATGAGTAACACCCAGTGTGGGCCGGGAGGTTACGACTTGGGCCTGCCACTATTACTGATTTCTCAACTTGCATTTCATACATTCATATCATGATCATCTCTATTTTAATCATACGCCAGTTGTTAGCTTTAATTATTGTCTTACTGTTGTACTTGTGTTTTAGCAAAAATGTTATTGGTTTCCTTCTAGCTATGATACATCTATTTGCGTAGACCACCTATTACGCTACTATTGCATTTCATGGTTTGCCTCGATCGTAGATTTGAAAAAGATTATTTTGCCTTCTGTAGACATGTTGTAGAAAGTTAGATCACTTACTGGGCTTTTTCCAAAAAGCTCATCCTTACAAATTTTTCAGAGGATATTCCTGAGGAATTTTCAGAGGAGAACGTGGAGGAGCCCGCTTCTACCGTTACAGTCAGTGAGGAGGAGCCGAGCCTTTACTTCTGCGAGTGCTGTGGAGGTTATTCTGCCAGTGACCTTCAGGACCCCGAGTAGGTATATGGGTTTAGAGTTTTGTGTATACGTTTTGGACATCTATCATATATTGGGGAGCCTCGTACTCTGCCAACGTCTGTATTTTGAGCTACTTATACCGTTATCTTTTTGGACTTCTTTATATATGTACATATGATGGCTTCACCCTTATAGTATTCATGTATCACACTTTATTACCTGTTAGAATATTTATGTGCAAATTATCATGGTGATGATGTGACGCTTTCGCTTACCCTTTCAAAAAAAAATATCCTTGAAATTTCATAGCTTGGGATTAGATGAGAGCGAGTGAATGCCTTATGTGCCTTGAATTCAAAGAGGGGATTCAAGACACGTGGCGCACACCTTGGGATTCGGGTAGTTGGAATCCGGGGCGTGACAATGAAAATATTCCATACACATTTTAGAGTTATTTTCGCACCTAAACTTTTTTTCAAACTTAATGGGTTTCGGAATGGACCTTAGTAGTCTAATTGACATAATTAGACCATTGGGGGACATTCTATGATCACATATGGCTCAGATACGGGTCGATCTACAAATTTTTTGGTCGTATCTGGGCATCCAGAATCGGGGCATGACAATGAAAGACTTGTCGAAAAGGGTCGAATGCCTTGACCGACAAATTTATTAATGAACTTAATGCATTTAGTTACTAACATTTTTGAAAACGTATTTTCTTAGACGTCTTGTCGAACATGTGGCATCCTCAAATGTATCTGACGTGTCTCTGAAAAGTTTATTGATGTCTCTAAAAAGTTGATGGTTGTCTCTAGCGAGTCCCATCGATTCATTTATTTATGCAAGCCTCGAGGTGCCAATGTCAACTTTTATGCAAGCCTCGAGGTGCTAGTGTCAATTTTTTGCGCACAACCTGTGCCTTGTCAGGGACATATGTCACATTCGCATAGGCCAAAAAATACGGTACCTGTGGGTGTCATATTTTCCAGCAAGTTAAATATTGACGCGTGTCACTGGTTTAGCACGTGCGGTCATAAAAAGATGACGCGTGTTAATGGACAGCACGCGAGAGTAAATGCGCCGGAGGCATCATCAGGAGCCATAAACTGCCCATCGTGTCACACGATTTCCATTAATTGGAAATGCCATGTGTCAAGATGGAATGATCGACACATGAACGTGATGATAACAGAATACATTAACGACTTAGCCTTTAATATGTTGGGAAGCATTCAATCTTGCCCGACATATTTATTGTTGAATCTCATCCCAACAAGGTCAATAGACTTAACGGGATCAATTTCAATCTCATCCCGACAAGATCAACGGTCTTGACGGGATCTTTTACAATCTCATCTCGACAAGGTCAACAGGATTGACGGGATCTATTACAATCTCATTCCGGCAAGGTCACATGACTGGCTGGATGCATATATCCCGACAAGGTCACTAGACTTACTTGACGGGATCTATTACAGTCTCATCCCAACAAGGTCAATAGACTTGACGGGATCTTTTACAATCTCATCCCGACAAGGTCAACAGGCTTGACGGGATCTAATACAATCTCATCCCGACAAGGTCAACAGGCTTGGCAGGATCTATTACAATCTCATCCAGGCAAGGTCATATGACTGGCTGGATGCATATATCCCGACAAGGTCACTAGACTTACTTGACGGGATCTATTACAGTCTCATCCCAACAAGGTCAATAGACTTGACGGGATCTTTTACAATCTCATCCCGACAAGGTCAACAGGCTTGACGGGATCTAATACAATCTCATCCCGACAAGGTCAACAGGCTTGGCAGGATCTATTACAATCTCATCCCGGCAAGGTCATATGACTGGCTGGATGCATATATCCCGACAAGGTCACCAGACTTACTTGACGGGATCTATTACAGTCTCATCCCAACAAGGTCAATAGACTTGACGGGATCTTTTACAATCTCATCCCAATAAGGTCAACAGGCTTGACGGGATCTATTACAATCTCATCCCGACAAGGTCAACAGGCTTGGCAGGATCTATTACAATCTCATCCCAGCAAGGTCACATGACTGGCTGGATGCATATATCCCGACAAGGTCACCAGACTTACTTAACGGGATCTATTTCAATCTCATCCCGACAAAGCCAGATGAGGTCAAATGACTTACGTGCAGGATCTCTTATGTACAAGGTAAGTATTCTGAACACAATTGATTTCTTAACTAATGAATATTGGCCATGTGGCAGCTAGTTGAACTATCACGAATTCGACATCTCCTTATCCAAATACCTGACACGAAGGATGCCACCTCAGTGTCACTTCAGTTATTTCAGGTATAACTGAATCAAGGAAGTCAAGATATAACCATAAGATTCTATTTTATAATAGAATCCATCTGAGTCATCGTTGACTGATAATGACTAGACATGTGGAAGGTGAGACACGCCAGTTCTAAGGGTATAAATATGAGACCCTCAGGACTGAGAAGAGGATCTTGCTCTTCAGATCCAGATAGCCTAAACTCTGAAACCTTTTATTATTTTCCTGAAACCTGTTACATTTTCTAAGCTGACTTGAGCGTCGGAGCCTTATCAACAGGTACAACCAAATCTCATCTGGAGATCATCCTATCCTTTGCAGAGGAGAAAGCAGTTTCATCCTGGAGCATCAGAGTCGTCCGATCATCACCAAAATCCGAATCGTCTGACCTCAAAGATTGTGTGGGTTAGATCAGATATTTTTCCCCCACATCTTTTGGCACCGTCTGTGGGAAACGAGGAGAAGTTTTCAGTTCTAAGAGAGATTCGATTCGATAATGGTGGATACCAGGCGCACTGGCCTCAGGAGTATGAGAGAGAAGAATCCTCCCAGCGATCTCAGAGATGCTATCACGGAGGGCAAAAGAGCGAGAGAACTGGACAATCAGCAAAAGATGATTGCCCAATTGCACGAAGAGAATGAGGAGTTGAAACAGCGGGTGACAGTTGAACGAAATGATGGTTATATATCTGGTACAGTCAGACATAGTCATCATCAGAAGAACCAATTCCAATCGGACAGGTCAAATTCAGAGGAATCTGTCTTGCGGAATCCACGAAGTAGACATGGGGATTCACAAATCCTACTTTCGGAGAAGCGTCATAAGGCCGAGTCTTCCTGCCAACGAAGCTCGGATCATATTCAACCTGAAACCAGGAAGCAGATTGCTGATCTGGTAGCTGAAATGATGGGAAAAAGAGAAACAGTGGCAGATAAGATGATTGCAATGGCAACGAGAGTTCCCCGCGATTCTCCTTTCACAGAAGAGATACAGGGATTTTGTGCCCCAAAATCTTTCTCATATCTCAAATTTTCAGTATTCACAGGGACTACAGATCCCGTGAATCACGTTCTTCGCTTCAGGAAAGCGATGACGATGTGGGAGTTCCACGACGAGCTCCTTTGCAGGATGTTCCCTTCCACTTTGAGTGATGATGCATTAATCTGGTTTAACCAGATAGCTCCCTGAACCATTTTGGATTTTACCAAGTTAAGTACCCTCTTCATCACTTGATATTCTTGCAACAGGTTGCATAAGAATGACATCGACGTGCTGTTCAATGTACGTTGTGATCAAAAGGAGACGTTGCGGGATTTTACAAAAAGATTCCGTACTCTCATGACCACAGTGGAAGACTGTGATGATAAGCATGCCGTTACAGCCTTTCGAAAGGCATTGTCTACAAGTTCTAGGCTATACATGTCTTTAACCAAGAATAGGCCGGTGAGTATGGAAGCATTGTTCCTTCGAGTTGAAAAATATTCTAAACTCGAAGATGACACACTCCAACGGGGCCAAGGAGTGGCCATATCAGTGAATGAGGTAAAGAAGGCCCCGGCGTCCAGCAAAATTTCTAAGGGAAAGCAGAAGGTATTTACTGATGTTACGACAACAGAAATTCCCGAGAAGAAACCAGAGAAGTCGGGAAGTGTTGGACAATATCCTCGTCGAGAGAGGAGGATTTTTACAGCATTTAACAAAACCCATAATCAGATCTTTGATCTGATTAAAAATGGGAAATATCTTCAGAATCCCAGACCAATGAGGCCGAACTTGAAGGGAGATAGAGATATGACAAAATTCTGTACCTTTCACCAAGAAGTAGAGCACAGAACCGACAAATGTTGGGCGCTGAGACACAAAATTGAGGACCTAATTAACCAAGGCTTCTTGCAACAGTTTATTGCCAACACGACTGAGGCAGTAGCTGGAGCCGAGGTACTCAAGAAAGACAAGAACCCCGTTAAGCAGCAAGAACGTGGGTTGGTGATTGACGTTATACACGGGGGAGGACGACAACTATCCCGTGGAGAGACGGAGAGGGTAGACAGGAATAAAATCAAGAAGGTCGAACACCTGAATGAAATCCTGCACCTGTCAACGGGACCTAGAATAACAGAGCCCGTGGGGATGATGGAGAGCACTGGCGCGGCTATTTTCTTCTTCGATAAAGATCTCGTAGGAGTAGATCGTCCTCATTCGGATGCGTTAGTGCTCACTTTGCCTGTGGACAATTATGAGGTAAAACGTCTGCTGATTGATCCAGGTAGCTCAGCTGAGATTCTATTTGCAGAGGCTTACCGCAGGATGGGATTTAATCCATCAGATCTTGTCCAGAGTAATGTTCCATTGGTCGGATTTAATGGCCAGAGAGAATATGCTATGAGAAAGGTAATTCTGCCAGTAAAGATGGGACCGATCACATCTATGGTCGAATTTCTTATTCTAGATATACCGTCCCCCTATAATGGCATTTTGGGGAGAGGATGGATACATGAGGTAAAGGGCGTACCGTCTACCTATCATCAATTATTCTGATTCCCGACTGATCACGGGATTATGGAGCTTAAAGGAGATCAAGCTATCTCAACAAAATGTTATGCCATGGCCCTTAGATCGAAGGATGTCCCAGCATAGGAAAATCATCATGAAAAGGGAACCTCGTCTAGGTTGCTGGTCAATAGCAATCAAAGCAAATCCCGACAAGTCTGGAAGAGGCTGCGCCGAGCCGGGAAGATGGCAGTGTAACATTTGAGCAAGGGACCATTCCTACGGTGGAAGAAACTGATCAGGTCAACCTCGGTAGTGAGAAAAATCTGAAGTATACTTTTATTGGGGTCGGTTTATCTATCGAAGAGAAGATATCCTACACTGATTTTCTGAAATCTTATATGGATGTTTTCACATGGTCATTCAACTATATGCCGGGTATATCTCCCGACATTTCTTGTCATCATTTACAGGTAAATAGTAAGCATTTACCTGTGAAGCAAAGACCTCGGAGGATTGCTCCTGAAAAGCAGCAGGCAGTCCAAGAAGAGATTGATAAGCTCTTGGAGGCCGGATTCATCCGCGAAGTTAACAATGCTCAGTGGTTAGCCAACATAGTGGTTGTTCCGAAGAAGAATGGGAAGATCAGAGTTTGCATAGACTTCACACATTTGAATAAAGCCTATCCTAAAGATCCATATCCCTTGCCGAGAATTGATCAACTTGTTGATGCCACTTCAGGATACGAAATCTTATCTTTCATGGATGGGTATTCGGGTTATAATCAGATTCCTCTATATGAGCCAGATTAGGAGATGACAGCCTTCACGACTGATAGGGGCATCTTTTGTTACAAAGTGATGCCTTTTGGCCTCAAAAATGCTGGAGCCACTTATCAGCGTCTCGTCAATAGAATGTTCCATGACATGATTGGCGTGACAATGGAAGTATACATAGATGATATGATGATTAAAAAGCAGACTCGGGAACTTCATCTAGGAGATCTCGGGAAAACATTTGACCGTTTACGAGAGTATCAAATGAAGCTCAATCCTGCCAAATGCATCTTTAGAGTGACCTCTGGGAAATTTTTAGGTTATCTCATTATAAGGCGAGGAATTGAAGCTAATCCCGATCAGATCAGGGCCTTGACAGAAATGCCTTCACCGAAGAATAGGAAGAAAGTCCAAAAGCTTGCCGGGAGAATAGCAGCATTGAATCGCTTCATAGCAAGATCGTCAGATAAATGCAGGCCTTTATTCAGGCTCTTGAAGAAGAACGGAAGGTTTGATTGGACAGAAGAATGTGATAAAGCATTTCAAAAGCTTAAACATTATCTCTCACAACCTCCAATTCTTTCTAAACCTGATCAAGGGGAGCCTCTAGGTCTCTATTTGGCTACTACTGATGAGTCTATTAGCGCCGTCCTCTTCCATGAGCTCGACCGTGAAGAACGGCCAGTATATTTTACCAGTAAAACTCTTATTGGAGTAGAGACAAGATATGCCACAATCGAGAAAGCTGCTTTTGCTTTGATTTATGCTTCAAGGCGTCTTAAACCCTATTTCGAAGGAAGAACTATTACAGTCTACACAGAGTATCCTTTGAAATCTATACTCGGTAAGATCGATTTATCAGGAAGAATGGCTAAATGGGTCATCTATTTGGCTCAGTATGACATCCAGTTCTCACCAAGGACGTCCGAGAAAGGACATGCCTTAGCTGAGTTTTTGGCTGATTTCCCAGTTCAAGATGTGGCCAATACTGGGGGCGAAGACAGAGAAGTTCTTCCACTTCCCGAGATGCCAGAGATGTTGAATCCTAAGATGGGGTGGAGGTTGTTTACTGATGGATCGGCCAACGAAAGTGGATCGGGTATAGGGGTTGTTCTGGTCACACTTGAGAACACTAGATTGGAAAAATCTGTTAAACTCGGGTTCGTGGCATCCAATAACGAAGCGGAATATGAAGCAATGATTTCAGGGCTCCAGACAGCACTAGATCTCGGGATCAAGGATATTACCGTGTACACTGATTCTCAGTTGGTAGTCAGTCAATACGTGGGGACATATCTAGCCCGGGATGAGAGGATGGCAGCTTATTTAGATATCGTTCATCAATTGGCAGGAAGATTCGATAACCTTGAGATTCATCAATTACCTCGAATGGAGAATCGACATGCTGATGCCTTGGCCTATTTGTCTATCATGTTGGGAGAAATAGAGTCAAGAATCATACCCGTGGACTATCAAGAATTCCTGAGTATTCACTTACCCAGTGAGATATACTTAGCCCCGATTGAGGTTGATCATGAGCCAAGTTGGATGGATGATTTTCGGAGATATTTACAGAATGGAGAACTCCCGTCTGGGAGAGATGCCGCAAGAAGAATTCAGAGGCTTGGAAGAAGATATACCATGGTGGGCCAAGATTTGTACAAAAAATCAGCATCAGGCCCCCTTCTCAAATGCCTTACTCCCAGTGAATCTCAGCAAGTTCTTCTTGAGATACACGCTGGTGAATGTGGAAATCAGTCGGGGGCGAGGACCTTGGCACATAAAGCCATCAGCCAAGGTTATTTTTTGGCCCTATATGCAGAAAGATGCCAAGTTGCTTGTCAAGAAATGTGAGAAATGCCAGAAATATTCTCCATTGATCAAAGTTCCCGCCGAAGAGTTACATCCTGTATTCAGTCCATGGCCATTTGCAAAATGGGGATTGGACATAATGGGACCATTCCCGACAGCCCCAGGGAATGTCAGGTTCCTACTGGTAGCCACAGATTACTTCACAAAGTGGATTGAAGCAGTTCCTTTAGTTCAGGTACAGTCTTCGCATGATTCTTGTGGGAGAACATCATCTGCCGATTTGGCATTCCGGAGGAGATTGTCACAGACAATGGAACCCAGTTCGATTCCGCCGAGGTAAAAGCTCTGTGTCAAGCTTTGAATATAAAAAAGTGGTTATCCACCCCGAGATACCCCCAGAGTAATGGACTAGCTGAAAGAGCTAATCGAGCAATACTTGAAAATTTGAAGAAGAAGCTAGATAAGGCAAAGGGTAAATGGGCAGAAGAATTATCGGGACTACTATGGGCATACCGAACTACCCCGAGAAGGACTATGGGGGAATCTCCATTTTCTCTGGCCTATGGGACAGAAGCAGTGATCCCCACAGAAGTTGTTATCCCGACATCTCGCACTCAGGCTGTCAATACTGGACAGAATGAGGGGATTTTGGCTCGGGATAATGATTTGCTAGAAGAACGGCGCGAGCAGGCAGTTGTAAGATTGGCCAATTATCAGCAAACCATCAAACGATCATATGGTCACCGTGTCAGACGCAGGACTTTCAAAGTTGGAGATTTGGTATTAAAGAAAGTATTTGACAATACCAGAGAGCCTGGGAGTGGCAAATTGGATGCCAATTGGGAAGGTCCTTACCTTATTGATAGGATTGGACAGAATGGGGCGTATTACTTGAAAACTCAAGATGGAGATGTATTCGAAAGGCCATGGAACGCATTTAATATGCGCATCTTCTATCAATAGAGATGACTCCAAATTTCTCATACAAGAAGCATCATCGTCGATTATAAAGTCCTAGCCGGGAGCCTTGGATTCTTATACATCTTGGCTTCTTGCCTTGATAAGAGTCCAAGTATACAAACCGGAAGGCCGGGATGATCTAAATATTCTTAGTCGTGCGACTAGAATTAATGAGATTCTCGTCGATTATAAAGTCCTAGTCGGGAGCCTTGGATTCTTATACATCGTGGCTTCTTGCCTTGATAAGAGTCCAAGTATACAAACTGGAAGGCCGGGATGATCTAAATATTCTTAGTCATGCGACTAGAATTAATGAGATTCTCATCGATTATAAAGTCCTAGCCGGGAGCCTTGGATTCTTATACATCTTGGCTTCTTGCCTTGATAAGAATCTAAGTATACAAACCGGAAGGCCGGGATGATCTAAATATTCTTAGTCATGCGACTAGAATTAATGAGATTCTCGTCGATTATAAAGTCCTAGCCGGGAGCCTTGGATTCTTATACATCTTAGCTTCTTGCCTTGATAAGAATCTAAGTATACAAACTGGAAGGCCGGGATGATCTAAATATTCTTAGTCGTGCGACTAGAATTAATGAGATTCTCGTCGATTATAAAGTCCTAATGAGATTCTCGTCGACCATGAAGTCCTAGTCGGGATAGCCCAGGTTGATTCCCGACAAACCTATATTCCTGACTAAGATTATTGAATTTTAACACATTGACTTCGCGTCTTGATAAAGATTCAGTTCATATAGTGAAAGAGAAAGTATCCTATTAGATTGAAAAGCCTTAAACGGCATCTACATTTGTAAATCCCTAAATTAGATCAGATTACAAAAATCATGAAGGTGTCACATCCTGCCCACCAGCCGACTGAATAATAGGATTTACTGTGACATCCTCTCCTGGAGTCGCCATGTTTGTTTGACAAGAATCTGGAGCGACTTTGGGTACCGGGATGTTGGAGATGGTTCTCGGGATACTTCTTTTGAAATATTCATCCCGACAATTGGTTCAGGCTGAACCATGTCTTGAACAGGATCTTCATCTCCTTCTTCTTCTTCCATCATAGCTTCACATTTGGCGAAGCCTTCCCAGTATCCCTTGTCATAAGATTCTTGTTGGAGGGCATCGGATGATTGTTTGGTTTCATCTCTCTCAACAGTTATCTTCTCCAGATCTTCTTGCAGGCGGCTGGCTCTCTCCTTGAATTTTGCATACTCCGCCTTGACTTTAATCAAGTTATCTTCAGCTTTCTTCTTTGAAGCAAGGGCTTCAAGGGCCAATTTTCTCTCCATTTCAGCCTTGGTCTTCGAAACTTCAGCAGAAAGATTGGCAGCTTGAATTTGTTCCTCGGCCAGTTGAAGTTTAGCTTCGGACGCACTTGATTTTTTGACAAGGGTAGTATAATTTTAGAGGAGATCGCTAAGATAATCCCTTAGACCTACATAAGCGTGGATACTCTGCAGAAAGAATGAGAGTGTTAGACTATAATCAAAGAATTCATCAGAAAGAGCAGTCCAAAGGAAAAATAATTACCTCCAAAAGAGAGCGACTGAGAACTTCGCAAGGCACCTTCGGGGAAGGCATGTCAATATAACGTAACCTGTCCCGTGGGAGACAGATCTGTTCGATTAACGTCGAAGCCACCCCGGCATCAGCAATGGAGCTTTGCTCCGAGATGGGCTTCCCATTTGGCAGGCAACCAGCATTCATGATATACGGTTCCACGCCATTAAAATCCCGTAGACCTATAATGGGGTTATCTTGGCGCCACAATTCTTTCAGTATAACCCATGTATAAATTAAATCAAATACTGTACCAGGTGAGAATGAAGGAGAACGAATGTGCTCACCAATTGAATGACTGGGCCCGGCAGCGTCTGTTGGGTGAGAGGTTGATGGAGGGGTAGATATTTGTTGAAGCCCTGGAGAAGGATGGAATCCAGGAAGAGACCGCGTAATGGCGATCGAGGGAGAAGCAGTAGGTATGGCAGCTACCGAAGGAGAATCTGGGGCCTCGGAAGGCTGAGTCGATGGAGAACCGCCAGCCAGATTGGCCTTAGTAGTTACCATACCATCCCGAATCAGCGATGCCTCTAGTTCGGGAGCTAATCCCTTGATCAATCTTCTTTTCTTCTTTGGCGCCAGGGCTGGGCAGCGAAAGTGTCCTTCCGCATTTCGGCCATTCTACCCTCCATCTGCAAAGGAGGTAATGAGTTAGGTGATCACAGAAGAATATGAACTAAACATCAGCTATAGAAGAAGATACCTCTGCCTCTTCCAACTGAACAAGTTCCCAGGCAAAATCATTCAGAGATTCTTGACGACCATCTGGATGTCTGAAGAATTCAGCCACGGGATAAGGAGCAGACGTGACCCGACTTGTTGGAGGATCTACATGGGCTGGCGCCCTCTGAGTTTGACAAGGTCTATTTACTAAGGGGACCTCGGGGCTTAGATCCGTTTCTTCCCGGGGCGTGGCATCCCCCTCAGTGATCTCGGGAGCTGGACGCTTACGCGAGTAGTCAGAAGCAACTATCCAATGGTCACGCGGGATGATGGGACCAGAAGCTGGAGACCTTCTATTATTATCAATTAATCCCGCCAGGGACCATTGCTTTACTACCTTGGGGATTTTCCTCAGAATATTTGACTCTGTCTGCTATATCCTGAGGATATCTCCAAGGACGTCTGACATAGTCTACAATAGAGAAGAAAGGCGACTGATCAGTAGATCGATTAAGTCAGTCTAAAGGAGATTGACGAGATATAAAGAGGAGCTTACCCGACAAGTTAAAGCTTGTACGGACCCAATGGCTGCTGGAGCTCCCCTCCACACGTTCGTCAAACTCCCAAGATCCAGTCACCAGCAGAGGATCAGAGTGCCATCCCTTATGACTGTCAGGCAGGCTCTCAACTATCTTCTGTTCCTTCTTCCGAGCAGCTACCGACCAGAATAAATCTGTATCGAAGGAGTCCGGGCATCTCCTCAGAATATACAGATAATCAATCTCAGAGAGACCGATCTGGTACTCATTTGTAGAGTTTATATACTCTATCCTATTCATCAGACGCCAAAAATTTCTGTGCATCTGACCGGGAGCCCGATCGTAAAACCAGAGCACTTCCCTCACTAAAGGAGTCAGAGGGAGAGTTAACCCAAACTTCAATTGAAGTCGAGTAATGCTGATGGTATTTTCCCCATGACGAGAACCAAGATTAATGAAGACAGAAGAAGGAATGGCAAATTCCCTCCTCAAACCTACTATATAAGGGTCGTTTCCATGAGTGGGGACCCTAGCGATCTCTTGAGGAACTATCGGTTCCTCCCTATATGTATCTATGGCCCGATCTAACGAGTCAGAGGATATTTCTTCCCCTACAGCAACATTAGTCTCTACTGGTTCTCTAGGAACCATTTCTTCGGTATCTTCAAGAACTACTCTACCCCTAGCCATTTGAAATAGATGAGAGGAAGATGAAGGTAGAAGAAAGGGGATAACAGATAAGAGAAGAATATCGTTACAGACCAGAGGCAGCAAGCAGAGAAGGCAGAAATGAAGAACAGCCTGAGCTTAAAACTTGAATTGTTGCAGAGCGCCGATCAAAGAGCAGAAATGAAAGAATGAGGGGAAATGAGCTATTTATAGACGAAAATCTGGTTATAGCAAACCGACAATCTGGCAATATCAAGCCCCTGGTGCCAAAATTCAAAGAGGTTATTATTTGACGGTTCGGTTACCTGTTCCCTCGGGTATTGTACCCGTCAATCATTCCATTCGACGACCGTACGTTGGGCAGCACGCTAGTACGGACACGTCCCATGGATACAGCAACAATGGACGCAGTATTAAATGAGAAGGGTAACGGTTGAATAATTATTGAGTGATCCAACGGCCAGGAAACTGGAGTAAGACGTGGAGGGTCAGGATCTTTTTCAGAAGATACGACGGCAACTTATCGATCTTCTCAAAAAGGGGGGCGATGTGGGTGCCGTATTTTCCAGCAAGTTAAATATTGACGCGTGTCACTGGTTTAGTACGTGCGGTCATAAAAAGATGACGCATGTTAATGGACAGCACGCGAGAGTAAATGCGCCGGAGGCATCATCAGGAGCCATAAACTGCCCATCGTGTCACACGATTTCTATTAATTGGAAATGCCACGTGTCAAGATGGAATGATCGACCATGGACATGAAGCTAACATAATACATTAACGACTTAGCCTTTAATATGTCGGGAAGTATTCAATCTTGCTCGACATATTGATTGTTGAATCTCATCCCAACAAGGTCAATAGACTTGACGGGATCTATTTCAATCTCATCCCGACAAGATCAACGGTCTTGACGGGATCTTTTACAATCTCATCCCGACAAGGTCAACAGGCTTGGCAGGATCTATTACAATCTCATCCCGGCAAGGTCATATGACTGGCTGGATGCATGTATCCCGACAAGGTCACCAGACTTACTTGACGGGATCTATTACAGTCCCATCCCAACAAGGTCAATAGACTTGACGGGATCTTTTACAATCTCATCCCAATAAGGTCAACAAGCTTGACGGGATCTATTACAATCTCATCCCGACAAGGTCAACAGGCTTGGCAGGATCTATTACAATCTCATCCCGGCAAGGTCATATGACTGGCTGGATGCATATATCCCGACAAGGTCACCAGACTTACTTGACGGGATCTATTATAGTCTCATTCCAACAAGGTCAATAGACTTGACGGGATCTTTTACAATCTCATCCCGACAAGGTCAACAGGCTTGACGGGATCTATTACAATCTCATCCCGATAAGGTCAACAGGCTTGGCAGGATCTATTACAATCTCATCCCGGCAAGGTCACATGACTGGCTGGATGCATATATCCTGACAAGGTCACCAGACTTACTTGACGGGATCTATTTCAATCTCATCCCGACAAAGCCAGATGAGGTCAAATGACTTACGTGGTAGGATCTCTTACGTACAAGGTAAGTATTCTGAACACAATCGATTTCTTGACTAATGAATATTGGCCACGTGGCAGCTAGTTGAACTATCATGAATTCGACATCCCCTTATCCAAATACCTGACACGAAAGATGCCACCTTAGTGTCGCTTCAGTTATTTCAGGTATAACCGAATCAAGGAAGTCAAGATATAACCATAAGATTCTGTTTTATAACAGAATCCATCTGAGTCATCATTGACTGATAATGACTAGACACATGGAAGGTGAGACATGCCAGTTCTAAGGGTATAAATATGAGACCCTCAGGACTGAGAAGAGGATCTTGCTCTCCAGATTCAGATAGCCTAAACTCTGAAACTTTTTACTATTTTCCTGAAACCTGTTACATTTCCTAAGCTGACTTGAGTGTCGGAGCCTTGTCAACAGGTACAACCAAATCTCATCTGGAGATCATCTTATCCTTCGCAGAGGAGAAAGTAGTTTCATCCTGGAGCATCAGAGTCGTCCGATCATCACCAAAATCTGAATCGTCTGACCTCGAAGATTGTGTGGGTTAGATCAGATATTTTTCCCCCACAGTACCCACAGATAATATACCCATAACCAGCCACACGGCAGGTTCAAGAGACAAGTGGCCCAAAATGCTGACATTGTTACTAATTTGTATAACAGGTGCAGTTGACAAATACAATTGGTAAAAATTTAACTCACATCGGAAATAAGCCAATGGATAGCAACTCCTAGGATCAAAGATTATCTCTAATTAGAGAACTATTGTCGATTAGGCAACAATCTACTCTTTAGAAAGTCTGTTACTGAAATAAGGTTTTTCCGATCATTAGACGAAAACCATTGGCTCAACACATTTTTAATGATCCGGTTCACCTAAAAATTTGTAAAAGTGCAGACTTATACAGTGGCATGTCTGATGTCAAATCCGCACTCGGGTTAGAGAAATAACATTAAATAAAACAAGCAAGGAAATGGTGAAAATGGTGGAGAGATGAGAATGTTGAAAAATGATTTTTAAAATATTTTTTATAAGAGGAGAATTACCTACAACATTAATAAAAGAAAATAAATATGCAATAACAGAAAATAAAATGCCAAAATAAACTTCATTTATTAATAAGACTGTAACTTACAATGCTTGAAAAAATGCTTAAAGAAATAAAGCAAATAAAAATTTAACTAGAAAGCATTAAAAGAAGAGATTAGAGAAAGAAAGAGATAGAGAATGAGAAGAGGAGATCAAATCATTGTTCTTGGACCTGTACTGAGAAGAAGATGATGGAGCCATTTGATGGAGAAGAGAAGGCAGAGACGCCGATTTTTTTATTTTTATTTTTATTTTACCTTTCTTTTCTTTTGTGCCAGGGGAGAAAGTAAGAAAGAGATGGGAATTAGATGGGGGCTTCTTTTAAAAAACATGCTCCCTATTTATAATAGGAACCATGGGTAATGCATGGGCATTTTCACACCGGACTCGAGTAGGGCAGCCTGAGTATATGGGGCACACTCGGGGTGGGATGGCCCGTGTGAAATGGGACCCATGAAGGAGGATTCAACCGAGGACCTGGATCATGGGCTATGAGATAAAGGAATTTAATCTCACGCTACCAACAGTCGCGACTTTTGGGGAGTATTGGTTAGATGTCCTACATCAACTTGGTATCAAAGCATTAGGTTAGCTTAGGGAGTTTGAGTCTTACACTTAGGATTTTATTTTTTGTTTGTTTTATTTTATTTTAGATTAGTCTTGCATTAGTTTGCATACTAGTTAGATCACCTTTAAAAAAATTTATAGCCATGGATATTTCTACATTGGTCCGAAGGGCTCCAACTTTCAATGGCCAATCTGACCCGGTAGCTCTTAATAACTGGTTATCTGACATGGACTACTATTTTAAGCGGTACGTTATGTCTGAAGAGCGTAAGGTTAAATTCGCCAGGTGGAAGTTGGTGGGACTAGCTAAGATCCATTGGGATAATGTGGAGTGCCAACTTGAAAGAGTAGGACGCGCACCTATTACCTCTTGGGATGTTATGAAAGAGAAATTGAGAGAAAAATACCTCCCGAAGTCCTACCATGGGCGAGTCATGAGAAATCCATATGTAGAAAAATAGAGAGAGTCAGATAAGGAAATCGCAGAAAGTTGGAAGAAAATAAATGACTTGTTGAATCAATTGAAACAAACTATTAATTCTTCTAAACCCATTATTGACCCTACAATAGAGTCTACTGAGTCTCCCAAAGAGTCTCCTAGTGAACCCACCAAGTCTCAAGTTGAGTCTACTATAGAACACATTAAGTCTATTGAGCTTATTGAGTCTACTAAGCTCTTTGTTAAGCCTATTGTTGAATCTAGAGATGAGTCCACTGAACCTGTTATTGAGTCCGTTGTTGAGTACAAGTCTAGGATTCTTGTAGATTCCAATCCCATAGCAGCTTTACATAGGCTTCATGACTTGCATGCTGAGATTAATAAGGAGATTATTTTGAATAATGAAAATCATAAATATTCTATTGATTCATATTGCATTTCTGAGGATTTTCAGGTGAATGACTTTGTTATAGTTCAGGTGAGCGACATACAACCCTATAGTATTGGACACCATATAGCTTTGAAGTATGTTGGATCTAATGCACATGTTCTGGAACTCCCACCAAACAAGGGGATCAATCCAATCTTCCACTTGGATGGCCTTGTCCTTTCTCTATGTCCAATAGTTGCATCTATTGCCCCTCTTTGTTTTCCTAGTGTTCTACCTGACCATAAACTTGATCCATGCCCATGGCCTCCTCCTACACCAATACCCTATGATAGCCCATTTTATGGTCAAACCACCATGCCATACCTATTACCACCACCATGGCCTTCTACCTTACTCACATCATATCTCAGCAGATATCCATTTCACAGGAGAGGCATAGGTTCACTCATGCCACATTGCATTGATGGTATCTTGGTTCACATTGGCTACATTATGGGTGAGAGATTGTATTCTACTACGCAAGAGGGTCACTACGAGCACCTTGTCAAGTGGAAAGGCATACCAGATTTTGTTTGGAGCATTAAAGGCCTTAAGTGCACGTATATGACATCTTTTAAGCCCTCACACTGGGAAGACGTGCATATGAGATGGTTAAAGACTACTTGGCTTGTTGAGGATGAGCCACAACAACTTGATCGTGACATCCCAAATTAGTACAATAGCTTTAATTCGTCAGAGACGAATTCTTTTCAACTGGGGAGAATTGATGTGGACATCAAAGCATCACATGGGTTCTACCAGTGGAAGACAAGGAAAAAGATTCTGAAGACCCCACATGTATGTGCATCATGAAAACTCCACATTGGAAAGATGCATGTGGGATGCGTAGGGAGTTTTGAAGAGTTTTTATTTGTTTTCTAGGCTTATTTTAATGATTTTTAGAGTTTTAGGTGTCTTTGCAATTAGCCCACAGTTAGGGGGCTCATTGTAATTTTGGTTAGTTACTTTAAGAGGATGTACTTTTTTATAGCCATTAGATTAGATGGATGATTGAGATTAGATTAGGGAGTTTTGAGTTATTATATAAACTCTTTTAGTTGTAATTTTTGATGAATGATGAAAGATATTGAATCTTGCTATTGAGTATTCTCTTGTAGAGTGCTCTCTTCTTCCTTGGTGTGAATCCAAGCTACTCGGTGCAAATCCGACGGTAACTTCTTACTTTATCTATTCTCTCTTATTACCTTCTCTTTCTCCATCTTCATTTTCTTTTTTATCAAGTTTGACCTAGAAAACCCAACCATATCTCTTTTATCTTAAAACCCTAACCATTGATCACAACCATGAATGGTGTCGCGTGAATAGTACAATGTGAATAGTGCCGCATGAATAGTAATGTGAATAGTAACCCTCCACCAATTCTCCATACGTCACTCTAAACCCTCCCAAAACCCTCACCATAAACCCCAAACACTCCTAGATCCTTGCAGTAACCATAGAAATCCCTAACATCTTCTCAAACCCTAATTTTCCATGGATTTCATTTTTCTCCCGAAATTGGCTAAAATCTGATACTTATCAAAAAGCTCCGAAACTTGCCAGAAACCTTCCTAAACTTCAAATAACTTATAATCTCTTGGAAAAAAAGTCATTTTAGATTTGTTTCATCCTTTAACTGATTCCCTAAGCTTGTTGGAAGTTCCATCTTCCATTAGATCCTCCCCGTTAAAGCAACGAGTCTAATATTGTAGGATTGTGTGAAGGCCTTGGATTTTAATAAATTTATTTGCTTAAATCTGATTATTTGCATGTGATTAACATGTGAATTTATTATTTTATTGTTCTTAATAATTTTATGTTAATCTCAGACTTTAGTTGGAAGCCTTCACATTTGTTTTGCATCAGTGGGTTTCTATATGAGTTTTTAGAAACTCCTATATTCTTATTTTCTAAAAATAAAACTTGCCCTTTTTAAAGAATCCCATGAAATCCCCTTTAATGCCACCTCATCCGAGAAATCTTTCATGAGTTTTGAAAAAAAAAAACTTTTGATTTTCAAAACTCGATTTGCCCTTTTCTTTAAAGAACATTTCTATTTTTATAAAAATAAGTCAATCTTTAATAGGGTCGTCCATCTCTGTAGGGGTCATGATCACATAGGTCAAGTCGTGACCATAGGATCTAGAAGAAGAAAAAGATGACCGTCAAATTTTGAGATGGGTAATGATAGAATGGATGATCTACTAGAGATCAGATGGTAGACAAGGGTGGCGATGATCGGATGGATCATCGGACGATAGAGGTCGGCCAAGGTAGGCCATAAGATCGAGTGATCGCGGAAGGAGAGATTGTGAAAGGAGAGGATCGGTTAGTTGAAATTTAAGTGTAGAGAGTGAATGAGGATGAGAGAGGAGAGAGGAGAGAGAAAATATTACAAAATTAAAGAGAAAATGCTAGCAGAGGGTCTTGAACCCTGGTCTTTAACTTGGTCTTCTACATACTTCACCAACTGAGCAAGTCCTCATCTTGTGTTAGTTGAAAAGCTTTAATCTCCTTAGTCTCTTCTTTGAGGGCTTGTCTCTCCTTCTCTCTTAGTTATCTCTCGACTCTTTCAATCCTCTAGTTCTTCCCGTCTTTGGCCTACATCCTCTTGTCTAAGTCCACTGACTCTCTATGCTTTGATCAAAAGGCATTGTAGGTTGATTGTGGGCCCGCATTCCATGAATATCTTCTGATTGGGTTTCCTACAATAATGAAAAATGCGTAATGAGACTTTAATCAGAACGGCTTAATATCTAGACTTCCGAGAATGTATTTAATTCATGCAAATAGCCCATTTTATCCAGAAAAGTGTGTTCTACGCAATGGAGGAAACTCTGACGTAAAAAAGTTGATAAAAATGACAATTTTACGTAAAAGAGTGTGATAACACTAAACGGATAATTGCTTAAAATAAGCACTTTTGAGCGAATATCAGTTACCAATTGAGAAATGGAGCACCCGCTGATTGGTGGTATCAATCTCAGCCAAAATTCTAAGATAGAGACCAATTAGTTGGGGAACAGATCTTCGGATTAGGAAGTTAAGGATAGCAACTCCACAAGATTAGAGATTGCTCCTAATCCAAGGATTAGTTTCTAGTTGAGCGAGGGAACGAGTTTTAGAAAATAGGAAACTAACTAATTAGTATCACTCTCGGCCAAGGAGTCTGAGATAGAACCCAATGAGTTGGACTTCAATCTTTAAGTGTAATGAAATCATCTATAAAAAGGTGAGACCCCCACCGAGGGGGACTTGAATCCTTACAACTCCCTGCAAACACTACACTCAAACCCTAACTTGAAAATCAGAGTGACTTTTGTAAGAACCCCACCAACAAAAAGAGCAGTACTCTTCGAAGGCAATCCACTCTTCCGACATTCAAGGTCAATCAACCCATCAACTTGTCTCAACACGGTGTTCTCGAGCTCTCGATAATTTTTGGCCGAATTTTGTCTATCTGGTTCTACGTCAAAGTTCTTAGGATCCTCGGGGATTGTGTAGACTAGATTTATCCACATAGTCTACTCAATAATTTAATCATTCCATTTAATTTGTATCAAGTATTTTAAGAAATGTTGGGAACAAACACTATTGTGGAAAACTAGATAAGAGTATGGCACGTTGCTCATACTATGGTCCGTCATCAACGTTGATGAAGCACATACTCACATGCAGTGCAAGTGCCACCTCGCGTAGTGACTATAACTATCCAACATACATTTTTATATGGCTTTTGGGAAATTCGACATAAATATCATCTATTATTTTGGATTCGAGAGAAACCGCGTTGCAGCACTTAACTAGGGATACTTTTAAAATATTGAGGAACTTGCTCCGTGGTGGTGCGATTGGGTTTCTTTTCGCTCCGCCACCGTGTCCCCACTGTGGTGTTCCTGTGGTCATCCTACTCTGTCCTCTCTTACCCCTAAGGTACTCCCATTGTCTCCTAACAAACCTTGTTCCTGCCACCCATTCCCTTCATCATTTCACATCTTATCCCATTTATTGCTTCACACCCTCCCTGGCAATTAACCACATGGCATGCCCTAGTTAATCCCGCCTACTCTCTTTCCTTATTCACCTATTACGGACTATCCTATCGAGGCCTTGGCCATTTAAGGTTCTTGATCATTCCCTTGTCAGCCCACATCTTGTCACTCCTTTTTTCTATTGCATCGTCCTATTCCCACTCATAACCCATCCACTATTCAACCATTCCAGTTCTCTCCATGGCACCCCCCCCCCCCAAGATTCTACTCTCTCACAGATCGAGTCGTTAACTGTTGACCTCCAAACAAAGATGGTTGTTGGGTGTCGCAGCAGACCCATTGTGCGACCTCTACCGGAGGTAGAAAGAAAATGTCTCAATGATTGGTGTTTTGCAGTGGTGAGGAAGATCTTTGATATTAGCTTAAAAGTGCATATTTTCCACTATTATCCTCTAAGAGTTATCACACTCTTCTACGTAAAACTGCTTCATTTATCCACTTTTCTATGTAATAGTGCCTTTCATTGCGTAGAACACATTTTTCTGGACGAAATGGTATATTTGTATGCATTAAACACATTTTCGAAAGTCTAGATATAAAATCGTTTTGAAGAAATCTCATTACGTGTTTCTCTCTGATTGTAGGAAATCTGATCGTACAATTCTTGAAACCCGAGACCATATGATCGACAACAAAAGTTGTTATCAAGTCCACAATCAATCTGGAGGTGATCAACTGGACCAGTGAACCGAGTCAGTAAACGAAGGAAGCCTATCTAAACAATTCTCTGGGCCCGAAATGTGTCAATAGTCCCTAGATCAATCACGAAAGTCAAGAGCGAACTTGCAACAAAATGGGCCACGATGATGGACCCGCATATGAGTTGACAAAGACATGAACTATAAACTCGATAAAAGGCGTGGGCCAACACGTGAGACCGGTGTGAGAATACAAGGATAGTTAAAATGGACGGTGTGATAATGTGTGATAATCTCGACTATCCGAATAAGTGGTCGGATTTATGGAAAGAAGACGGCCTCGATTCAACACAAGTTGGGATAGTACAACAGTGGACTAAGGAGTTGGACATGAAGCAAGTATCGAAGCATTTTTGGAAGGATGTCTTAGTGATAAAGATAGAACATTTTTGTGAAGAAAGAATAGTGCATGGGATGGTGGATTTAAATTGGATGGTCTTGATCAAAGCAAATGGATGTTGTGGCAAAACCTAAGAGGAGATTTGAAAACAAAAGGGCATGCGACCAATATATGTGGTGTTGACGAAGGATGGAGCAAGTGAAGTTTTCCTTCAAGAATAAATTAATTGAAGGAGTGATTGGTCGTGTACAATGTATGAGGCATTAGAGTGGGCATTTTGGGAAGAAATTTTGATGTTAACAATGAGAATATTGTGGGAGAATATCTTGGCAGCAAGGGTGTACATTGAGAAAGGGCTTAGGTGGCAGCAACAAAGGGTAGTGTGGGAAGATTACCAAACTTCCCAACATATAAAAGAATAAGGCTAGCCAAAACCTTAGGGAGGTATCTTCAGCCCTCTCCCACGTTCTCATCTCCACCACGCCCCACCATCTCTTTCCCTCTCATTCTCTCCACACCAGTCAGCCACGGTGCTTCACTCCAAACGGGCAGCTGCTAGCTACACTACCAACATGGGGAACACCTTCCCAAACCACCGCCTTCTCTCCCACAAACAGTTTCTCTCGCAGAAAAAGGCATCACCGCCTCTCCCATATCTCCCTCATTCTCCCACAGCAAAAACAGCACCACCCCTTCCATTCCATTCTCACTACCACCCAGCCACCACCACCATTAAGGAAGGAGTCGGCATCTTCTCCACCGGAAATGCTAGCTGGACCTGCAACTCCGATAGTTGCAGGTTTGGCCAGCAAATCCATTTACTTACAGGCGCTGCCCTCATCTCCCAACGCTGCACTTCTCTCCATCCACCGGCGATCTTCCCCAACAGGATTACCGCCCTCTTTCTCCTCTTCTCAAAAAAAAAAAAAGAAAAAGAAAAGAGAAAAGAGAAAAATAAAAAGAAGAAGAAGGAAAGGAGAGGGATCGCCCTACCTCAATCGCCACCACAGTCTACCACGCTGCCCCCTTCATCCGCTGCAACACCACCCGGCGATCCTCTCTAGTGCTTCGCATCGCTCTTGATGCTGCACACCCAGATCTGCTACCCGACTTCTCCATTCTGCTGATGTGCCTCATACCTTCAAGCCATTGCACCACCTGTTGGAGGTTGCGACCTCTCCTTTTGTCCACCGTCTTCCACAACAACATTACCACCACGTTGCTACCTCCACGCCCTCAGCATCTGTGCACCACCGGCACCCCTGCGTGTGCACTTCTCCTCCTTATTGTTCACAAAGGGATCCTACTTTTCCCTGACTGGTGCAACCACCATCACCCTCCCTTTGCTACCACCAGCAACTCCATCACTACCAGCCTGCAAGATCACGTCTTATCTCCAATGGCCGCTCTCCCCTAGGCAAGGGCAATGGTAATTTCTCTCCCAATAAGTTTCATTCCTCCCTTTTTTCCTATAGGTTTTTGAATTTTTTTATCTCTCTAGTCTCTCTTTACCTAGTTTCTCTCTCTAGGTCCTCTATCTTTCTCACTCTTTCTCTCTCTAGATTAATCGTTAGTTCTTTTGAATTTCTAGTGTTTGTTTAATGTTTTTGAGCATTATAAGAATTCAGATTCAATGAATGATATTGGTTTATAAGAAAATATTATTTTGATTTCTATTGCTTTCATTTAAATTAATTGTGATTCTCTCTCTAAAAATAAAAGCTGATTTTAAATCATTGATCCATCTCTCATCATATCACCACTTCTTAAGCAAATTCCGTAGTATTTTGTTCGTAATTGTATCGCCCCTAACCCGAGTACAGATCGACATCGAACACAAAGCCCTGTACAACTCTATATTTTGCAGGAAAAATCGGATAATTTACAAATTTGTTGAGATTAGGGTTTCCGTAACCAACGACGCGGACAAAACCGACTTTCAATCCTCACAAACAAACTTGTTCTTCCATCGAAAGTCAACAATATTGTCACTATTTCGTGGGTCCCACCAGAAGATTTACCTTCGTGGACCTCGGCAGAAACTTTTATGGTTTTCTATATCTCAACGAACGTGATCGTGAATGGGTGCTGGAGGAAATCCCATGGACAGTCCACACCAATCTCCTTGTTCTCCAAAAATGAATGACACCACTCTCCCCAATTGAGATGATCTTCTGGTACTATCCGTTTTGGGTCCAAGCCAACGGCCTCCCTGCTGAACTTTTTTGTGAAGAAACAACAGAAGATCTCGCTGCTAGAGTAGGAGAATTAGAGAAAATTGATTGGGGATCTGATGAAGCCTTCCTTCGCTGCAAGTTTTTAAGGTTTCATGTTAAGGTTGACCTACAAAAAGGATTGAGGTCAGGGGTATGGATACCATTTAAAGAATATTGGCACTGGATTGATTTTAAATATTAACGACTGCCATAAATGTGGGAAAATTGGTCATACGTAAATTACATGCCGAGAAATTGATTAGAGCATGGATATTTCTGAGGAAGATGAATATTGGCTAGATCCCAATGAAAAGAAATATGGGATATGGATGAGAACTGAATCTAAAGCTGAAGAGGAGAATAGGCAATGCCTGGAACTAAACGGCCTACCTTCTCATCTAACCCAATAGGCATATGGCCCCAGAGATCCCCTCAACGATTACTGGTTACGAGAACTCTTGCCTCCCAGGCGAACCCACTACCCCATCATTGGCAATAACCCACCATGTCTCCATAGGAAAAATGGGATCCCCTCCAGTGTGGTCCACGCCCCTCTCCATTCAACAAACCCATAATCCTCATCAACCTCACTCCCCAACACATCCACCACTACTCCTTCTTGCCCATTCATCCCCCAATACCCTAAGGATATGGAAATAATGACTACAGGAGCACCACCTCTAGAGGAATCGACCACGATGCTACCAACTCAAAAACGTTTACCATCTTATATGAATGTGGGTCAGATTCACTACTACGGAGCAGAGCACATCCCCAATCAAAGCACCAATGGAGGTACGCATTCTATTCCAGTCCACTCTTTGTTTTGTCATTTATTCCATGCACATGATAATTCATCATTCTACCAACACATATTGCTTATGGGCATGGGTGGTGGACCCTTATCCACTCCCAGGTATTAGATGTTAATTTTGGCCTGGAACTGTCGAGGGAGTGGGAAACCCTTGACGGTTAGGGCTCTCAAAACCCACATCCATGATCACAATCCGGATATTATTTTTCTATCTGAGACCAAAGATACATCAAATCAAATGGGTCAGCTTGTTAGAAAACATGGCTTTCAAAACTTTATTGTTCAAGATGCTATAGCGTGGAGTGGGGGGGCTACTTGTTCTGAGGAAAGACGGCATACATCTGGATCTCATGTATTAGAATAACAGAGGAATTCATCTCAAAGTCAAACGTGAACCAAGTTTTTGCCCTTGGTTTCTCTCTCTTATATATGGTGATCATCGCATTGCATACAGAAACATCCTATAGTGGGATCTCCAATCTCGTGCTCTCACTCACAATGGCCTTTGGATAATCCTAGGAGATTTCAATGACATCACTGAACAGTGGGAAATGAAAAATGGATCATCCAAAATCCCGAGGTTCAATAAAGTGCTCGATGAATTCATGCAAAATGAGGACTTCTCTAACTTGGGTTTTATAGGCCCAGCTTACATTTGGACCAACAATAGGAGTGGCCTGGCTAATGTTCGTGCTCGTTTGGACAAAGCTATTGCGAATACCATGTGGCGCTCCACATTCCTTGATGCCCAGCTAACGCATCTATCTACTCTTACATCGGAGCACTGTCCTATCTTACTCAATACTTCTCCCAGTCAGGAAAAACTCCATCAGCCTTTCCATTCTCTATCCATGTGGACAGACGATCCAGAATGTGGTAAAATTGTTGAAAAAGCATGGAAAAGTCCTCAAGAATGCCCCCTCCCCATCAAGTGCACCGTAAGCTCAAGTTCACAAAGAATATAGTCTTACCAAATTGAACAAAACTCATAGAATTCCTATACGTGAACATCTCAACAATCTCAAAATGAGGTTAGCCAACATTTAGGGACAACAGCCTACGTCTATCAACCTCCATAGGGAAAATGAATTACCTCTCAATATTGAAAATGCGATGAAGCAGGAAGAAAAACTATGGAGGGATAAGTCTCGAGAGATTTGCTTGAGGGATGGAGATCGTAATACACGTTTCTTCCACCTGTCCATGCTCATCAAGAGGAGAAAAAATCAGATCAACTAGATTCGAAGTCCCCAAGGTCACCCCCTTACAAATAGTAAACATATCGGTGACACCTTTGTGCAATACTTCAAGGAATTATTCACCTCAAAACATCCCCAAGACTTTGCGGCTCTCCACAACTTGTGCCCCAACTGTCAGAGGAATTTAATGCTCTTTTGATGCGACCGAACTGTGGACAAAGTCAAAAATGCGGTTTTCAGTGTGGGGCCCTTCAAAGCTCCAAGGCCCTGACAGTTTGAAAGTAGGGTTATTCTGTGTCGTTGGATCGGAAACCCTAGTTCATCAATATTTGTATTTTGATCTGGTTCACTTTTGAATCTTACAAAAATGTAGACTTTGTATAGCGATATGTCGGATGTCGAATCCGCACTCGGGATTAGGGAACACAGTTTATCGGAACATGAGAACACAGAAAAGGCTTAAAGAATATGGTGAGGCGAGAATGGTGGAGTAATCGAGATTTAAAAACATTCTTTTTGGAGTGAGATTAATTAATTACTTGAGCAAGAATCAAAAAAAAATAAAACAATAAAATTTCAACTAAATTTATTAATTGATCAAAGTGCGTACATAAATGGAATAAATAAAAATGCTAACCTAGAAAGCAACGGTAAAGAGACTAAGATTTACAGAGACAAAATGTTGAGGACTCTAGAGAGAAAAGAAAATGAAAGAAAGCAACTTAGAGAGAGAAAGTAAGAAAAGAAGAAAGAAAAAAACTAGAGAGAGAAGATAGGCTTTAGAAAGAGAAAGTCGAGAGAGAAATAAGGAACTATCCTAGAGAGAAAGTGGAGGAATGAGAGAGAGAGAGAGAGAAGAAACATGAGTTTTAGAGAGAGAAAATACTAGATGTAGAGAGAGAAAATAATAGACTAAGGGAGAGAAAGAGATGATTTTAGAGTGAGAATGCACCTATTGAGAAAGCAAACCGATAAGGGAGTTTAGAGAGAGAAAAGGATGAGAGAGAGAGAATACTTACCATGCAACCGTGGGTTGAGAAGATGCAACAAGTTCTGAGAAAGCTGGGAGCACAACAGCTTAGAAATGGTGAAGAACAATTGTTGTAATGGCAGCAACATGAAAGAGTTGCTGGTTGGTATTGACTGTTCTGTACATGAAGACGGACCAAAGATCAGGCTCGTAGAAGGATGAGATGCTACAGCCGGTTCATATGATCCTCTCCTATCAGTGATGGAGATCACAGGAGATGCTCCTTTGGAAACCTGCAACTCAGTGTTGTAGGTCCTTGTTAGATTGGAGATCCACGATTTGAAGATGGCAGAGTTGCTGGTTCGCAGATCAGAATCGGTGTTGCTGGAGTTGCAGATGCAGCTGATGGAGGAGAAGAAGTACAGATCTGGTATGTATGGTTTTGTGAGACAGATCTGGCCGGTGGTTGATGTTGCAAGGAGATGATCGGAGTGCCAGTTGCAGGCGTTGTGCAATGGAGTGTACCAAGTAGGGTAGCCTGCAAGTGTGTGATGCACAGGTGGTGCACATGTAACTGCACGTGGTGAAGAAGAAAGAAAGAAAATCCTCTAACGGTGGTGTTGCAGACCTGTCGGAGTTGCAAGTCTGCTCAGAGAAGAAGAGAGGGGAGGCGCACCTTTTGTGGCTTTGAGAGAAGTGATCTGGTTTGCAGGCTAAAGGAACACGCAGTGCAGGGCAGCACCATCTGGTTCGGCCTTTGGAAGTGGGGGAGCGATGGCTTGAGTGGTGCTCAAGGAGGAGCAAAGTGGATAACCGGGTGCTCTCTGAAGCAGATCTGCTAGAGGAGCAGGCTGTCAAAAAGAGACGTGGCTAGCTAATGGTTGGTGGTTGGCAAGGCAACCTGCAGTGGTGGAAGCATGAAGGAGGTGCTGTGGTGAAGAGAGTTGCAGGTCCTGCAAACCAGGGAGAGATGATGTGCAGCCAAGGAGAGCCGTTAATGACTAGAGAACGTGGTTCTGGAGGAGCAACGTGCGGAAGAGCTGAGATGGAAGGCGGAATCGCAGGCCAACAACAGTGTTGAGACTGCCTATGGCAGCAAGGAGGGGCGAAGATGGGAGCAGTTGATGGAGGCAAAATTGCAAGAGAGATTTGCTGGAGGAGCAACAACAAGAACCGTGGGGTTCTTTTGTGAGTCCAACACGCGCGCTGGTGAGAGGAAGGGCAGCAGTACTGAACAGTAGAGATGTGAACGGTTTCTTGTTTGGTATTACAGGTGCAACACCAGCAACCTACGGGTTGTCAAAGAAGAGTTGCGGAGAGGTGGAAAAGAGCATGTTGTTGCCCTTAAATTGTTGGATTGTAGGGGTGCAACAGGCTTAAAGAACCACTGTGGCTAGCAGCAACAAGGATATGAACAATTCGTGGTGGTTGCTGCTTTGGAAAGGGATGAAGGTGGAGGTCATTGCTGCTAGCTAGCGTTAAGGAGGCCTACAAGGGCAGAAACAAAAAGAGTTACAGGTGGCTCTACGATGGTGAAGGTGTTATTCGTATGACAGCAAGTAAGGAGAGGGTTGAGAGAAGAGAGGAGAAGTAACCTAGGGTTAGGTTGTGAGAGGGGGAGGGAACCACCTCAAGAAGAGGTCGTGGATCTCTTCTTATAGGATAGGAAGGAAATTGTGGGAGAAGATCGATACGATTTTAGAAACCGTGGGTAGAGAATCAAGGAATGATCCATTCCTTCAACAAGAATATTTCCTCATATTTTCTCAAACCGTGAGAATGGTGAGAGAGAAAAAAGGAATGAATAAGGACCGTGGGACCCACTTATGTGATGTGGTAGAGAGAGAAAACGAATCCACATAAAAGGATCTATCACAGGCCATGAGTTCCATGGGCTATTGGATGGTTTGGCCAGTGGGCCAAGATGGTGTTGGGCCGTGGATTCATTGGGCTAAAAGGATAATGGGCCCGTGGACAAATACTGAGCATGCCACATGTTGGTCAGTGGGCCATGGGTCATGAAAGAGTGGATGGCCAAGATTTTGGGTGGATCGATGATGGCGGTCTTGGCCAAAATAGGAGAATCGTTGGATCTAGAGAGATCCAACGGTCCGATAGAAAATCTAACAGTGGAGAGAGAAGAGAGACCATCCGCCTTTCCATATCTAACTATCCACATCTAACCATCCGATCACTCGTTAGATGTAAAGATTTAGAGAGATGGAGAGAGAAGAGAGAGAAAATAATACAAAAATAAAGAGAAAACAACAGACGGAGCGTCTTGAACCCTAGTCTTCAACATAGTCTTCACTCGACTTTACTAATAGCGTAAGTGGTCATTTTATGTCATTTGGTATGGCTTTGAATCACTTTGGTCCATCTCTTGGTCTTCAGCTTTGTCTCTCTCTTGGTCCTTGGTCCGGCTCTACGATCCTCTGGCTTTGTCCGTACTTGGCTTCTATCTTCTTGTCCTAGCATGCTAGCTCTTTAAGCTTTGATAGTGGGCTTCTGTGGTTGATCGTTGACCCGTAAGTCTCGAGAATCGTCTGATCTAGTCTCCTATGAGAGAAAAAGTGCGTAATGAGATTTAACTAAAACGGCTTGATACTAGACTATCTGAAATGCGTATTTGTCATGTAAATAGTCAATTTTAGTCTAAAGAATGTGTTATACACAATGCAAGAAACTCTTACGTGGAAAAGTCGATGAAAAAATAAGTTTTACGCAGGATAGTATAACATCACTAAAAGGATAATAGCTTAAAATAAGCACTTTTGAGCGAATATCAGGCTTCACAGCCCACTTCTATCAAAAATTCCAGTCCACCATTCACAAGGATCTTGTGCATATGGTTCAACATATCATGTACTCGGAATGCTCTCTAAATATCATCGATCATACCACCATTGCCATCATCCCAAAAATTCAAGGCCTAGAATATCCCCATCATTTCCAACCCATTAGTCTTTGTAATGTGAGCTATAAAAATTTTTCCAAAATTATCATGCGGAGACTGAGATAAATACTCCCATCCTTGATTGCTAAAAACCAAGGCACTTTTATTTTCGGGCTCCAAATTTTTGATAATACTATACTGGCTCAAGAGCTCATTCAAACTATCAAGAAACGTAAGAAGAGCCGTAGGGGTCTTATGGCAATTAAGATGGACATGTGTCCAAAGCTTACGACCGTATTGAATGGAATTTCTTGTTGAATACACTCCATGCAATGGGCTTCCAGGAATCTTGGATTAACTTGATCTTGAGATGCATCTCTTCTCCATAATACACCATCAAGCTTAACGGTTCATCTTATGGTTTCTTTAAACCCACTAGAGACCTCTGACAAGGTGATCCTCTATCACCTTTCCTCTTCGTAATATGCATGAATGTTCTTTCAAAACTCTTACAGGTAGAACACAACCATACCATTCATGGCATCAAAATAGCTAAACATTGTCCTCCATTATCTGCAGAATATAACCATAACATTCTGATTATTGCATCTTATTGAAGCGCGCAACCTTAGGGACATCCTCACTACTTTCAGTACTATGTCTGGCCAAGAAATCAACTTTGATAAATCAGGAGTACTATAGTGCCCCAATCTCCATAGACGATAGAAAAGAGCACTGTCCCATATCTTGCAAATCAAAAATCTGAACTTTTTTGAAAAGTATTTGGGTACTCCTCTCTTTCTAGACCGCTCCAAGACAAAAGTTTTTCAAGGATCTGTTGAGAAACTCCGTGCACTTACAACTGGATAGAGGTCCAAATGTTTATCTCAAACTGGCCATACAACTATGATCAAAACGGTTGCATCTTCAATCCCTATTTACCAGATGCAATCATTTCTCTTTCTAAAGTCAGTTTGTGCCAAGATGGATCAACTGCTTAACCAATTTTGGTGGCCTTTACTTTGCAAATCACAATCTGCTGGAGGATTGGGCTTCAAGAAATTTCACCAGATGAATTTTAGCGCTCCTGAACAAAAATGTTTGGCGCATCCTTCAATCACCCACCTCTATCCTAGTCATACAACTTTCCACAAAATACTACTCTCAGAGTTCGATTATTTCGACTTCTGCCAAGTCTTCAACAACGTGGTGCTGGAAGAGCATTATCAAAGCCAAAGACAGTTGTAAGTAGGCTTGGTGCTGGACTATAGGTACAGGGGAGCAAGCTCAAATCTGGCAGGACCAATGGATTCCAAATCATATGGAGTCTCTTATTCAACCGAACCTCTGTGATCTTCGTTTTGTCAAAGAGCTTATTGGACCAAATCGGACAAGGAATATTGGCCTTATCCGCACCCTCTTCTCTCTTGAGGTTGTCCAAAAAATTTCCAACATTCCTCTTAGTAATTCCCCCATCCCTAATCATATCTTTTGGTCCCATCACCATAATGGTCGATTCTCTACTAAATTTGCTTACCAATCAGTGGTTTGTCCTTCGCTGCAAGCTTCCATAAACCATATATCTCCTTCTATATGGCGTTTTTTTCAGGAATATCCTCCCCACCAAAGCCATATTGAATTCGAGAATGTCCCAGGACCCGTCTTGCCCTCGTTGTGGACATCATTCTGAATCTAGCATTTATGCAATCTTTTCCTGCCCTCAAAGTGCTCGTATTTGGAATGCATCCCCTTTTCCTCTTCGATGGGAAAATGCTGACCCTCTTGACATGGATCAATGGATCTATAACCTTCTGTTGTACAACAAACATGACAGTTTAGACGTGATCTACGTTCGTGAACTCTCTTGCATCCTGATGTGGCAAATTTGGATGTGGGGGAACAACGTTGTCCATGGACATCGTAACTTAGATCCGATGAAACTCTTGAAAATATCCCACTCTTATTTCTTAATAGACTCTCAGGAGGAGATCAATATTACTCAACAATTCCTTTCCATCTCTTCCTCTTGGCAACCTCCTCCACGAGGGTTTATTAAATTAAACACAGATGCATCATGGATATCCAAATCTCACCAAGCAGGCCTAGGTTTTGTGTTGCAGAATGAACTCAATGAATGTCGTGTGGTAGGTGGATCTCACTCTCGAGCAGAATCAACTGAAGAAGCCGAGGCTCGAGCCATGAAATGGGGCCTTCAGGTTGCACTTCTTTTTTGGGCCATCTCACATCATAGTCAAATCATATGCTCAAAGGCTTGTTAACGTTCTTCAAGATGGTACACATTTTGCGGGGAGAACCTCGTCCACCATAGTTGCTGACATCCTCTCGATTTCTACTTCATTATCTTGTTTATCTTTCTCTTATGCACTCCGCTTTGTAATGGGGTTGCTCATACTTTAGCCTCCAAGGCCATCTCACATCATAGTCAAATCATATGCTCAAAGGCTTGTTAACGTTCTTCAAGATGGTACACATTTTGCGGGGAGAACCTCGTCCACCATAGTTGCTGACATCCTCTCGATTTCTACTTCATTATCTTGTTTATCTTTCTCTTATGCACTCCGCTTTGTAATGGGGTTGCTCATACTTTAGCCTCCAAGGCCATCTCACATCATAGTCAAATCATATGCTCAAAGGCTTGTTAACGTTCTTCAAGATGGTACACATTTTGCGGGGAGAACCTCGTCCACCATAGTTGCTGACATCCTCTCGATTTCTACTTCATTATCTTGTTTATCTTTCTCTTATGCACTCCGCTTTGTAATGGGGTTGCTCATACTTTAGCCTCCAAGGCTTTAAATTGGTTTAAGTTGCGTTTGTGGGAAAGGGATTTCCCATCCTGGCTTTTAAAAGCCTTGGAGAGTGATAATCAGCGGCGGAGCCAGTAAGGGGCCAGAGGGGGCACGTGCCCCCCCTCAATTTCCAATTCCTTTGATAAAAAATATTTTGTTGCCAAAAATAACCTTAAAATTTAATTAGTGCCCCTCCTCATATTTTAATCCTGTAAAGTGTCCTCCTTCACCCACATCTATTTTACTTTTCTGAATTGTTTATATTGATGAGGGTATTTGTGTCTTTTTATACTTTTTACTTTTTCACTGAACAAATTAAATGTGCTCACTTTCAAAGTTCAAAACCATTAAAGTCGGAGTAGAACCTGTGTCGCAAGATGTTGTGACCGTCACAGCATTCAATACGAGCCATGTGGCATACTATTAGAGGACGGTGACCGTATGGATGTTTGGCCAGTCCCTCGGTGGACCGGTACACAAAAAATCAACTTGATTAGGAATTTCTAACCGATTCGATTGAAGTTATTTTCATGGGTTGATTTTAACGGTAGGAATTTGAGCATTATTGAGCTTTATTCGGGTGCAAAAATCCGAAGGTTGTAAATCACTAATCAGGCTGATTTTTGATTTGTAGGTCCACCGAGGGAATGGACAAACATCCATACGGTTAGCACCCTCTGATCGTGTGCCACGTGGCTCGTATTGAGTGCTGTGACCAGCTTCCGTCACAACATCTTGTGACTCAAGTTTTACTCTTAAAGCCCGTGTTTTACAGATTTAGCTGTTTTCGGGCCATTAATTTTAGGGTCGTGATGTAACCAGGTATACCTGAGATCTTTTCATTTGCGGAAGCGGCATTTTTGGTAGTCACCACTGCCATCTGGGCCCACTGACCGCATGGATATTTAGCCCACCCCTTAATAGAGGTTCATACAAAAAATCAGCTTGTTTAATGATTTTTAGCCGTTGGTTTTAGTACTCAAAAAATGATTGAATTCAACGGTTATGAGAATGCCTTAAAAAGTGCTAAAAAGTGTTAAAATCTAATGGTTATAGATTACTAATCATGGTGATTTTTGGTGTGTATATCCAAAAAGGGGTAGGGTAAACATCCATACGGTCAGTGGGCCCAAATGACAGTGGTGAGTAACAAAAATGCCGCTTCCGCAAATGAAACAGTTTCAGGCATACCTTGTTACATCTTTTTCCTTAATTTTATCTAAACATTCACTTTACACGGCATCCAGGCCGCACATTTGTCACTTGGAAGAGAGTTAGAGATCCATGATGTATGGATGTTTTAATATCCCTAGATGGCAATGTTGACCAACAATTAGCTGGATAGGTGGTTTCTAATCATTGGATTTGAATCCTTTTCATGGCTTGAATTTCAACCGTGGATGCAACAATTATTTTGGGTACTGAGATGCAATACTCGAAAAATACCAATCGGACTAATTTTTGGTCTGTAGGTCCACCTAGCAACTTTTCAAACACCCGTGCGGTTATAAATCTCTAATAATGTACCATGTGGCACTTTTAGGTGCGGCTTGACACCCATATATAAAATTGTAAACATCGAAAAATTTCTCACTCCTTAACTTTTACCATTATTAAAGAGTAGAACTTTGATGATTGCCTCCATCATCAACGTTGATGTAGGACCACAGTGTGAACCATGTGGCATATTATTAGAGGTCACTGACCATATGGATGTTTGGGCAATCCCTAGGTATATGTACAGAAGAAAAATATGCCTGATTAGTGATTTTTAACCTTTAGATCCGAGTACATCAAATAATGCTCAAAATCCCGTTGAAAACAAAATATGAAAAAAGATTTTAATCCAACGGATAGAAATTACTAATCAGGATGAATTTTGGTATGTAGGTCCACCTAGGGTGGGCCAAATATCAATACAGTCAGTCATCTCTAAGAACATGCCACGTGTCATTCCCTAGTATAGTGCAAGGATTGTGCCCCCCCTTGAGCAAAATCCTGGCTCCGCCGCTGGTGATAATCCCTCTGTCCATCGGGCTGTTTGTAAGGGCCCCTTGTTGTACTTATGGTGAGACATATCGTAGGAGTAAGGAATGGATGGGTTGGATCTGAAATAAGTTGACCCATGCTTTTGGAGCATGGGGTACATTAACCATGGGTAGGAAAGCTGGTGGGGTAAATGAAGCTTATATTTTAGGGAATTTTTGACATACCCCCCTATGTTATCTTTAAAATTCAACATACCCCCCCCCCATACACCCACACACACAATTTGAAAAAGCTGACATACCCCCCTATGACTCGGTCCACTGTCATTTGACCAATGTTGACCCGAGTCGACTATTAATTTTCTTATTAAATAGCAAAAATGCCCTTGTCTTCAACCTTGGAATAAGGGTTTGGGCAAAAACCCAAACCCCAAATCAAACAGTTGTGGTGGACGGCCAGCCAAGAGATTCCAATGGGTTGGTTGTCCATCACCGGCGACCAACCAACCAGAGTCTCATGGCCAACCGGCCACCACTCCGACAATAATTTAAAACCAAAGGTATTAAAAAAAAAAAAAAACATAAAATTTTAGCTTTAAAATTTTCATTAGCATAAATGAAAAACAAGACAAAGTAATTTATATTTTAAACTTTTGAGATGTGGATTTTGCAAAGATGGGATTTCTCAATTTTAAAATATGCCTCCGTGAGTTTTATCTATTTTTTTGAGGTTTTTTCTTCTCAATATTTGCTTAATTCATCAAAAAATCAAAAAAAAAAAAAAAAAATCTCAAGGTTACCAACATGGGTTTTAATTTTTATTTTTAATCTTCTCTTTTCACATTTGATTTGGGGTTTGGATTTTGGCCTAAACCCAAACCCTTGTTCTAAAGTTGAAGACAAGGGCACTTTCGTCCTTTAATACAAAATTTGGTGGTCAACTCAGATCAACACTGGTCAAATGACAGTGAACCGAGTCATAGGGGGTTATGTCAGCTTTTTCGAATTGTAGGGGGGGGGGGGGGTATTGCAAGGTTTAAAGGAGGCCGTTTTAACAATTTAACATACTGGGGGCGTTACCATTAAAACAGATTGAAACAGCCAAGGGCTAAAATGGAAAAATGGAATTTAGCAGATTTAAACGATTTGAAAGGAATTTAACTGAAAAACGGAAAAAGTGGCGCTGAAATTCAAATTTTGAAAATTGAAAATTTCAAAAAAAAAAAAAAAACATTTTAACGGAAATTTAACGGCTTTTTTTCACAAAATTTTTCAGAATTTAACGGCTGTTAAAACAAAAAAAATGGCCAGTAAATTCAAAGGTCAAAACGTGTTTAAACGGTTTTAACGGAAACAGACTTGGGGCGTTACCGTTTAAGCGGCCGTTTTTAAAACCATGGTTTATTGTATGGAGGCATTGGGATAGTTTATCTTGTCAACTTGTGGAGGACATCTCTGGGTACAGAGTCCAGACTATATAATTTATTGGGATATATGCTGTGTATCTCAAGGACCATCCAATAGTGGATCTAGGGACGGGTTGGTCTAGTATGCAAACATTGTATCCATCATTGAATGCTCATTGAAAAACATGTTTTTAATTTATAAAATATATTTTTTTGAAAATATTGAAATAACACATTTTTCGAGGGACATCCAACAGTACTGACAATGTTTGCATACTTTTAAGTATGCAAATGGTTGCATACTAAATTTGTCCCCTCCGGGAACCATGATAATTGAGACCAGTTTCTATTGGGTATCTGTTAACTGGTAGCCATTGAGACTCCTAGGCATTTTGGGAGGGAGAAGCATTAAACTTTTAAAACAACCGGTCTGGATCAAAGTTCCACTGGCTTCATCAGTGAAAATTGTCTTTTGACCATCTGATCACTGTGGTGGAATTGCTAGAACCATCTAATCACCGTTGTTGTATTGCTAGAACCATTTGATCATGAGAGGTGGCCCACCCCAAGTTCCACGGTGTGTTCACCCTTGGTAAGAATTGTCATTATGTCTTCATGTCATGAGGATTGGTTCTACATTAGTTTCCCAGTTGGGGCCGGGTTGACCTAGTGGGCCCAACTCGTGGTAAAGAAAACTCAAAAACCTGGTTGACTCGATTGATTTGATACACTTGCACTGGGTTCTGCAAATGTTTTCTTCTAACTCATCCGAAACTCTGCATTTGTTTGCAAGTTTACAATCGTTTGATCCGACCGATAGTTGGCGTTGATTACCTCCAATATTAAAATCATCAAATGTGGTGTACCTGGCCCTTTCACCATCCTTGGGATAGAGTAAAACTTGTGTCACAAGATGTTGTGACGGAAGCCGGTCACAGCATTCAATACGAGCCACTTGGCATACTATTAGAGGACGATGACCGTATGGATGTTTGGCCAGTCCCTCGGCGGACTGGTACACAAAAAATCAGCTTGATTAGTGATTTCTAACCGATTCAATTGAAGTTATTTTCATGTGTTGATTTTAACGGTAGGAATTTGAGCATTATTGAGCGTTATTTGGGTGCAAAAATCCAAAGGTTGTAAATCACTAATCAGGATGATTTTTGGTTTGTAGGTCTACCGAGGGACTGGCCAAACTTCCATACGGTCAGTGCCCTCTGATCGCTCGTATTGAGTGCTGTGACCGGCTTCCGTCACAACATCTGTGACACAAGTTTTACTCGAATGGGATGTATCAAAGTGGGGCCCACGCACTCCTGCCTTCTTATCCTTGTGCGAAAAAGATAAATTTTTATATTAATTTTTGTTTTCACTACAATTATGTTCTCAGAAGATCAATTTAACAAGTTCTTCTCTCTCTCTCCTCACTGCATATACGAAGAAGCGAGCTATTGCTTTTCTTGATTCACTAAAGAGATGCCATTGTCACTGCTTCAGACCTCCTTTGCATCAACTTTCCAATCTACCCAAATCAAGGGTAGAGATCCAAAACCTCCTTTGCTGCCCAAAGCCCTCTTTCCTTGTTTTGAATGTGGGCCCATCACCACCACCACCCTAAAGAAACTGCAGCAGCTGAGGAGTAGATCACACAATAGTACCAGAAATGGAAAGCTTACACTTACTCCCTTCCATGCTTCTTTGCTTGAGAGACCTGTGTTGTGGGTTGGAAGGATTTGTATCTTTTATGCTCTCTTGAAGGCTGGTTTAGCTGGATCTCAATCTAACCCTTTGGTCTCAGGTATGGATCTTTTGTTTACTCTTTCTGTTTTTATGGGGGAAAATTATTGATGGGTTTTTTTTTTTTTTTTTTGTTAGATTTGCCAGCAGGGAGTGATGATTTGGGGTTCTCTAAGTGGTTTGAGAGCTTACAAGGTGGATCAGGTTTGTGGGTTTGTTTTTTTCCATCATTTTGGTTTGCTTGTTTGTGTGTTCTTTCTTGGGTTTATGGTCTTATGTAATGAGAAGAACCCAAATGGATATTCCTGTAAATTTACTGAAATTTGTGTCTGCATCAATCAAGGTGCTAAAAGTAGAGTAAGGAATAAGTTTGGAGTTTTGGTAAGTTGGAAAAATATAGTTTGGTATTCCTTTATTTAAGAACCATTGTAGAATAATTTCTTTGCTCTTCTTCAGTATAACCACTGTTTTGTTTATGTATGTGTAAACATTGTCGCAGAAACGAACTAAAACCACAACAATTAGACTTTTTTAACTGAAAAATGTCCAATAATTTGCTTATTCATTAGCTCCTTAGTGCCCAAAATTGTACCTGAACCCCTTGGTTCCCACTTATAGAGCCCCACATCATATTTTGATTTCTCCAAATTGTTCAGTTATGGAGGCAACACCTTGTACCACTAGGTAACATTCTTCTCCCAAATGTAGAGTTGGCGGTGGATAACAAATATCCTCATCAATACTGTGATGAAGCACAGAAGTCCAAGTTCTTTTCATCTTCGGAGATGTTGTGGTTGTCATAGGAATACCACATGAGGTAGCCAGGTTCAGATAGCAATCACATTTGAGTCACTAAGGGACATTAGCAACAACAAACTGAGATCCAAGCTGCAGCAAATAAGAATACTCCGAAGTCAAGCATTTTTGGGTAGATAACCTGATTTATATTAATCACCAACTTCGAATACATGGACCAACAGCCCAAGGTACTCCATTCAACAATATCTGCAAAAAAAAAATTCAAATTGGAAATAAGTCTAACAAGTTGAATCCAAAGGGGGCTGATTACAACATCAATGGAAAAAATATAGAGTAGCGTGAGAAATTTAGTTGTTGAGATGTGGGGGTTGCAAGTCTAGCGTGTCATGCAGTAGAGAAGATGAGCAAACAAGAAGTTCTCACCAAAGCAACAAACTTGGCAAGGTAAGATGGGACCATGCATGTAGCAGAGCAGTGGAAACAAGGTAGATGGCCCTTGCGCAGGTAAATCACAATGAAAGGGTGTTGAAACATAGTTGAGCATTGACCTCAACTTGGATCCTCACCCCCAATAGTGAATAAACCCTATAAGGAGTACAAAGGCTACTTAGTCTTCAAGTTCTTAAAAAATGATAATCCCCTCAAAAGAACCCATTTCCTTTTATTCATAGCAGACCCTAACTGTCAACGTGGAGAGTTTCGTTTTAGTGCCAAAAATGCCCTTACTAGAAGCCTTTTGATTAAGAAAGGAGTTCACATTGTGCTGGAAGGTTGAATCTTGACTCAAGAGCTTGAATTGGAGTTATTCGAGGTTGCGGACTTCGGATTGGTGAGAGTACCTCAGATTGGTAGGTATTGTGAAGAATGAACTCCATGGGCAGCGCTACATCACTATGGTTGAGGAAGGAGAGTAGGGTTTTATTTAGATGTGTTTGAAAATATTTGTGCAGTTGAACAAGAAGAATCTAGATGGCCAGATGGATACAACTCTTCATTTCTCAGAATCCAAGAGAAAAATCAGGGTTTCTTGGGACAAATCTATTTTGCTCAAGTCAAATAGTAGTTGCAAAGTTGGGATGTTATTGGAGTAGTAAGTACTGCAGTTTGGATGAGATTAACACTGCTCAACGGGTCCTACTACAAATGAGCATCATTTCTAGAATTCCTCTCAGATATCATAACTTAAAACTTTCCCTACAAGATGCAGGTGCGAGAAAAAGGAATATGAAAGGAGATACATATATGAAAATTTTTGCCTCAGCTAGCTTAAGGGTGATAATAGGTATAGAAATTGACATGTTAAATTTTTCCCATCAAGACATGTCAGAGGAAATGAAAACAGAAGCAAATTTAACTAATTTGACTCTTTAACTGCTAGTATTTGTAATGGCTGGCTAAACGATAAAAATAAATCAAGACATGTGGGCTGAATGATTTTGAAGTAAAATTAAGAACGACTGACCTATATAAAAGTCAATATTGGCATTTTTTTGAGCAAAAGCTTGTTGAATGGAGTTATTTTGGCAGCTCCTACTTCAAATATTTATGTTTAATCAGTTTTAGAAGCAAGAAATGATCCAAGGTGCTCCTCTGACAGAAAACACCTGTTTGTGGCCATGCCGCCAACAGATTCTGACTGTTTTCTGGAAATTGGACTTGTTCTGGTCCTTAAGCTGGGGCCCAATGCATCCTCACGTATGGATGAGCCCCAAGTCCAACTAACCGATCAGATCTCATTGCTTCCATGATAAAATGGTTCTATAACATTGGACTGTTCCTCAATAAGCTTTTGGTTATTCCATTTTCATAAGACCAGAAAATCAAATTTGTCTACATTCAATAAGATCTTGCATCATCACTGTCATTTACTCCTTATCCTACATATTTGGGGTCAGCAACATGAATCATATTTTGATATTCAAATCTATTTAGATCTTTTCTTACTACCTCAATGTACGCCATTTTTTGCCTTCTCGCCTTTTTAGAGCATTCAAAAAAAAAAAAAAAATGCATCAAAATGCTTCCTGTCACTAGTGCCATCATCGGTCTTCGTTGTAAATGACCAAACCATCTCAATCGACTTTGTTTTATTTTTTTTCTCTTCTTAAGGTTATTTCTAGATTTCCTTGAATGTGCTCATTTTATTGTCACCGTCTTCGTTGTAAATGACCAAACCATCTCAATCGACTTTGTTTTATTTTTTTTTCTCTTAAGGTTATTTCTAGATTTCGTAGAATGTGCATCGTCTTTCCTAGTCTTTCCACTTATCCATCTCATCATCATCATTTCTACTACACTTATTCTATGAAATGTTTTGTTTTTATTGCCCAACATTCATTTTCATAAAACATAGCTAGTATTATTGTTGTCTTGTAAAAAAATTCTTTAGTTTGTTCAATTCATGTTGAATAAAACTAGTCCCGCACACGTGGTGCAGACTCTAAAATATGCAAACATTGTCTACACCGTTGGATGCACCTTGAAATATGTGTCATTTTGCTGTTTTCAAAAAGGTTACTTTAAAAAATGAAAACATTTTTTTCGAGGTGCATCCCACTATGCAGACAATGTTTGCAAACTTTAGAGTCTGCACAACATGTGCAAACTAGTCTCTCTCGTTCATGTTGGTCACATAACACTCTAAAAGTCTGTCTCCGCTTTAGCCACCCAGCACTAATTCTTACTGCATGTACACTAAAGCAAAGCAAACACCTTTCCCCCCTAACCTTGAATCAAATGAAAAAGGCATTTGTTCTTGATTAGATATAAAAGGCTAAACCAACCAATATTGTAAGCTCGACTTTGTTAAATTTGGGGCTATTTCTGGATTCCCTTGAATGTACGCATTTTTTTAATTTTTTCTTTCCTAGTCTTTCATTCATCTGTCTCAACATCATTATCTCTGCTACACCCACTTTATAGGCATGTAATTTTTTTATTCCCAACATTCAGTTTCAAAAAAAGAAACTGGTCTTTTGTGGTCCTGTAAAATATTTTCATTAGTGTGATCAGTACACATTGGTCACATAATACTTTAAAAGTGTGTCTCCACTTTAGCCACCCAACACTAATTCTAATAGGGTATTGCATGCACCGAAGTAAAGAAAAAATCCTTCACCTCTAACCTTAAACTAAATGAAAATTATGTTTGTTTTCATTAGGCGAGACCAGCAAATATTATATACTTGACGATGGGACTGTTTGTGACTTCAGCCATTGGAGATTCAGTTGTATTGTCAAGAACAGTTTGCTATTCATACCTCTCCCAAAAGGAGGAGAAAAAAGAAAAAAGGAACTCACTCTTTTTGTGATTTTCTTTGATCAGAGGAGAAGGAAGCAACCAAAAGAAGGAAACTGGTGAGCAAATGGCATCCCACAACCAAGGGTACGCTCAAGAGGAGTTACAGAGTACCTTCGAAATCCCAAGGCCGACAGCTTCTTAAAGCCATTGCATCCTTACTATCTGATGATGATCACTTCGTAGATGCTACTTCTCATAAGGTAACTGACATTCATCTGGTTTTCGTGTAAAAGGCTAATTATACAATTTAAATAAAGCTGGTTTGTCTCTGTAATATTTTTTATGCATTTATCTCTTTTACATATATCATTTTAATTTCTAGTCAAGAATGACGATTTAAATGCTACCTTATTGCGTAAGTTTGTGGGGTGGTCTGTAGGGTTGTCAGATTAGGAGGGAGAGTGCTCATGGAGAAAGTGTATGCTGTAACAATGTGAGAGCTCTGTTTGATGAGCTCCCCACTCCACACTTGGTGTTGGAGATCACAGCTTTTCCTGCTGGGCCTCTAACAGAGAAGGATTACACCAAGGCCGAGAAGCTTGAGAAAGTGCTCAGATCTGGTGCTTCCATTTGAATCATCTTGGATTTCTCTTACTCCCCTTTTGTATGTATCCAATCATTTCTTGTACATATTTATCAGAACAGAAGCTTCTCCTGTTGCACCAAAACTATCACCAAAATTAACTTGGCCTGCTTTTGAGCTTTAGCATGGTTTTTGCCTTTCATACTCTGAAATAATAGAGGGCATTCAGCCTAAAGGGATTGTAGGCATGGTGCAGCATGCAGTTTCCCTTTTCTGTTTATACAAAGACAAAAGTGTTAATGTCTGTCATTCCATGCTCCTCCGATTTGCAACCAAATACTGGACTACGGAGCCAGGGTATGCTTCTTCCAGACACTATCGTGAATTAGTTAGCGATCGAGTGGAAAAAACTGGAGTTTTAGACTCGTTTATGACTAAAGTCACATTGTGATTTGCAATGTGATGTGTATTGTGTATGCATTGTGGTGCTGGCATTTCAATTGGACAGTATGGCAGTCAATCGGTTTCTATGAATGTGGATTTAATGGAGTTAGTGTTCTCTTACTCTGGTATCCAGGAAGTGATTAGGTTCAAGTGTTGTTCATCTGAACTCACTGTTTGACTAACTACATGAATTGGTTCTAGCTGGGGAACCTCTATTCAGTCATATCTGCAATAAAACAGAAATTAAGAATACGTAAATAAATCTGTGCTTGTTTCCTTCTTTGTGAAATGGGTTGAATTCTGTGTTTGTTTCCTTCTTTCTGAAATGGGTTGAATTTGAAATGAGAGATGCGTACTGGTTCATAAGAAGGGGTGGGACAGAACTCGAGGGGTTTGAGAAAGGAAAAGAGGTCTCATAGAAGGGGGAGTTTCAGTTTTTTTCTTCTATTTTGTCTGTTTCAGAAGAACACAGCACTTTTATAGATAGTAAAGCAGGAGTTCGGAAACAGTGTGGTGTTAAAAGCGGAAGACTCGTAGTTGGTCTCAATCGACATCTCTTGCAGGTTGTGGCTTTATCATTAGAAATTCGATGTCTTCTATGATTTTGGCAGGGGGCCGAGCCGCTAGAGCCCTCTCTGCAGAGGAAGCTGAGGTGAAAGCTATGTTGTTAGCCTTGCAGGTGGCTCATAGGACGAAAATGGAGATCATAGTAGTCTAATGTTAAAGGTCTTATTGAGCTGCTGCAAGTGGGCAAGTCAGAAGCAGGCTGGTTCTTATCGGTGGTTTGCGAGGAGATCCTTAGTCTTTCCGCCTCTTTCTCCTCCATTTCGTTTTGCTACACTCAAGTCCGTAAACTCTATAGCTCATACTACCGCTTTTAGGGCAAAAAACTTTACCTGATTCTTGGGACTCTGGTTTAGCCTTTTTATGAAGTGGTTGATTACAAAAATAAATAAATAAATAAAACATGGTTAAAAAAAACGTTGCAACGGCCATTATAACTTGAACGCCCCAACCCCATAAAGTTATTTGAAAAATAATGTTCAAAAAAAAAAAAAAAAATGGCAGATAGTATAATGGAAAGGGAAAAACGTTATTTTACCATTATCAAGGTATTATTAAAATATAATAAAATAATAATATTTTGACCATTTTCTGATTCAGATGTGACTTGTTATAATGGCCTTTATAATGGACATAACGTTCCTCTAAATAAGGGGCATGAGCAAATGTATGAAGATCAAATATCATCTCATAAAATCTTTAGTAAATTCACTCGCAAGGCCACGATGAGGATAAACTAATGTCTGAAGAGCTGCCATTGATGAGAACAGAAAAGGATTGGGTAGATATGTAAGTATGAATAAGATCAACTCACTTGTCTCCGAAACCTATTTTCAAGATAATTGTTCGAACCAGGACAATTCAATTTTATCATAAGCTTTTTCTTGGTTCAGTTTCAAGGCCACGGAAGTTGATTTTCCTTTTTCTTGAAACAGTGAATTATCTCTGATTTTAAACAGTAAATAGGTCCACCAAGGAGTGGCCAAACATATGTCAGTGAGCCTAAAGAGTGCCACATCCACATTCCATTTTAAATGGCGTATATCAAAGAGTTTCTCTTATTTACCATTTTATGGACGAGAGGTCATATTCCCTGTGACGATTGGATTTTCGTGGTAAGAAAAACTTTATATCCCAAAGAATCACGTGAAGGAGATAGTCTCAGCTCATTTGAGTTCCAGCGCCAAGAGGGTTTATGATGCTCAAGTTGACGCAATTTTAAAACATTCAATTTCAAACTCCACATAGAAAGGCCTCAACAACAGACTGCTAGGCAAGGGAATAGTGATGTCAAAATATGGTGTATGAAGTTATTATTCTCATAAGCAATGACTTTCCTTTAAGTGGATTATATTAACTCACCGCTGGGCCGTAAAGATTACTACCTTATAATAATTACCTAATTTTCTGACTTGGTGCGATAAATACGCTTTTTTTGGCCAAGTCGCACAAATTGCCCAACTCACGCATTCCAAACACAGCCACAGTGATTCAAGCAATCCCAGCTTTTCTTGGTGACTGAACCACCTAGATATCATTATGCATGACATTAGTTGTGACGTATATATGAAAAGCGCCCACCTCAACTGACGATAAACCACGAGCTTATTTCTAGGAAAAGTGATATGTTGATTATTCGATCCAGCCAGAACTGGGTTGGGGTAGTTTTTGAATATTAGGGGTAAGAAGTCCGATGAGTTGTAGTGATACCAAGTCATTGTTCACCTATCAAAAAGGTGAAGAAAGCACACTCAGTTGTTTGTGGTCCTAATTTTCAAACAGCAACAGAAAAGGAAGAGCTATTCAAGTTGATTACTAGTCCCGAGAATTTGCTCGTGGTTGTAAACTCGTACTTGAAGTGATCATTAAGCTCTTTGTTAAGCAGGAAGCGACTGCTGCTAGTGCCTTAAACTGAGTAGTAAGTGCAGCTAGAGAACACGTTCCACTTGTTTTTTCTCTCAAAAAGTAGCGTTAAGTACAGTGAATACCTCTTGTAGATGCCCAAGAGTTGAGGGGATCCGGAACCACTCTCCTACTAACAGAGCAGATAGCAGATCATTTGACAGATATGCTTCAGTTGATAACTTATCAGACTAGGGTTCCAATCAGATTATCCCCAAGCAATCAGATTGACTGAACTAAACTCGAATTCGGGTGGCATTGCTGCTGGACCATTCAGCTAGGCAGGGACAGGACAATGTTCAGAATGACAGAGTTGTTCCAAACCCATCACTACTTCATCTCTCAGTCCAGAATAATGGCCATTCATAATTCTCCATCTAGCCTAGATCTTTCTCCAAATCAATCAGCCTTCCTTCTCCATAGTTTCATGCAGTTCTGCCTGTTGATGGTCATCAAGCACCTCTCTATATGCACTTAAAGCTCCTCCATCTTTAGACTTGCAATGATGAAGTTTCTTCTTGCAGAACCAAAAGAATACTTGTTTTTCCAGTTCATAAGATGATATTTCAGATTTCGAGAAGCTATGACAAACGGTATAAGAGATGCTTGTAAAAACGTTATTAACCATAACATGTCTAACTACCACTCAAAATATCTCAACTCTGATCATGCTAACTGATAAGATATACTTTGGATTAAATGTAGTGTGGTGCATCCCACCAGCATAATGTTGAGATCCTTGCGAGACAAGTGTTACTTTTTGAAAAATGACATTAACAGATAAAGATATTATACAATCTTGGAAGAACTATAGAGCATGTGCCGGATGTATTGACAGGCAAAAGTAGATATATAAATACTAAACAGTATAACAATGAGCATCTTACCGGCAAAACCAGCAGACTCAGAGGCAGTCCCTTTGTTGACTAAAGATAGTAACTCTAGGGAATATTTAACAGAACCCACCATCGAAAAAAATTCTTGGCCCATGAAATACCGAGGAGAAACAATGCCAAAGCTTCTTAGGTGAAAGGATAGAAGTTTGAGAAGAGCAAGCTACCAAGAAGGATGTAAGCTGCAGAGTATGCCCAAATGAAGTAACCCCATCTCCTACTGGCGCCAGAAGAGACCATTAAATATGAGGAAAACCAGTAAAGAGGAGGACTGGCAGACAAGAAACGAGTTGCAACCTGTCAAAATATGTGACAACTTCTTATAGATATTAGTACAGTGATCCATTTTGGTAAACATGAATAACTAACTAATTAGTACACTTTTAGGTTTTCTTTATAGCAGGAACTTCCATTTCAGGTTGGCAACGCAACGTCTCTCTCTCTCTCTCTCTCTCTATATATATATAAAATATATTAGACATGTTGAAACATGGTTCAAAGTACACGGTATCATTTCGGTATCGTTCATGGGCGATACCACAAAGCTTGTTAAATGCTTATAGCTTTTTTTTATAATATATATAGTAGACATTTTGAAACATAGTTCAAAGTACACGGTATCATTTCGGCATCGTTCATGGGCGATACCACATTTCTCAGTTTCGGCTGAAACTTTGAACCGTGTTAAAATGTCGAGTATTTTTGTGTATACTTTTTTTGGTCTGTTCAACATGCATTGTATAATGTCTTCTATGCATTCTTTAAATATATTAATCATTTCAAGGTTGGGGCTTTAATGCTGTGCATCTCCCTGTTACAGTACCTATGTCTTTCTTTAATGTGCATCACTACGTTTAAAAATCCATCAATAAGTGACACAGCTCTATCCAATCTAACATATTTTATAATCCCTCTTCAATTTTTTTTCGTTTGCGACTTTATGTCTTGCATCGTCAATTGTTTTGTTTTTTATTTCAGAAAATGCTGCAACAAAGTATTGACAAGATTGTGGGATCATTGTACTCCAGTTGGTATTAGAGCCAATCTAAGGGGATTTTTCCAAAGATCAACCAAGAGGATGATGACATCATCCGGGCCATACGGCTGACGTCAGCAGCCATACGGACAGGTTCCATACTCCAACCTAAAACTCCACCATTTGATAGAGTATATTTTTTCCTTTTCTTGGTTATTTTGGAGAATTTTTTGGATCGAGTTGATTTTTTTTTGGCTATTTTAATTGAATATTGCAAAAAACCCAATTTGTTTGGGGGGTTTGTTGCTTCGATTTAACACCACCACCACCACCCCCCCCCCCCCCCCCCCCCTACATGTGGATATCTCATTTGAGAGAATCCATGGAGATTTGAGTTGTGTGAGTTGTGTATGAAGAATTTTCCCCCAGTTAGTTATTGTCGGTACCCTCCTATTGGACTCTCGGTTAGATCCCACATCTGTCCAATCCTTCTCCTGAGTCTTCTACTATGAGTTGGATTGCTTATTTGAGGTTACCGGCTATTGAAGTGCTCATGCCATTGCCATCGGGGGTTGATAGCTCTTCTGCGAGTGATTCCAATGCATTCTGAAGGTCTGGTTGTGTACAAAGACCACCAGCTCTCTTTTTTGGTGATTTCTTCGTCTTTTTTAGTTGTGATCTGCTATGACTACTACGGAACCTATCCCGAAATCTCCCTCGGTATCAATTTTGAGCACGGAAGCCACCTACAGAGGAGTTAGAGGGCCTATGGTGCAGCAGTTGGTTTATGAGAACCCCGGGATGATATATCTTTCTAATTAACCATATAATACGATGATGATAAATACATGAACTGACTCATAACCTGACTTTCAAAACATTGCACGTGACTAACAGTGGGTATCTATACCCGAGGGGTGACCTGGAGCTTGAACGAATCGTCACTCAAGGCGCCCTCAATTTAGGGTTGAACGAATCGTTCCCAAAGATCTATGTAAGTGTTCGTACCCCAACCAACACTATAGATACTCCTACCATTTAGGATCATACATAACTACCTAAGTATCTATCCAATGTGCTTGTACACCAACCAACACTTCAGTCAATCCTAGAATGCAAGTGTGTGTAACCTACCACTAGGGGTGTCAACGGGTCGGTTCCGGTTCGGTTCCTAAGGTGACCAGAACCGGAACAGTCGGTTCCGGTTCTTATCGGTTCGGTTCCTTAACGGTTCCAGTTCTCAAAGTGATGGATCCGGAACCGGAACCGATTATGTATTTATGTCGATTCTGGATCCGGTTCCGGGTATATTGGGCCAAATCTTGAGAATTTGACAATATTTACACTATATTTATTTATTGGTACCGGTTCTTGTAGGTTCGTTTCCGGTTCTTATCGGTTTCGGTTCCATATTAAGCTACCCAGAACCGGAACCGTTATTGTCGATTCGGTTCCGGTTCGGGTTACTTTTTAATCGGTTCCCAAAAATGTGGAACCGGAACCGGTGTTTTCGGTTTCGGTTCCGATTCGGTTCCAGTTAAATGGGTAAAATTGACACCCCTACCTACTACATGCATCATGTTATAATGCTTACTTATAAAATATCAGTTGAATACACACTCATAGTACTAATAGATGATGCATAGAAATTATCGATAAATAATAAATCAACACACGACATACATACCTAATAAATGGCAATAGACATCAACGAATGATAGTCTCTATAATAATTGATCATACACCATGATAATTCAATAACTTCAACTATGTTCATATAATCACTAAGATTACTTCAATTATTATATTATAATATTAAAATAATAGTAATTTTCATTGATTTATTTAATAAACATTAATTTTTTTCTTTTTAGAACTCTCAAATCTAACATAGAACTAAAATTATCTAAAAACTAATTAATGCAGAAATGATATTTCGAATTTTATATCGAATTTTATAAATTCTGTGATTCCTATTAAATTCTACAAAAATTACCATCTTATTCTACTCTTCAAAACACGCAATTTAAAAAAAAAAAACGAAGCTCAAAAATGTTAACAAACGAAAGAGATAAAATTCTGACAAAAATTGTATGTTTAATAATAGCGAATAAAGCAATATTATGAATTTCGGGACTTCTGTGATTCGTATTAAATTCTAAAAAAAAAATATTATTGTATTCTACGTTTCAAAACACATTTTAAAAAAAGGAGCTCAAAAAGGTTGAGAAACGAAGGAGATAAAATTCCGCCAAGAAATCACTTTTCTATAATCTCGTGAAAATTTAAAGATCAAAGATTATGGCATGCTTTTTTTATAGATTTACCACAAAAGTTTCTACATGATTTCTTGACAATAATTATAAGAGATTAAACATAGTGATCATACTAAGAATTAAATCTAACAAGGAAAATTCTTAAACACCATTAATTAATCAAAACCACATACAATCAAAATAAACAAATCAAGAAAAGGCTTAAAGAAGTTCTACTCGCCTCGTAATGCTCTAAGAACGAAGAAGAACGGAGGAATACGATGAAGACACAATCTTCATCGTATTAAACACCAACACACATGCCTAACTACAACAATTTTAAACTAATGAAGTGACCCAGCCACGTCAAATGACGCACCCACATATAAAGATAACCACATTCACATATGTAAATATCTGTTCTTATAACCCAAATGAAGTGACAAATACTAGGCTTCATAAAAAAATATCTCAAAAGAGTTGAAGCAAGTTCAAATTTATATTACGGTGAAGGGTACCTAAAACAGATTTTTGTATGTGGACAATACTGCTTAAAATGGATTAACAGCCAGGTTACACGGTACATCAAAGTGCCCATAATATTTTTCTTTTCTGGGTGCCTGAGCTTGGGGTTAGGTAGACCGGACCCATCACCTACAGTTGTTAGAACTAAGAAATTTCTCATAATATTACTATTTTGTATCCTCTCAAACAAATTTCTGTTCAATGCATGATTAAAACTTGAAATTGAACATGCATTCAATGAAATCTGACATGATAATATATTTAAATTAACAGAGTTTTTGATGAATATATTGTTAAGTTATTATTTTGGATCATCTTAAACAAATTTCTATCCAATGCATGATTGAATCTTGAATCCAACAAACACCCAACAAAATCTGACACGATAACATATTTGAATTAACAGAATTATTTTCTTTTTCTTCTCTTTTTTCTTGTTTCATCGTGGAGTTATAAATTTCTTTTTTTTTTAGGAGTCCGGACACCAAGTAGTTAGGTAGCTACCGACTCCCATTCTTATTTATTCGCCACGTACACCTCTTTAAAGACAGTTTATACGTGGCTTACCAGGACATGTGGGAGCCGGATATATTACCCAACACCCTGCAGTATAGGGTCTAAATTCTTTTTTCGTATGAGATAAATGGCTGGAAAAGTTGGTTAGTTACCATCCTAGTTGGGTCCTAAACCGCAGAACTTATGGGAGTTGATTGCATGTAGGGATTGAAACTGCTTTGTTGAAGAGCTATAAATTCATTTGAACTGTTCTAATATCTGTTTCGTAAGTGGGGGTTAGTTAACATCTCTTGCAACACAGTTTTGTTTTTGAAAAGTGGAGGTATATTTGCAATAATGATTAAAAGCGGGGGTATAAAGAAAACTGGCCTCAGCGACGCTGGAAATAACCATCGGGAAGGTCGCTTCACTTCATAATATAGTATAGATCTTTTCCTTCTGATAATTTATAATATAGTTTAGATTTCAACAAGCCCTTTTCAAGCAAAGAAGGCTATATTTTAAGAGCGATTTCGAAATCATCCTGCCTGCTTGTTTTCACCTATAAGCTAACAACTATAATTAGTGCATAATGTAACTTCTTTCTTGTCTTCTTCTTTTTTATAGCTAAAATTTAATAAAATTTTGAAAACAAATTCCATCTTGTGTTTCATTTTTTAAACAAGAAAATGTGGAAGCAGGCCCAAAAGGGCTTTAAATTTTGGTACACTAAAATGTTACGTATTCCAAAAAATGTGGCTAATGAAACTGTGATGCTCCTAAAACTCCCGTGAGCTATTTTCTAACAAAGGAGGTAATTTTCCTTTCCCAAGTTCGAACCATTTTCAAACGTATAAAATGTTAAGGATAATTTCCTGCTAATGAAGAAAAGGTGAGAAGTCTGACCTGCACATGCATCACAAAAAATGATGTCGCCGCCATGAATCCCAGGTGTAGAACAAAAGGAAGAACTAAGATGGAAGAGTGTCCTGGCTTTGCTGGAACCATTATTTCCTGATCTGATAGGAGGGGATCCCGAAAAGAATCAGGAGCCTCTTCTTTGCTCTTTTGTTTCCTCTGTCTAAGTGTGGGATTTTCTGTTACAAATGCAATTAAAGCTTGAACATGTTGCTATGTGTGAAAAAAGAAATGGAACAAAAAAAGGAGAATGCACAATCCCCAATCTCTCCCAGAAATGGATGAAATACCAGATTTTCAAAAATGAACATAATACTTCTTGGCCGTAGTGTCAGAAATCGATTCGAACTAGCTTCCTCAATCACACAAATGGGTATTTTTTGAGAAAATATAATATCCAAAACATATTCTTTTGGTAGATAACATCGTAAAAATGTACAACTGCCCTAAGTTAAAGGTATTTCATCACCCAATACAGAAACCTACGATAGATGGGATAAGAAACATGAGTTAAATAAGGGAGCACAACCATAGTCAGCATTCCATGTAAGTTGTAGCTGAAATTTTAATGCAGAATTTTTTTTTCTTTTCTTATAAATATATTGAGGCTGCATTGGTATGCTAGAAAATAGGGGAAACAAAAATGATTTCCCAGAAAATGGCATTTTCCAAGTGTTTGGTTTGTCTAGAAAATGGAAGGGCCAAAAAACAATTCACTCAAATTTAGAGAAAAGGGAGGAAGTTGTTTCCCCTCAGCCAGGAAATGTGGGTGGGGTCAGACCCAAGATCTGACCCAATCTAGACCCATATTTTGTGGGTTTAGATCCTTAAAATAATATCGAATTTAAAACGGGCCGGATTTGAACCAAATTGGATTTGAGCTTGGGCAATAAATCCGGTCCGATCCTTACTATTAAGCTATGTAACAAGGAAACGGTACTTTTTGCGTTTTTTGCAGTGTCGGGCAAGTTGACACACGGAACGCACGTCAACACATCCTGACACATACGGCAGTATCGCCCTTTAGTTTAATAATTTTAATTAAACAAATGATTGGTTGGTGTGTTCCATCCTCCATACAGTACATTGTTAAGTTGTTTGATAGTCTTCCCTCTTATACTTACATTTATTATCTTACTCGATAGCTCCATTGCGTAAAGAAAAGTTTTATTCTACTTTTCGTATATTTCTTTCCTTGTTTTTATAAAAATAAAAAATAAAAATTGAATGGGCATGTCTGCGTGCCGGGCTTCTTAAAGGCGGCGTGTCAGATACCTCATATCTATGTCGGACACCGACACACATCTGTGTCCTATGAAGTGATATTGTAGCGAAAATGTGTATCTGATCCATACTTTTGCCCAGGGATCAGGTCTAGATCATAAAACATGGATCATGAGGGGTGAGTTCTTAGGGCCTGTTTGTAAACCGAAAAATGGAGCCAGCTGTGGTCAGTCCAGGTCTGATCCTTCTATTCTATGTTTGGTAACCGTGTAGGTCCCAATTTTTTGTACCCTGCTCTTTCAGATTTTGTCCTTAAAACAAGAAGAGAGTCGGGTTTTTTTTTTTGATAAGTAGTTGCAACATTAAACAGCTTCTTCAGGGCTAGGACTGGGCTAGGTCCTGAGAATATAGGATTTCCAAAGAATTTATACATCCCTTTATCTGGATACGACTTTGAACATTTGAACCCAGATACAAATTCAGAGCTACTTAAAGTAAGGACCCAAACCCGGATCCCCCTCCCTCCCTTAGTGTCTAGTGTCTACAATAATTGAGATAAGATACTGTTTGATCTTTGTATTTTATTTTCCCCACAAGCAACCAAACACTAAAAAAAACATTTCCAATGACAGTGTTTTTGAAATCTCCTTTTTTTTCGGAAAGGCTTCTCCACTTGAAACCGATTTACAGTGAACTAAACACAGCAAAATGTTAATAATAAGGCAAAGTGCGTTCAAAAGTGATACCTCGCAGGATTTTAGAAGAGAAGTTCTCTGATAACTGAGCCCTTGATCTTTGATCTGTCCCCAAAGAATAGAGCACAGAAGCAGAATTCTTTTCCTCACAAGAAGCTCGGAGACCCAGTGAGAAAACAATTTCAGGCCGTAACTTTGCATAATGTACGATTGAGCAAAGTGCCAGAGACAATATTGGAGATGCAAGAAGAAAGTTTGGCAACTGTTTCAGCTGAAAATATCTCAAGAAACCCACCCCCCTGACAGAAAAGAAGCCAAAATGAAAGCTAATATTTCTGCAGAATCTCCATTCTTTACGAATGACCAAACATGTACTTAAGCTTTTAGCATGCTAATAAAGCAGGATATCATTGACATTCCCTGCAATTACTAGGAACTAGATTTATAATGGAAAATTATCGATTATGAATAATCAACTCTGCAATTGATTAGCTACGGAACAATGGATACTGAATAAATTTACAAATAATCACCAAAACAATTATTTATTTTGGAAAACCATACAGCTCTAGCGATATTATCCACAAAGACTGAGTTCAGGAACCTTTTTCGCAGATTTATACCAAGTTACCAAAACATAATCTAACTGATTCTTGTATATATTTGAAAAATCTGTAGCAGAAAACCTATGAGCATAAGGATTGCAAATTGATTACTGAAATGGGTAAGAAAGAGATGAATGGGAGAAATAGGTAATGGATTGTTATAGAGATGAGCATACCAATAATGACTTTGAAGATAGTCATATAGAAAAGGTAGTCTTGCTTTGCACCAAGGCCTCAGTCCATCTGATAAACATCCAAGACAAACATTGTAGTATCCATATACTTGAAAAGCAATGAATGGGGAAAAAATACATATAGATCGCACAGCTCCAGCAATAAGAGTCTGCACTGCCAACTTCAACAGAGATAAAGAAATTAATTAGAAGAGCATCCTGTCTCATGCACAACCAGAATCAGGCAGGCAATGATATGGCAACTTGAATTAAACTCAATTGTTATAGAGTTTAGGTTGGTAAATTAAACTGAAGTTGCATTATTCCTATACAGGAAATCTTTTAGTGTTCACAATGTGATACTGTGATGTTTGTTCAAACTTCAAAGAAATGAAATCTCGATTCCATAAGATCTATGGGTTGCAAGTGTGACCAGTCCTTAGAAAGCCAGTCTTTACATTAAAATACTGCAGCTCCTTCTCATGTCAACACTGATTTTTGAAGAAGAGGACTTCAGCTCTAACCATTAACCATGGACAACAGAAACTGCTCGTTGATACTGAACTAACAAAAAGAAAAGGGACGAAAGAGAATCTGAAAAAATGGGACTTCCTAACAGAAGAAGATCACATGTCATGAGCAGTGATGATCAAAAACCCAATGTTGATGAGAACATGAAATGGATGATGGATTTTAAGAGACAGCTATGCGTGTTTCACACGTTTCAGTTTCTCCTTTACATATTAAGCATCGGATACATTCTCATGATAGTACCCTCGTTGACATCGATCGCCTGTGGTCCAGACTTTTTTTTTTATATGTGGTCCAGACTCCAATGGACAGATAGTGCTTAAGACCACTGGTATACAAAGTTTCTGCAAGTGAACATAGTCTTCGCAGACTTGGTAAAGCAGAGATATGTCAAGCACGTGACTATGGGGTCGGCTGCACAATCTATGTGATTTACACAAATATGTCAGTCTCAAACACTTGACTATGAAATGTTTGCTATGCCAATATGTCTGTGTAAGGACTGTATAAAAAGAAAATTTCATGTTTAACAGATATGGGCTGTTACACGTACATGTCACCATATCTCCAACACATGTTTGTATGTGATGCACATGTCTCAGACACAAATGGTTCCAAGAAATGGTGTGTTACTGTTGCATATGCGTGAATATAAGGAGGAACAATTTTATCAAACAGATAAAACACAATGGATCTATCTGAATTGTTGACCCAATTTGATTGAGAAAACATTTCATAGACAATTTTGGATAAGCAAAGCAAATTAGCCATAATAATTAGATTCTACAGACAACAGAAAGGTTTTCCTGAATGGACTCAACCAGTATTCAGTTCCATAGGTATTCTCTAGAATTCAAGGACAAACTTTATACTCGGATAAGTGAAGCAAATAACCCACGGTAATTAGATTCCAGACAACGGAACAGTCTTTCTAAATGGAAGTCCACGAACATCCTGTTCGTAGGTATTCTCTCTAAAGTTCAAGGACAACTTCTGTTTTTTCACTCCACATGGAAAGTATCCAACTCAAACATAAGCATTTTTACAGAACTGCAACATTGCAAATGCAGACATGCATTGCGCAAAATAAAAAAAATACCGACTAGTTTTCTGCCATGCATCCCTATAAATATTCCATAAAACAAGCATCATATTTTAAGTCTCACGTGATTTAAAACTAAAATACTTACACCAGCATGACTTTTTTGGAAGATAGCATCATAAGCCTGATGCATTGCCTGAAAACAGAAATATCCAGCATTAAGCACCCCATTTGACCTTGCAGAACCAGAGAGAGCAAGCAGAAGAACGGCGATGGTGTTTGCACCAGATAATAAGTAGTAAAGTCCTCCAAGTGAAAATAAGGAATACAGACTTTCCGAACATCTGCCAAATCAAGAAGACAAACCGAAGACTCAGTTTAATCATTTCTACCCTGGCAACAATCCTTTAATTTTTAGCTTAAACAAAGGGAATTAGGAGATTACACCGATGAATAGAATATGGAAGCTGGATTGAAGCAAAACAAAAATGAGGCCCATAATGCAGCCCTCATGTCCTTCAAAATGATAACTGAAAGCCTGTAGAAGCAATAAGGCTAGAAACAATTATGAATTCTAAAGCACAGTAATTAAAGAACGGAACCATAATTTGTGTGGTTAGTCAGGGGTCAGTGATCACTTTCTTAGATGTGAATGATATAAATCATGGACAACCCATTGTTTTGCATCATATCTTGTATATCGTGATATTGCAAATCCATATGTTTTCTTTCACCATTTAATTTTTGTTGTAGTTGTCACCAATTCTTTATGCATGTTGGTGGCTATACCACATAGTCAGTGCAATTATGTTGTTGGGAGTTTAGGCTTGCTATTTCTTTGAATCTTTGAAAAGTTTTCAATAGCTCAGTCTGTTTATCTTTTCGCAACAATCAATATTAAGACATTGATTTATCTCTAATAATGATTATTGGGGAATACTTCTCTGTGTCAGATATTCAAGTTGATTTGATTTCCAGTGAGTCATAGTCAAAATGAAAAGCAATTGGATTTTCAAACAAGTAACGAATCAAATTTACACAAAAAAAAAAAAAAAAACGGATGCTAATTTGCTAACAAAGCTAATTCTGCTTCTAAATCTATGTAAATAGTAAAAGGAAACAAAGTAAAAAAGCAACTCACCTATAAAAATACACCGACGCAAATAAGAACGCAATGTTATTCAGCAAGTATCCTGATAAACCCAAAACTGCTCTGTATCCGATAATTGGAACCAACGGAGCAAAAACTGAAACAGAACATATCAAAAACCATTAAACCCCTATGATTTGATTCTCACAAAACATGATTTAAGTTTTGATAGCTAGAAATACGGCTTACTTGATCTAGCTAATGCATAAATGCAGATTGGGAAGAGAGGCAAGAAGGCGTAAGTCTGTTCGTATTCGTAACCGCATTGTGCGATCCTGACGAAGTAAACACCGTCCCATACAATGCTGTCTTCGATGGCCGATCCGATGGTCGGGTAGAGGACAGATTCGGTATTGTTGGAATCTGAAGAAAGGCAATTAGGGTTTAAGGTGGCAGAGGTGTCGTAGGGGACTAGCAGAGACCTCCAGAAGATGATTAGAGAAAGAAGGAGAAGCCTTGAAGCGATTGCAGCTCGTAAAACAATGTGAGATTCGTCGGGTGCGTCGGTACTTGAGAAAAAGGGGCGAGTGTTGGAGGAACCGGTCGACATGGATTCATGTAGAG